>OZ035832.1:33907247-34299601 GCA_964034765.1 Knipowitschia caucasica
GATAGTAAATCTTAATTCTAGCCATGCTAGATTATTTATCTAGTTTCAAAAGTTATTTACTTGTTTTAAGGTGCCGACTTTGCCGGTCTTGTCTTATTTTAAGCATGAACAATACCTTTTTATCTTGTTGAGTTTATAACTCTTAAAACAGTATTTTTAAGAGTTGAAATAAGATATTATTGACTTCCACATATAAAAGCTAACCCCAAACCTTAAAAAAGACTAAATTTAAGATCTTAAAATAAGTGTTAATCTCTAATAGTAATTTGAGAGACTTTAGTCAGGAAACACAATAAAGATGAGGGGTCAATATTTTTTCAATCCTATCCTATACTGAAAACGTATGAGCATTCATTGTCATATTGTCTAGCCTTGGACACTAAAAAAGTATCTTACTGGTAATATAAAAATGTGTGTGAGTTTAAGATGAAAAGACAAGAATCAAAATGCATTGTGCAGGTTTATTTGTCTGCAAATTAACTAAAGACATTGAAGATGTTATACCACTGAAGTCAACAGCTTTGAATTTGGGCTGGATAATATTGTATAAAAGAAACGCAAATGTACACACATGAAAAATACAACCATATTGTAATTAACAACAATAGATCCAAACTATAGTCTAGACTGAATCACAGGCTGATTTTGCTGAACAATAACATCACATAGACTATATTTTAGGTGCAAACTCGCTCTCTCTAAAACTAACAGAAAAATAAGACGTATAATCTAAGAGGTCACTCACAAATTCTGTCGCCTGGGCCAGAGCAGGAACTGAAACCTTGTACGCAAACAGAGACATACGCCTTGCTCCACCTCGCTTGACCCAGACAATCTTTTTGGAAACAACTACTTCCTCTGGACTCACTGGATTAAAGTTTTTCCTGTAGGTCTTGTTTTGTCCAGTTGCGCTGGTTGAAAATGGATCCACAAAAGTGTCAAATATGGACATTGCTTCATTTTGAAGCTGAGGGCTCCTCTCAGAGTGCCCATCAAAAACTCCCCTCATTCTCTCCCGGAGCACATTGATGAGAACAGCCTGATATTGCTGCACCCCTGAGATGATGTGGTTCACAGTTCTCTGAAAAAAGAAAGTTTTCATTTTAAAAAGCTGAACCAATTAATAAAGAACAAACAAGGTTGATATACCCAAGGTTGATATACCCAAACTTAAATGTATCCCACTTAAAAGTAGCAATATGTAAGATTTTCATGTCAAGTCATCATTAAAAGGGCCCCAATATGTCAAAAGACATTCATAAACCTGCTCTTTTCCAATACTTTAACAGTAGTTATCAGTTCAGAGATTGTTATTGTTTTCATTTTCATTTTCATGTCCCGCCCTCCACCGTTTCACCAATCAGAAAGTCTGTGATCCGAGTTGCCAGAACTCACAGCATCGAGCTAATCTCACTGGTTAAGTAACATGTGCCCGCAGAACTAAAGAAGGTGTTGTTAGGATTCTCAATTCGTTAATGACAAAACAAGGAATAATATAAGGATTTATATATCGGGTCCTTTATGAAAAAGGTGTTTGTATAGATTTTTTGTTGACCAAACACTTGTCTATTCAGCTGTTATGGTCCCAGCTAGATTCGTCTGCATATCTGGTAACTTGAGTCAGGGAGAGTGGGAGAGGATGCAGTACCACTTGTGGCCACATTTTTACATACTGCTCCTTAAAAACCATATCAAATTAAAATCTATAGATAATATATACAAATTATTGTATAATTGTTTGAAATATTGAATTCAAGTAACTATTCAAATGTAATATAGTATTTGATAATGACTATGGTTGAAAAAGTATTTAAAAATCTCACATTCATCAACTTACTTGTGACAAATGGCACTCTTCACGGACACTGAGACCAAGAGCAGCAGCACATCTGGTGAGATCATTGCTGGTATAGTTGGTAGTGGAAGTTGATGGTCTCGCATCTTCATCCTTCATAGAAAACATGATTAATAGTGGGAAGTAACAGGGAAGTAAGCATTAAAAACAATTGCTAAAAGTATTAATATACATGTAATATTAAGCATAGCCTAGGATATATCTAAATGTTATACTTTAAAACGTGTATGACAAAAAAAATTCAGGTACTTTTTAATATATTCGATACATTTTGTCTTCGTTTATGTCTGTTATACATTCAATCTACGTGTGTTACTTGGTGCTTATGTGGTCATGGTCAAACCATGGGTCAGACACAACACATTCATAAAGTTAGCATTGAGACTTACATTAATGACCACTTCGGCCTCAAACGTTTCATTCCGCGTCGAAACCAGTGGCGTAGCATTAGTCGTAGCTGGAGCGGTGGTTGTTGAAGAATCTGCAAAAATTGATACTCCAAACTTTTCCACTCCCAGCGAGCGCGATGTTGGAGTCGTTCTCCACGTAGTTGGCGGGACTCCATGTTTCATAAACACAGGGTGTGTTCGTTTGATGTGGCGAAAAAATTAGTTGAAAACACTGAAGTCCTGGTCACATCCATTAATTCAGCAATGAACCCAAAACTCTTGACTACGTCCATGTGCTGTATTGATGTGGCTAAGAAGTGTCTTCAGTGACAATGCTGCAAAAATAAGACAGATCATACACCTCCACAACGCCATGTCTGCGTGCGTTCGGGTCGTCTAGCTTCCAGTTTCCGGATGGATCCGGATATTCAGAAATTATATCTACTGACACCTAGGCTATAAGATTCAATGTAGAAAAGGAGCTAGGAGCTAGGAGGTAGACAGTACGTTACACTATATGGATCTGTCCTAATGATACGCGCATGCGCCGACCGCCAAATGTGTCTCCGTCATCGTCTTTGCCGTTTGCATACATCTCGAACCTGCGAGTGAATGTCTTCTTTTCCACGTTTGAAGTGACAAACCAAGGTCAGTATCCTACGCTGTCTTCTCTTTTCTAAATGAGGATAATTGTATCTCGTATAACACATAGACTGTATAACACCGGTACAATCGAACACATGCTGCGTTTAGTTAATTTTGAGTAGGCTAGCATGAACTAGCCTGCTAATGCCATGGCTAATGCTCGTTAATGCTGCGTCACGATGGCGTCCCGTGTATGGATCTATTATAATAACGGTCCGTGGTACAAGAAAGTTTACAGTCTATTGGTACAAGACATGCTAACAATACAGATCTTGTTAGGTCGTCCCTGAAGGAGAAAAATGTTTTTTTCCAATTTCATATAGACATTTTATGTTTATGGCTTTATCCTTTTTTTAACAATAAAAGACTGCGGCACTATGCAAAGAGTTTGAGTAGCCACGTGCGCTGCTACTTTTAGCCTACTAGCTGTTAGCCTATAACTTTTTTTCTTTTTCCCCAGAGCCTTTGTGTTGAGACTGTAATTTCTAAATATGGCACTGGAGGGACTGAACGAGGGTATCCGTTCAGTGTTGGAGGGTAAGTATTTAAGGATGTTATACTTTTTGTTTTTAATGCAGTGCTCCCACCCAGACTGGGTGTCTGGGAATAATTTAGTGTTATGTGCTTCAGTTGTTCGATTAAAAAATCATTAGTTTTAATTTAAGTTTAGATCAAATTCTACATTTAGATGTAGTAGTATAGGCTGAGACTGGGGGTCCCGTGGTTAACAGAACCCCTGTCTAGAGAATGTGATGTCTACTGTCTTTGGTTATGAAATGCAGAGTGAAAAAGAAGAAAATTACCTTACTTGATTATGGCATAATTAATTCTTGAAATTACTAATGTCTTTTTTATACCTGTTCTGTTGCAGCTGCTAATATTGATGAAGCAATACTGACTACAATCAATCGTGAGGATCTTAAAGACTTATTTCCAGGTGCTGCGGATTTTCTACAAAGGAAACAACTATGGGATTTCATCTGCAAAATGGTATTTTAAAGCATTTGCTCAAAATAAAGTAATTGTAGTTTACTATTATGTTTTCATACTCTCACAGAAAGGAAATTCTGACCAGAATGCCAATACCACTGCATATGACTTAACACCATGCCAGTCTCAGAGCTCATCCCCCAGTTTGCCTCAGAGCTCATCTCCCAGCTCACCAACTACCAAAAGCATTAAACTGCCAGCTCCGCCTGAATATGTTGTATACACAGATTCAGAGTTGGATGTTGTGCGCTCCCAGTACTTTTCAATGCTCCGTGAAGGAAATGTGAGCGATTTTAAAATATCGAAGGAGCTCTGTTGCAGACTTGTTCGCAACACTATCACTAGCATGATCGCAATGCTACGTGCAAGTCCCTTGGGTAAAGAAACCAAATACCCTTCTAAACTGGAACTAAGACTAATGGCTCAGAAAATGGTGGATTACTTTCCAATGTTGCGTGATCCTGACCCACAAATGCCATACGTGAGTCTCCAGTAACCATTTATTTTCTATAAACGGACATTATTATTTTTGTTTTTGCAGTTGACTATCTACTGTAAAATGTTTAAGCGACTTCAAAATATGAGGTCTCCAAGGAAGAGGCAAGGTTCTGTTCCACAACGAGGGAAGGCGAAGAAGTCTCTATTTGACTCGGACAACACTGATGCAGATGGCACTACACATTCTTTTGACTCTGATTGTACCATACCTCTTGAGAGCCACGATGATCTCAGCGATGACAACCAAAGTGGTAAATACTTGTTTTAAAAAATTAGTAATGTTGCTATGTTGTTAATTATGTATTTGCACATTCTTCCAGCCAAGTGTTTCTCGCCAGAGAGATCTTCTACCCCTTGCTCCTCCAAACCGGTGGCTTCAAAACCAAAACCCAGAAATGATGGTATGGCCTTTGTTTTACCAAACTCTTTGATTGATTTTGATAAAACAAATGTTTAATTGTCAACACAATAATTAAATGTTGTTCTCATCCTTGGAATCTTGATTACTTCTGTAAAATTGCATTGTATGAACACAGATATGGACAAGTTTACTTTGCTTAATTTACTTCTGTTCTTAACTCATGACATTCCTTTTTTTATTTTGTATAGATAAACTGATTAAATCAAACATTTCAAGCGTAATGCCATCAACGTCTGGCTCATCATCCTCACTTGTGAAATCTAATGATAATGGTATGATTTTGTTTGTTGTTGATAATCTTTGATTCACCTAACGGTTGAATCAAACTTATACCCAATTTAAAAACTTTAACTCATTCTATAAGACAAGCTTTCAAAAAAGCATGTGTATTTGTACCACATATCTGCTCCCTTTGATTCTCAATACCCTCTGAATTTTTTTTTTTAATGACATTGTGTGGAAAACATATTTAGGAAGTAAATTTTAATGTGCATCCTTAATCTTTTCTTCTGTTTTCAGCTGAAGTGGACAGTCTGAAAGTGCAGGCCAGGCACTATAAAACTTTAAGTGCAATGTATAAAAAAAAAAAATCAAACCCCAACCAGAGCGACGTTGCTCAAGTACTAAACCTAGAGTTCAAAGCACGTCGGGCGTTCATAGACTCAAATGTCACGCGTGAGGAAGAGAGGCCTGCAAAAATATTGCAAGCCTACCCATGCTTTAAGGACCCAAACATGTAAGGCCAATTTCTTTGATAATTTGTAGATTAGGTGTTTCATTTGTGTTCATTTGTTTTAGGCTATAGATGAGCTGTGCAGGATTGTTGGGGGCACCAACACCAAATACCTCCTAGAAACCAAGGAAAGATGGTCAGATTTTTCTAAAAAAGTCCAATTCTTTGGAATTTGGAAAAAAGCCATGAAGCCTCCATTGCCTTTGGATGTTCATGGAGGTATTTTCAGGTTTTAACTTATTTGAACCATAGACCTGTTGTGATGTTCAATTTCTTTCAGCGGATTTTATGATTGGTGTCTTGAGCGCACTCCCTTCACTTTTCTCTTCCCCAGCTGTACCCCCCAAAAAAATGGCAAACGCTAGTGAATCTCTGATTCACATACTCAAGGTAATTTTTCCAAAAACAATCTTCTTCTAGATGGAGGGAGATTCTCTTGTGCACTCTAGTTAATTGATTTTGCTTTCTTCTAGTCTGAGGAGGACCCAGCCCTCTACTTGACAAAGCGTCCGCTATTCACACCACTACTACTCTTCGATGGAACAACGTGCATAATTGCAGTGGGCAATGAACCAATTTGCACCCTTCCGAAAGAGGACATTTCTGAGGCAATGTTGGTGATAATGGCCTACTACTACACATTGCACCTTACATATCCAAAGTGTGTTGCAACAGTCCTCTCGGTGATCCAGACAGAGGTAATCCTTGATGCTATTCATGAGCAAGATGCCACCTCTGCTTATCGTAAAGCAATAGCTGAATGGAGAACCTTTTTTTTCTCAAAGTAGTTAAACTGCTGACAAAGGTGACACTTTAAGTGGTCACAATCCACCGCAAGATTTGCGTGCGCTGCCATCTTGCCTGATGCCATTTTTGCATGGCTGCTGCCATGTAATAATGGCGGTGCATGCAGTTGCAGTGGATTTTATAGTCTTGTTTCACAATATTCTGAGATTTATTGTTCTTAACCTACGTTTTTTTTTTGGATGACTGTTAGAACTTTAGTGCCCAGTATTGTTATTGTACATTTATCAGTGTCATCTCCGGGTAATTGTTGAGAATGTTGGAAGTTGCTTTGATTGCAATAAATGTTAATTGCTTTACATTTTCTCTTTTTTTCATTATAGCAGTTATAGATCAGTCTTGTTTTGAAGAACTTGTTTTAAGATTAATGCTATTTATTTAAAGTAAAATCATCTTAGTTCAGGATATTAAAGTAACAATCTTAAGTTTCATTATGTATCTTTTTAGATAATGGTTTTAATTTTGAGATGAATGATCTTGATTCAAGATATTCTAGTACATTTTTTTACTTATTTTGAGTAATATCAACTAAAGATGGATAATTTATGTAAGGAGATTATTATTTTAGTACTTAAATTAAGCATATTTCACTCATAATGGAGTCTAAAATTTGGTGATTTTTGTCTTGAAATAAGCCAAATACTACTAAATTTGATTAGCTTGTTTTAAGATATAATTATCTTAAAATAAGAAATCTTACCAAGTCAAATTATCTTGCTGCATGGACAGATAATTCCACTAGTTTCAAGTAGATTTATCTCAAAATATAGCAAATTTATCTTAATTTTAGGTACTCATAATTTGCAGTGTGCGCATGCGTCAGCCAGCGAGAGCTCCATTCATTTGAATGAGAGACTTCAACAATTCACAGCAAGTAAACTAGAGTGGTCCAAAAAAATTCCCCCCCCTCAGCATTGACACACATGTGGAACGGAGCTTTGGGCCAAGAGCCATCTTTTGGACCATCCTGTAAAGACGTTTTCGAGAGGTCTGCCAATGCTATATGTTAGCATTGGCTAATTCTTCTTCTGGGTCCACCCCAAACGGCCCGGGGTGGTATTGCAAGCATGTCTGCGCACGTCATTTTGGCCACTTTTGAGCCGGGACCCGCCCCCACCGGTACAAACAGGCGGCCTCCTCTAGCGTCTACAGCACTGCTAAACATGGTAGCATGTTAGCAGAATTGGGCTATAACTCCTCTTGCTGTAATTACAGATACAGCAAAACAGCCCAAATGACACAACAGTGAGGAAAAGAGGAGGGAGGGAACAAAAGCGAAGAAGAAATCAAGCTCGGGTGAACATAGCTAGCTTACATCGTATCCTCTGGAGCAGTGTCTCCCAAAGGGTGTTGCAGGGGGGCCGCGAGAGGTCATAAAAAAAAAAAAATATATATATATATATAATTATTGTATGTTAGATTAATAATATTTTGTTTGTAATATTAAAATATTTGTGTTTATTATTTGACTTGAATAATCAAATTGTAATCATTTTTGTATTACAAAATGGGGTGCGTCATTTACATGTTTGTAGCAAAGGCTATTTCCCCCAAATAAAATAACGAGAAGAGCCTTATTTTTAACGTTGTCTTCTTGGTTATTCTTGGCCACGGTGTTACTGACTTTGCGAAGGGCTGCTCCGGAGAGACCTGTGGTAGCAGGACCGGCTTGGACTATCTATGCTCGGACTACATTTGGACACGAAACTAGCGGTAATCCTTCAGTTATGTATTTAGTTAGCAGTGGTTTGCTTTTGTACCATTTCATCAGTGATTGTTGTACAGCTTACAAGAAGTCGCGCTAATGCTAATGTTTGCATACGTATCGGATGCAAGAGAGCGTAGGGGAAATGTGAAGCCTGTGAGCAAGTTGGGGGCGGTGCTAAACATTCAAACTGAAAAAAAAACCTTGCAGAAACGGGTATAGCTCCTTTAAGAAGGCAAAGTATGCTTTTTTTTTGGCCATGCAAAGTAAATATAGTGTAATGTATGATAATTTAGATCATGGACCCATAGTGGCCAGAGTGTCATTCTGCAAAAACGCAGTCGGCATGGAAAATGGAATAATGAAGGTCGCAATATAGTGGTGACAATGAGATGTGCATAAGTACTAAATCAGAGAAATGCATTAGGAACAAATACTATGTACAATACTATGTGCTGGACATCAACATGACTAGTCAACATGACATGTCTTTTGTATGGACCTTGAGTCCGGAATAAAGATTATCATTATTGTAATTATTATTATGACCTGTCTCACAGTGTTTTAGAAGTTTCATATATTATACTCTTAGAACAGGGAGTAGTTGGAGAGGTGTTATAACTAATTTCATTTTGGAGCAAGCCTTGTAGTTTCTCCCTATGGCTCCACATGATCAATGTCCATGTTCCGCTGCTGAAACCGCTTCTCTGACAGATACCACATGTGAATTCTGCTGTAGTATGAACCCTGAGTTGTGCTATTTCTGACACACAAAAAATGCACATTGTCATGTTCCAGTTTTCATGAAATATCAGAAAATATATGGTGATAATAATAAAAATACATTGGTTTGATATAGCTCAACGACGCTTAAAACAATTAAGAATCAACAATTTGTTTTTTTTGGTATGTGAATATTGCCATCTGCAAACACATGGTAAAGAGCATAATTTCACCTGAGAATGTGCCAACATTAATTTAGAGGCCTTTTTTGATTAAAAGGCAGAGTATAATGTCGATTATCAAAACCTATATTTCAACTTAGCCAGAGCAGTAGTAATACAATATGGTTGATAGTAGTTGTAAATTGAGTCATCAGTATTATTTGTGGTGCTTACAGATCTAACGCACAATTATTTGAACCCATTTTGTCTCTTCAGAGCAGTGGGAGGGGCGGCTGCGTGTTCAAAAGCAGATGTAAAATGCATGCAGTGATTATGAATTTGAAGTTAATTGAATAGTGGCTCTTGAAGCGTGATAAGACACAAACTCTGGCCTCTTACACAGCCGTTCCAATCTTAAACAATTAAATTTAAACGCGTTAAACAATTAGAGGTCTTTAAGTCAAATGTAATTGTCTTTTAATATTCCACACATGCTTGATGTCAATTACAGCTTTATCACTGACACACATTTTGTAGGACTTGGGGGGTATTGAGCCCGGACCGACCACCAAAGGGTCTGTGGTTCAAACTGGCTGGTTATTTTCATTCCAACTAAGCAGGAACCACCCATTTGGAGTATAATGAATGGAATGGAGTTTAATATCCCAGCTATAGATCAATACATAAAGGGCCATTATACTTTTATAACTTTTATGTGGCTTTTTACAACCTAATACAACCTAAGTGGATCTTAACCGGACCAGAAGATTCTCTACAAAAATACCCCAAAACAGTACAAAGTCCAACTTTTTGTGCACATAAACACATTTATTTAAAACTTCCTTTAAAACACTGTCCTTTAATACTCACTCAATTTTAACTGGAAATCTGTTACTAACTTTAATGTAACAGTGAGTTTTTCAAAGAAAAAATAATGTAAGTATTTACAATATTACATTGTAAATGGCATTTCACAATATTTGTTTTCATATTTGTGGATTAGCTTTTAGTACGGCTTGGTTTTATCGGGGCTCATTACAGAGAAAACTTGCTCACAGTAGGTACCTTAAAAAAGGTACAGTAGGTCGCTTTAACAAAGGTACAGTAGAAGAAAGAAGCACTTAAACACAGCACCTCAGCTTAACCATCTTCAGTATGGTAAGGAAGTCCACGGTTATGTTATTGTCACAGAGAAAGCTTCAAACTGACCATGAATCAGTTGAAATGAACAAAACAATTTCCATAACGTGATCCATTCTTAACGACTTGCAGCACAGTGTCTGTGTTTAATACAGAGAAATGTCCAAAAATCATCATCTCCATTTGCGGCTTTGTCACAACACCTGCCTTTACCGTTGGTACCAGGCTGAGAGCGTAGGACCAGTCCACACTGTCAAACGCACCAGCAACAGCGCGTATCCAACACAGGCACCAACACTAAAATATCCTCTGTGATAGTTAACGTTTCTGTAACGCCACAAATGAATATGCGAAGAAATCAAGCCTGGGGTAATATACGTAGCTTACAACGTATTCTCGCTGGAAAGACCTGTCTTGGACTTGAAATTCAGCTGCTCGTTTGCTGACAGGGACCAGGCATAGAGAACACATCACATCTGTGAAAGTGGTGGCACATTAGTTTGAACGGCGGAGATAGGCATGACTACGTCCGTTAAAGGCGCTATACCCGTTTCTGCAATGTTTGAATGTTTAGCACCGCCCCCCAACTCACTCAATGGCTTCTTATTTCCCCTACGCTCTCATAACACAGAGCCACCTAGTTTTATTTGCGATCTGATAAATATGCTAACATTAGCATTAGCGCAACTTCTTGTAAGCTGTGCAACAATCACCGATGAAATGGCACTAAAGCAACGCACTGCTAACACAATATATAAGTAAAAGAATACCGCTAGTTTTGCGTCCGAATGTATTAATTTAAAACCTTAGAATATATTCTAATATTGAATTATAATTTGTTATAGAGCTCCTCAAAGCAGCAGCAGCAATTCTTCCGATAATTTTTTCTTGATAACAGAACTCTCAAACCAATAATGACCGAAGCCCCAATGCAACCTCTGTTTGTAATTCAGGTGTGTAAAATACTGCCATTACTCCGCAAGTACAAGCTATCAGCACCTGTCACTATCACTCGTCTGTGTAGAGAAGCCAACGGAGCTAGCGGAGCTAGCCACGCTCAATAAACAACTACATATCTATCAATCAACACCATTAAACGTCAATCGGACAATACAGTACACATATACATCCTTAACACACATGCACGGATGATTTCAGAATTTGCTGTTAACGTTTTCATAACAAAAATACTGTTTCAAAGTGACAAAAAGCGATTGCGAAAAACCCGGAAGTTACCACGAAACAGCTAGCTAGCTTAGCTGTTACCTGCCTAGCACGTCCCGGTGAAACCTTTGGGAGCTAACTATTTTATTTGCAGTCATTAAATACATTTCGAATTACAAGGGTTGTCTAATATTTGTTCAAATTTTTTTATTCAATTATTTTGTTCATCATTTTTTATTTTAGAATTTATATTCGAATTTTGAAGTCGAAGCCCTGGTGTTAAGCAGCGCTGTAGGGGCTAGAGGACGCAGGCTGTTCGCTGCTCGTTCTGTGAGCGGAGGAGAAAGAGCGGCCCGCTCAGACTCTACTCAGCACTTTTCACTGCTTGTAATTCTTACACAGCTGAATCAATTACCTCAAGTTTTCAATTAAATGATGTATTATGATACAACTTGTATGTAGTAAAAAGCATTTTTATGAACTACTTAGAAAAAAAATCGGGTATAGCTTCTTTAATATTTACAGTCTATGCTCCAGACAGATGAGGTCTGGTGAACAGCTTCTGCTTAACGTACTAAAATCACGGTGACCGGGCCTTCTCTGTAGCTGCTCCTAAACTCTGGAACAGCCTCCCCATGTCTATTTGAAGCGCAGATTCTTTAAATATTTTTAAATCTTTAATAAAGACTCATCTTTTTACTCTGGTCTTTGGCGTTGCACTATGGTAATATGTGTTGATCTGTTTTTACTAAAGCCTTTTTTGTGTACTTTACTGTGCAACACTTTGGGCAGCGTTTGTTGTTGTAAATGTGCTATAGAAATAAATTTGACATGACATTGACATCGAAAGAACCATAATCTGGCTCCCAAGTCATAGGTTTCTGACCGTTTTTTTCCTTTTTTGTGGTGTTATTGTCAAATTTTTACTATATACCCTTGTATCAAAGCAGTGTTACCCCTATCTTGAATGTGATTACATATTTTCCCATCAGTGCACCATTGTTATTACCCCCAATTTCTTTTATAATGAACTACTCTTTATATCTTCTTCAAAGTCAAATTGTAAATTGTGCTTTACATTGCACTATGCTCCTGTCTGTGATCCTTATGGAAATGCAGCTTTTCTCTGGGGTGCTTTCTGACACAACGCTTCCATATCCATGTCTCCCCTGCTCCAACCACACTTCCCTCACAACCCCCTCTATGTATTATGACTATTATACAACAGGATGCAGACCTAAAAATAAAAGCGACTGTATTTTAAACACCACATAAAAGGTCATATGCGTAAACGCGCAATGCATTAGAGAGCAGGTACAAATTATTAATTCTGTGCGCCCGGCCCCTCGCAGTGATTGAGGTGTTTACTTCGTCGCATATGTTTTATAAATCAGGAGCAGGGGTGCACCTGCTTAGTGTCCCATTCTTCTTTATTATGCCTGGCAGGGTGATGGAGCATGCGGCCGTAGATCAATATTGGCCTTCACCAGCGGCGGGCTCGCTTGACAAAGACGCCGGAGGAATGTGCCGCTAACTCGCAGTTAGCCAAAGGACATTAATTGTACAGGAGTTTGTGCTGAGTCTGAAGGAACATGCCAGGCCCAGTGAGAAGTTGTATCAGTAGTTAAGTGTTTGTGAGAGGTAGGCCAGAGTAAGATCTTGGTTTCTGTGGTGCTTCCAGAGCTCCAGGGATGAGTGCGAGCGTCTGGGTAAGGCTTTGTAAGATCACTTTAGTCCAGTTTTCAAGTGTCTGGCTTCCTGTGGCTCAGAGATTCGACTTTGAAGCAGCTCTGCGTGTGTACAAGTTTATCGGTGGCCTCTCACCATAGTACATCTGTGACATCCATCTATCCATTTTCTTCCCCTTAATCCATTTCTGTTTCATTTTTTAAAACTCAAACACCTCTAAGCAGGGTTACTGTAAATTTACTTTGGAAATGTAATGCAACAGGCAAAGCAATGATGGAACTATGCTTATGTTAATAACTGTAATCAATGTGAATCCATTACAATCAACGCTTGAATCTAGTCTTCAACAGTCCTCATGAACACTTTTATAATTTTCTGGTCATAAGAAAATTTTTAATTTGGTTCCAACATTCAGCATACTTAGCGACCTGCTAACTTGAACATATAGAGTGATGAAGGGTCAAATTGAGTTCATCTTGGTACAAACCGCTAACTCGCAAAAAACCCAGGTGGGGCAATAAGCAGCCTCACGTACACAGTGGCGGCCTTGGCTATTCCAGGGTCCAAGGCAAACTTTTGTGATGGGACCTTCCTTCATAGATATTTAGTATGCAGTTAAGGGTGAAAGTGGGTACATATGTGATTGAGACTCACTAGAGTAGGGAAAAGGAGGAGGCTACAATATGCCGTATATATTGGGTGTCAATAAAGGGTGCTGATGTCTCACATAGGGTTTGTTTTAAAGGTCCCATATTACGCTTTTTGACTTCTTCTCTGGTTTAATGAAAGTGCTATTTGGCCTTCATACACATGCCCAGAGTAGTTTTTTCATTGATTCCGTCAAGCTTTGGATAGAGAGCAACCTTTCTTTTTCATTCTCGAGAGGCACAGAAACCAGCTGATTCAAATCGTGATGTGGCACAATCCGTGACGTCAAAAGCCTGCTAAAAAGAGGTGATTGACAGCGGGGAGAATCTGAATCAGCGCCATCTATGATCAGCCCATGCAGCCTCTCTCCGAGTTCAGCGTGTGGTCCATAGACAGTAAATAAGCATCCGTGCTTTTTTTGTGTTAGCTTCATGTCAACTTGGAGAAAATGTGTTGTTAGTGTAAATATGTGACGACAGAATTTGGCCCGAAGACGGAGAAGGGGGATCGACTTTGTTCACGAGAATCTGCCTCGTATCTGCGCAAGTCTGAAATCTGCAACAAAACTTGCAGATGTTTTTTTGCGAGTGACGGTGACACCACCAAAGACTGTTCCAGGACTACAGTTACCCTGAAATGGGACCAACTCTAAAGCTGATCTGGAAACCTGGTGGTACCACTAACTCGCCGTATGTCACTGTGAACTAAATAATTAGGGTCTGATTCTGGATTGAGGATGTAGAGCTCCATGGGGTTGCCATTGTTGGAAAAAGTGTATTCTCAGGTTTGAAATGACTGTAACAGCGAGAGCTGTACAATTAGCTGTTATTTACCTCTCACTTGGCGTGACGCTACGTCAGCGTGCGGGTGGGGGAGGCGGGCTCACAAGCAGTGTTTAACTTGAGATAACATCACCTCTATGCACGAAATGGCAATAATTTGATAGATTTTGAGTGTTGTGTGGTGTACCATCTAAATTATTATCACACATGTGCATAGGATAGAATGTAAAAAAAGAAGAAAAGCGAGAACATGTTACATGCTATAAAGCTGAATTCGAAAACCGAAGGTTCTTGATTAGTAGTTGTAGTAAAACTTGTAATTCAAATGTTATGCACTAAACAAGATACAAAATAATAGATCTCTATTATAACAATCTCAATTTCAGATGAGGTTATCTGAACTATACATCTAGTGAAGGCCCCAAACAAACCACAAACACAAGCACACAGCAACAATGAATTAGCCATACACACAATCTCTCACATATGCACTCAGAAACATCTGTGTGCATATGTGTAAAAATAGGAATAAACAAGAAAATGTTTAAAATACAAATATTTTTCTTTAAATGAGAATTCTCTTGGAGACTTCCATTTGTATGGAAGCCCGTTTCCGCCATGTAAAAAAAAAAAAAAAAGCCTACAGAAAGTCAAAATTACGACTTTAAAACTCAAAATTTCGACTTTAGAAGTCAAAATTTTGACTTTGAAACTCAAAATTTTGACTTTAGAAGTCAAAATTTCGACTTTAAAAGTCAAAATTACGAGTTTTCAACTGCGCATGTGCAGTTGAAAACTCGTATGTGTTGTTGTCTGGAACGGTCTCTGGTCATCCCTGTTATAGATCCATGACCATGGGTCATCCTCTACCTGCAGATTATGTGAAGATTTTGCCTACAGACAGTGACCACATCCATGAAGCCAGCAATAATGTTGTGGTAGTAATCGCGTTAAAATGCAAACGGTCTCTCCGTTTATGATTAGAATCCGCTTCAAAAGCCTCTATTTAGTTTATCCTAAACGGACTGTGGAAGATTAGCCCTTGTATTATGTTAAGGGTCAATTTGACCCATTTCAGTTTTTGTGTTGATCAAAGTACTGGTTATCCTTTAATTTTCTTCCTGAAATTTGGTGACTTTTCCTCATCTAGGGTCATGAACTGGTGTGTAAAATCTGGACACCTTGATGTGTAGTGGAATGTCTGTGCAGAGTTTGTATACAAAGATGATGTTGCGGGTCATTTTGACCCTGACGCTTTAATGTGGGTAAATAGTTGTTCAGATCCAAAAAAACATGTCTCTTTGACATTTTATTTTTATTACCTCTGAGAGCCAGGTGTGTGAAGAGAGGGAACTTTCTCACACTTGTCCTTGTGACTGTTCTCATGTCATCTCTTTTGCCTAGCGTACATCGTACTGGCAACTGAATATATCCGTCGCCTTTGAGTTGCTGCCCTGCACACAGCGACAATCTGGCGAAAACGGGAAACTCCTTGTAGCAGACCAGTCTCGGGAATAACAGCGCATACGTCGACAGCAACTGGCCTCACCTACAGTGTGTTTTCTGGCATAAACTATAGAGGGCGCAATACAGTTTATGCCAGACACGTTGTTGGAGCGCGCCACGGAGCGTGCACATCGGGTGATATCTCCGGATCTGAGGACAACTAGTTGCCGAAAAGTAGAACACGGGCAACTGACTGAATCCGGAGATCGACTGTTTATCTCCAGTTGTAAGAGCGCTCACATCGACCGATTTTGGCAACTGATCATCTCCCATCATCTACTCTCAGTTGCCAAAAGCCGTCTTGCAACTAGTTAGGCAATGCTAGGCCCTAGACAAACTCACCAAAAATGAGCTCCAGAAGGATGACATCTGAGGAGGCTTTATCACAGATTTTTAACTGGGATAATGATATAGAGGAAGAGATTTCAGAAACAGAGGATTTTTCAGATACAGGACAATGTTATTGCTGATCCAGATTGTCAATTTTCTTACGATAAGGAGTATTCAGAGGACGAATCTTTGGCCAAGTAAAGAGGAAGGGAGGAAGGAAGGAAGGTAGGAAGGAAAGAAGGGAGAAAGGAAGGAAGGAAAAGAAAAGAAGGGAATAGAGAAGGATGAACAGAGAGAAGGAAAACAGGATGAGAAAAAGGAAGGAGAAAGCATGGCAGGAGGAAAGAGGGAGGGAAGAATTGTCATTTTGACCCGAGAGGAGGACAAGAAGATTAGACTAAATATTTCTTAAATATATCGTTGGAATAAAAAATGTATTGTATGTCACTTTTCTAAATATTTATATAACCTAAAATAAAGTTGTTATTGGTTTAACCTGTTTTCTTGACTGTTTTGAGTGCATTTACACAGTACGGGTCAAAATGACCCGCAACATAATCAATGTAATTTTTTTTCAACATAATACAAGGGTTAATAATAAAACACATGCGGCTGGTCAAAGTCATTGAGCATCAACCGGTGACATCTGGTCAGTATCACGGCTATCGATGGATGCACCAGAAATGCAGTGAATGATATTGTTACTGACAGAGACCGTTCGCAATTACTGGACAGTGAGAGAGGTCCGCAGGCAGAGGCAGGAGAACTACAGTCACGGGCACTGACAATATTAAACCTTTTGGAATTGCGATCAGTGCATTGAAGAGGATGTGACATGTTTGCGTGCACGCGGCCGAAACGTGAGCGCGCTCTGGGGTGAGCTGATGGAGTGAGCGTGCGGGTAAAGTTGTTGGCGTATGAGCAAGAACACAGAGACATACAGGGAATAAGTGCCTTGTCTGATTATTTTATTGTGACAAAATAAAGCCCACGACTCTTTTAGCAACAATCGGGAGAAATAACTCCGCAGATAACAGTGAGGGTCGTTGAAAAGGGAGTTAAACCCATTATAGATGCATGAATAAAACCCCTTACTCAACACGTAGAAAGCGCATCCTTACAGCCGTGAAAACACTCGCTCCGTGTGGACCCCTCTCAGCGTCGGCGTCTGGTCAGAGTGGTCTATAGTAGATTGGATTGGAATGTCTCATTTTCCTTTGATTTATTATAAAAACATATTGCTCACATCATTTGTTACTACGTCAAAATAAGAAGTCGTTTGATTTAAATGTTGTATATATGTAAATTGAATTTAACATAAATAAATAAAAAGACAGCTCCCCCTGCGTCCTACGACCGCGGTCTGGGGCTTAAACAGGAAAGTTTTACAGAATCAATCAAACATTATTTCTGGCTACTTCAAGGATACAGTGGTCACTGTAGGCAATATCTTCACATAATCTGCAGGTGAAGGATGTCCAGAGACCGTTCCTGACAACAACACATACGAGTTTTCAACTGCACATGCGCAGTTGAAAACTCGTAATTTTGACTTTTAAAAGTCGTAATTTTGAGTTTGAAACTCAAAATTTTGACTTTCTGTATGCTTTTTTTTTTTACATGGCGGAAACGGGCTTCCATACATTTGAGTATGTGATAAAGTTTTGAATTTTTATCAGTTCACTTATTATTCACAGGGGAGAAGAAGAAAGAAAACAAAACAAACAGAGTAATCCGCAGTAGTCCATTCAGCGTGAGATCAAAAGAAATTACTTACTTGTTGATGGGGCCTAATAGCCAGCTCTTTTCTTGGCGAGGGCAGCACTTAGACTCTCAAAGTGCACCCCTTGTATTTGAGCTCATGCTCCCGAGCCAGGGCAGAGCCTTTTCCTTTTCCATGTAGGTCCTTGGAGGTAACATCTGGTGTCCGGAGCGAGTTCCCCCTGGTGTTCGGTGGGCTCTCTCTAGAACCAGTGGCCCAGAGAAGACATCTGGCCCCATGCACTCTTTCAGCAGCTCGGACATGAATTCTGAGTCATCAACGCTCTCAAAAAGGATTTTATTCTGTGCTTCCAAGGATTAAATGGTTTCCACCAGCAAACTCTTCTGTATGATCTGATAGTAAAGTCCTGGACTTGTTTATTCAGTGAATCAACAGACAACTGGTCTGATAGAGTAGAAGGTATTGACGTTGTCTGTCTAGTTCTGTTCGATGATCAGTTGTTGCATTATTAAGTGACCTGTCTTGCCAACTCATGTAATGCCGCATGCTTCCCAGATCGCGTTTGCTTTGGCTTGGGATTACTCATTCAGTCTTGACTCCAGGTTATCATAGTTAGGAAGAAATAAAGTAATAGTGGGAAGTCTCCTCCACGTTTATCCCAGCCGCGCACGGCCACTGGAAGTCAGTAGTTAGGGTTCAGTCCATTTTAGGTTTGAGAAGAGGGGTGTACCATGCATGTAATTTTGATTTACATTGGAGAATACCTTTGTGACTGCTGTTTTAATGTTTAGCATTATACTCAACACAAACAAATAGGGTATATTTATTTTAAAGCGATGAGATCTTGGGGGAGAAAAGCCTGGTAAGTCCGTTCCTGTGTACAGTGACAGTGCCTTGTGCCCCTGTTAAGTGTAATAAAGCGCTGGGCTGAAATAATGTGATGAGTTTAATGAGCAAACTATCCATGCGGCACGCCTCTCGCTAAGTGTCTGCATGTGGAAAGACGGGCAGGGCAGCCGGGAGCCGGGCCGCTGGGTAATGTGGTCGGACCTTACCATTAATCTTGCTCAGGTGACAGTGAGGACAGAGGCTGGCTGCATGAGACTTCCAAATCATATTTCAAATGAGGGAAATCGGTAAGACTGAATTTTTAGAATGAATTGCATAAAACAAAATAAAAAAATTGCATCTTAACCCATTACGGATCCAACGCACTCGAGCTGGTCAGCTGATGTCTGAATGTATGTTATCTTGATATGGGTGGTTACTTGCATCCAGCCCCTCTCACATGTGGACATTGGTGTGGGAAAATATTTTTACTCATGGACAATCGAGTTCCACTGTGGATTTCCGTTTCTGCAGACATAAACCCACTTCCTTATAGAGAGCCATGGAGAGCCAACCACTACAACTGAGCCAAGCAGTCACCAGCAGATTAGTCAGAACACTCATGTGTTACTCTGTTCCTGCACACCTACAGCACAAGACTGGGAGAATTAGAGCTGGCAAATTACACTTTCACTACTGTTTGGGACGTCCATGGTGCAAGCATGCGCCAAAGAGCCTAGGCTATTAAATTGATGATTTGGTGAGTTGATTTCACCCAGGTTTTGGATAGCATCACTCCACCAATATATACCCACTGTTCGTAAAATACTGATCACAATTTATACACACAAAAAGACATATTGAATCCATCTCTGACCAGTCGCCTCTCAGCCTCGTAACCCTGTCAGTCAATCATCCTCGCTACACTTTCATTTGACACGTGTCCCTGTGTCATTGGCATGTGATGGACACAGGTACACCCACTCGGAGCACTTTGGGAATTGAAAAGCCCCCTCCATACATACAGTAAATAGTTTATTACTAAATTATATCAAACGCTGGATATTGGCTGTTCTGTCAGGGATGTCTGTGTTGTGTGTTCTGGCTTCCATGTCACTTTATGTTGACTTTAATTTGTTCTTGCTCAGAAAAATGTCATCATCATTTTTTTAATTATGAGAAATTATGTTACCATAGTGATTAGCAATTCTTAAGCACACTGCATATGGGCAAAAAGTCCAGAAAATGTCGCAAATGCATACCAAAATACACTAGGGAATTTTTTTTCAACCACTGTGCCGCGACACACTAGTGTTCTGTATGTTATTGTCCGGTGTGCTGTGAGGAATTCGCCAACGTAAGAATTGGACACAACCACCAAATGTAACAGGTAGTGGGGAGCATTGTGGCTCTTGAGAAGTGAAAGTGACTGAGACGTTTTTGAAAAGGAATTATGCCATTTCTGTACAGGATTCACATCCTGCGCTCTGACCCCTTTGCATTAACAATGCATATTATTTTTGCACAAAAGTAAAACGTTGTGATCATTTCAATCAGACCACACAATTATTTGTTTTATTATTTTGCATACTTAAGAGCCCTCTGAGTCATTAATTGACTTTTTGGGCTGAGAGTGGATTTTTAAAATATTTGTTCACACAGTTACTGCCACTTTATTCCCAAACTAATGTTAACTCATTGTATTGAGAAATATTAAACAAAGCTTAATAATGAAAAAAGTGTGCCTTGGCTTAAAAAAGGTTGAAAAAAACTGCACTGGGCCTTTAGTTTAATAATCCAATCCTGGCAAAGTCATTTTTAATTCCATTGTTTATACATCTGCCACATAATTAGTTTTGCTTTCAATCGTGTTTAAAATTGCTGCACAATAATACAATGATGAAAACAAAAAAATCATTCTCATAATACATTTTGCTTATAGACCTAACAAAGGAGTCATTTACAATTATCAATATGTTTAGTTGTTGGTCAACCAAACAAATAAAAAAGTTGAAATTTTGAATGAGTAATTTCTATGGGTCTAACAATCATTACTACACCAACTTTAAATGCAAGAAGGAACATAACTTTTAGGACTTCATATTTATCTGCCAGTTGGAGTCACACTTTCAACACTTTAAAAGGAAATGGAAATACATAGAAATAAGATGATTATGCTGTTACCTAGAGTACAAAACAAAAGGAAGGTATATCTGTACCCTAGAGTAGTACAAGCTCAGAAAGACTCTATACCTGAACATACAAATTTACTTGGTGCTTTTGTGTGACATTTTTTATTTTCACAATAAATAATAGCCAAAAGAAGTAATATGTAATAATATATGATAACTATATATAATATATGATAACAAAGTTGTCACTTCGCCAACAACACCAATAACAGATCAAAGAATCAAACAGTTTGAATACAGGAAATGCAATAATAACTAACACATAGGAGGTTCTGTTACCCCATTGGTCTATGGGGTAGCAGAATGACCAACGTCCATACGTGTTAATAAATGTCCCAAGTTTTGATCTTGTCATCTTGTAAATGCAAAATGTATCATAGCTGTTCTTTAAATATTTTCAGTTGGAACATTGTGTAGCAGGGTCAGAGTTAGGGTTGAAATACAGAATTATCCCTTATTATAGAAAAACTATGTGCTTTTGTCCCGTATTTTCAGAGCCACCTTAAATGCATCACTCACTCACTGCATGTCACACGCGCGACACACGCAGTACTCACAGACTCACGTCTACCTTTCGGCCAAACAGTGTCAAAGGGGGGCGTAGGCTCAATCACATCCATGGATTTTGACAAGTGGCAGCGTGGGCCGTGCCCGCAGCATCATCATGGCAGAAGTCTTGTCAAGTAGCGTCATATTCCCAGATTCGGACTTCTGCGGTCAATAGCTCACGGAAGTTACTTCGTTAAACAAAAGTAATTTGCTAAAATGATCATCTCTACGTTGATTTTTAAAATCCAATGCGCTGTTTTAATGCAGAGAAATCCATTGAATCCAGTTCACTGCAAACAGTGATGGGAATAACGCCGTTACTTTTTTCAGTTACGAGTAATCTAACTAGTTACTTTGACTGTAACTATAACTATAACGTTATAGGACTCGTGCGCGTGTTGTCATGAGAGAAGGGAGGATGAGAAAACCTCTCAGCAATTATTGGCTGATTTCCTTTACAATCTACATGTCTACAGTTGAGAGGATGGCTCATAAATTGTGTTTTTGAAGCAAATATGGGTCTTAATCGCGCTCAACTACGGCTTGTATCACCGTGAGGCCAGTCTCAGAGGAGCGCATGTGAGCGCAGAAGTCGGCTCCTTTCTCCTCCTGGTTTATCTGCTTAGGGCAGCAACAGGTTTGGCTAACATACATGTAACACATTTTAAGATAATTTAAAATGCATTTAGGGTAATGATAAGAAAGAGAGGTTAAGTGTAAGACGGTTGATTTTAGAAATTGGATGCAACTGGCTGCAGCTAGCAAAACAGAGGAGTTTATGGAGGAGACACGCGTTTTGTTTTACTTTTTAAAACTCATTGGACTTATTTCCGAATGGAGGATTACATATCTACTTAAACACGGAACTGGTCTGAACTGAAGTGGCCTGTGCAGGTCATTTATAAGGTAAGACCCATAACTCATAGTTTTGCGTTTTGTATGAACAAACAATGCGGGCATGAAACATATTCTGCTGTAGCCAAACAAATTGTCCACTTGATTTATATTATATATATGAAGAGTTTGGTTCCAAAACGCTATAAATCCATTTTGATCAATTTGAGTAAAACTGCGTTTTCTATAGCAAGAAAATGATATGATGAAAACCACTATTTTCTGTTCCAAATCTTCATATAGCATCAGAAGGTTATAATAACATAAAAAATTCAAATCAAATTTTTATATTTAAAGATTTATTTTAAAAAACGCAACAAATCCATGGCATGCATTTTTTTTTACACAAAATGCTATAAATCCATTGCAGCAATACAAACTTTTTTTTTTTAACCTGTGCACAAAGTACAATAAAAAACATCAAATGTTGATCTACATTAAGAACTGTAACAATACTGATTCAATATTTTGGTCCACAAACAACCCATTTAATCAAAAACAGAGTGGAAAAGTGCATTCATAACAAACAACAAGAACACGTATGGAAAAAATAACCAAAATCCCATTCTTCTTACATTCAAACTTCCATGTTAAATTCATTTTTGCATTTTTTAACACAATACATTAATTATGATGTCATTGTATTTTATAAATCATCCCGTTGATAAAAAAAAAAATTGTGCAAACTATACAAGAAAGAAACAGTGCAATCTCATTCAAAAAGGTATTTTTTTCTCTCTCCTATTCTTCATGACTGTCACTGTCAACATTCACCTGTGACAGTGCATCACTGTAAAAGGCACGCACACCATCGCTCGCACCAATTTCACGCAGCAGGTTCAGCACGTCTCTTCTCTTTGCTTCCTTCACTGTGCTTTCATTGGCCAGTTGACCTGGCTTGAAGCTTGCCCAGGTTTTCCCTCTCTTCAGAACAGAGTGTATGCAGTAATCACCGTTATACACAGCCTTGAACCCAACCTTGCCATTTTTCAGCTCCAGCATTCTCGCTTCACTTAACTTAAAGGACTTCTGTGCCTTTACAAAAGCCCTGGTCTCCTCATTGAAATCATAAGATCTGTTGCTCAATCCTCCCAAAAACACGAGCCACAGGCAGAAAACTGTGCCCCCTGATAGGAAACACGAACTCTGCTCCAATCCCGGGACATTCCGCTTTCATCAAGGCAAACAGTATGCTTAGCAGGTTCATATTTTTGTTCTGACCAAAACAAGAATCGCTGAACAGTCGCAGCCTTTGGGTGCGGTGAACAGCACCACTCAACTCTTCACGGAAGCAGTGGTCCAAGGCAGAAGCAGTCATGTTGCTCCCTTTCCTGTTCTCATGCTCCATCCAGGTGTAAAGATGGACATCCTCCATGGCTTGTCTACTGCCCTCCCCATGGTGGACAACGACTCCAAATACATACATATAGAGCTGCCGAGAATAATAGGCCTGACCAATGGGTGTTCTAGGTAGCAGCAAGTTCTGCATCATGTCAAAGCAGACCGTCACCGCATCGTGGTCTACTTTACCCAGCAGATCATAAAAAACTCGTGCTCTTCTTCTATGTAAAATGTATGTTGCTAACTCCCTACGTTTTTCATCGTCAGATAAGCTAGGGTCCTTAACTCGGTGGTGAAATTTAACGCATGATGAACAGGCATCAGTAGCTGGATGGCCAAATCCTAAATTGAACTGATGTCGGAAAACGGAGTAATAAAGGGAGTAGCTCACAAGATTGTGATTTTGCTGGTCGAATAGTTTGTGCATTTTTGTCACACTGAGGTCACTGGGCAGGTACTTGCGACCAGGTGCTCCCCTTCTCCCATAATGGCTAGCCCTGCATGTAAAGGTTTGGATGTGATCCTTTACAAGTTGTTTCTTCAACTCATTTTCATCCACTTTACGTGCACCACCTCTGTGTTCTGGTCTGGCTGTAGCATGGACTGCATAATACTTTGCCACTCGAGCCACGCGATCTTTGCCAATACCTGCAAGATAAGAACATTATTATTTTTTGCCTATATGGTATTAATTTATACATGTGTGTTTGTTTGTATTTATTTATTATTATTTGTATTGTATCTATTTATTTGTTTAATTATGCATTTAATTATTTGATTATTTTATCAAGTTATGTATAGTTATGCATACATCTCAGACACTGGTAGTCAATCAGTGGTGAATTTTGGAGGTAAATAAATTAAACAAACTTAAACCATTAAAACTACAGGAGAAGCTCAGCGTTCTTTAAAAATCACAGGAAATTGCATCAAATAATGCTTTATAACCTGGATGCATGCTAATGCTGAATGTGAATTCATGAATAGGACAGTCTATAGTTAGGACAGACCTGTCTCACTTGCACTTTGATACATGCCAGGCTACCTTAAAAGTACGTGTTGTGAATTAAGCTGCTGCCATATATTATTTCGAGTTTGAATGTGTTATCTGTTGGAGGAAAAGCATTCTAACATTTTTAAATGCTGTAAAAATGTGCATAAGTAATATTATATATTTCAACATTTCTGTCAACGTAGTGCGCGTCATATCCTGTGACGCGGCCCGCGCCATGCGGCCGCTGCTGTAAACAAACCGGCGTGTGTGCATCATAGACTGTAAGTGCGCACGGATCCCAAAGCTAAAAAGAGAAAGAGTCGATGATAAGACTGGACTAAGAATGAGAATGAACATTTGCTTTCAGTCAATGAGGAAGGACTGCTTCATGTTTGTAATGAGAGGTTTTGTTGCAACACGAGGAACAATGACGCGCAAAAACACAGTTCACGGTGAATACGTGAAGGATTCATTCATCAAAAACTCAGAGCACCTATTTTTTTACTTCAAAAACCTTCGCAAAGACGATGAAAGAAAGGGCCATTAAGGACATTTATTCAGCTCCAGGAAACTTCAGCCTGTGACGTGATCGATATGAGCAGACAGTAATGCAGGTAAGTGAACTCTGAGCCAAAAAGCAGATTTATTTACTGTATTTTGACAATTGCATGAAGGCAAAAAAATGGAAGTTAAACTTAAAGCAGAGTTTTCACGTGGTGCGACACGCTGCAGTAATACTCATTTGATAATCATGAATGCTTATTATGTATTTGTAGCCTTTGTCATTTAGATATTAGGCTAATATAGCTAATACAGCTTCAGCCTGTGTTACCTTCATATAAGCCTTATAAGGCTGTTATTTTTTGCGGCTCCAGACGGATGTTGTTTTTGTTTTTTTGTCAAATATGGCTCTTTGAACCTTTTTGGTTCCCGAGCCCTGATCTAGACATTTAAATGTGACATCGCTGCTTAGTAAGCTTCACTGTTCTCCCTGCTATAGAAAGGAGCGTTACCAATGATACAATACGAGCAGGCAGGCACCACTAAATCTTCAATAAACTACTTGTTATATAGGCTATTAAAACAAAATTGAACTCACCCAATACGCTGCAAAAGGTGGCCTTGCAGACTGGAATCTTCCGGGGATGGTCTTCAGTCAGTAAATCATATTGCGTCGTGACATCCCTATTCTTTCAACTGCCGGTTTCGTCAACTTTCGGACGTCTCCGTTGGACTTTTTTTACGGTAATAAGTTGCAACATTGCTTGGTCTTGCTTGATTTTCGTTGGGTCATCGTAAAAAATGTCAAAGTTTCTCTGTATATCGCCTGGTGTCAATGTGTCAGCGTTACAGAAGTTTGAGTCTTTGGTGTGTTTACAGATGACAGCCGGCATTTTCCCCCCTCCCGAGTGCTTCATCTTCTTAATAGTCTCACGGCTGTGATTGTCTTTAGACGGTTTACGTTTCCTACCAATAGCAGAAATCACCACAGGCTCATCGATGTCATCAAAATTATTCATTGTCGTTTATTTCCTCTGTATATTGCAAAGTAATCTCTGATACCAGATCTTTTAGGGCGCCGCCATAGTTGTTTGTTAGACGTGGAATGCTACACTGTGATTGGTCGAGTGGATTTGTCGTGTTCTGCGGAAAAGGTGGATTGGCGTTTATCGCTGTTTGGAAAGAATGGGAGAAAGCAGGACGGAATAAAACGGCGGATATCGCGTTTTGCAGAAAACTGAATATGGAGTTATCAACAGTGGCCAAATACACTTCAGATTTTGGCGCCAACTCATTTTTTTTTTTAAATGGCGTTTATCGCGTTTTGGAACCAAACTCTTCATATGTTCATCTGATTGGGCTGAAGTCAGTGCTTCACCGGTGTTTCCACATTCACAGTGGCGGGTGTTGGTGTTTAGTGCTTACAGCACAGAGAGATGAAGACTGAACAGGACTTCAGCAGCAAAACAGACTTTTCTAGATGGAAATATTGGCACTATTTAAACTCACTGAGGTTAAAGGTGAAAATGCGCACGTCGGGTGCACATTATGTTTCAGAACAAAACAAAAAAGTAACGCAATAGTTACTTTTACTGGTAACTAGTTACTTTTATAGTGGAGTAACTTCGTTAGTAACTCAGTTACTTTTTGGGAGAAGTAACTAGTAACTATAACTAATTACTTTTTCAAAGTAACGTGTCCAACACTGACTGCAAATGCCAAGAAAAGCTCTTAGGGACCGTCAACAAATGTCCAGACCAGCTTTGTAAACGAACAATAGCTTTTACTGAAGCCATGTACCTGCACAAAACTCTCAGACAATATAATCAATGACCATATCTAACTGCTACAGACTTTGATTTCAACATTTGTGAGTTTTTTAATGAATACATATGTTTTTTTTTTTTCATTTTATTTTACAGTAAATGATCTTTACTGTTACACACATAAATAATGTATGTTACAGCATTTGTCTTTTTTTAAATATTTTTATGACTACTAAGAATGCATTAAGTCCTTTACCAGCCAAAGAGTTCCACCTATTTATACATTTAATTTTTGCCTAAAGATTTGTTTTTTTATATGTAGTCAATAAATTACATTCTAAAAACCCGATCCACCCAAATGGTGTCCCTTATTTTTTTGTTCTCAAGTTGGCAATCTTTGTACATCTTTGACATACACAGAGGCCCACAAAATGAGGCCGCTGTCTGCTCGCCAGCCGTCTATGACCACTGGCAGAGATTCAGTAACTGGACCAAGATGAAAAATACTTATTTATGAAGAAAGCTCACCATTTACTTGCCTTGAGTGCTTTTACATCCACAAGCCATAAATCATGCCTGTGTTTCAACCTCAGTATTATGCATTATTCAGCCTTCTAAAACTACTTTCGGACAAATTAGCCTTGGTCCTCAATGTACTATATCATCTCTAGTTTATGTATGCAATAAGGTTAATAAAAGCAACTCAGCCTTTTAAGTTGCACTTTTACTTTCTTAAGCATAAGAAATCTTTATGGAGACTTTTTTTTGTCAAATGTTTCACAATGTTATTCAACTCTCAACAATAACAGCACAATAATAATAATACTATAACAAACCCCTTATTATTGTGACGATAAATAAAATGTTGTTATGCAGGTTTGAAATAGATCTAACTAATATTAGCTTCTATCAGTTTGGCTTTTTAGATTGCACTTAATGCTTGTAATATTTAGTGAGAGATATGGTAAGTAAATCTTGTTTGGTCAGTGAAAATGGTGGGTGGCATGGCGCTGCAGCGATCTCTCTCTTCTCAGAAAGAAGGTCCCAGGTTTTAATCCGGTCAGAAAAGGCCCTCTCTGAGTGTATTTTGCATGTTCTCCCTGCATCTTCTGGGTGCTCTGGTTTCCTGTTCCACTAAAAACATTTACAATAGGCAAAATCCTACAACTCTAAACTACAGGACTAAAGCATCAACATCTGGAGATGAGCCCTGGGATAGAGGCCCTTGTGGCAATGTCAGCGTAGTACCCAGCAGCAATGTGAGGAATCTTGGAGTCGTTTTCGACAAAGAACTCTCCTTAAAGGCTTATATAAACCAAGCAACTAAAACGGTATTTCTCAAAAAAAACAAAAAGTAAGGAGTGCCGCGTGGTACAAGCGTGTAAAGTAAAAAAAAAACCAGGTACTCAATTGGAAGAGGGGTTTAATTTAGTAATGTTCCCCAATAACACTGTGGAACATTTGTCAAAAAAGTGGAGTGTTGACTTTCAAGGTAAAGGCAAGTTATGAAGAGCTTAGAAAGTCAAAAAGTTTAGAGAGTTAAAAAGTCTTTATTTTCTCATGGCTGTAATTTAAAATACGCACCAACGCATTTCGGCCTAGCTTAGCCTTCTTCAGGATGCAAAACAATAAATAAAAGGCCAACAAATTGAATTAAATTGAATGAAGAATGGATCAAATGCAGAGGAAAAATTTCTCTACAGGGAAAATAAAGTACAACTTGGCATGTGTTAAATTCGGTTTTCGTGTTCCCCTTGTGACTAGATAGGTTCAGGTTTCCTCTACCACTTAAAACCTTGTAGGGTGAATGAGTGTTAGTTAGTAACAGCACTTACTGGACTAGTAAACACATCTGTATATAAACTATAATTTTGTCCACACATAGGCCACACTTCATGTTGTAATGCAACTAAGCCAATAGCTGAAGACAGCCAATAGAGTAAAACAAAGCTAATACACAACTTTTGTAACTGGATATGACTAAACATGATTAAATGTTGATCATCATGCGTCTAAGTGTTAAAACACTGACACATGATGATCAACACGCTCTGGTAAATCCAGTCTATTTATTTTATCATTCATACTGAAACTTGATGTATAATGAGTCAATAAACGCTGTTCTGACAACAGAACAATAAACAACAATAAACTACCATTCATGCACACCCATTTAAACATTTTTATTGCATGATTAACACACGCGCAAGTCTATGGAGAAGTGTAGGGGACAGTACAAGCCAGAGGACAGCAAAAGTCCATTGCTCTTGACCAAAAAAAGCATGAACACATGCATGTTTCCTCTGTATTTTGACAGAAATCCACATCACTGCATGGCCAAAAAACGCGTGGGTTATATTTTGGGCTGATGAGAGCCTCGGCGCGCATTTTGCATTCCCTAGGCTTATCTGACATCAGCCCCAGAGCACCCTACGTGCACTGTATAGGTGTTGTAAGGTACAGCATAATTTGGATAATACAAAAGCAGTTGTGCTCACTGGTGACTACAGCACGTCTATCAGAAATCACAAATATGTCTAAAATTACAGCTCAACATTTGAAGATATACTTATTTCCACTGATCCACGTGATTGTCATCTACACTGTAAAAAAAACTGACTGAATGCAAGTGTTGCTCCTCTGACTAGTGGTTCAGAGGGCATATGCCTCCGTGAAGCAACGCCTGTGATAAAAAGAACAGACAAGAGCACATGCGTTGAGCTGCGTTTACTTCAAGAGGATTGATTCTTCCTCATTAGCAATCAATCAGAAAATGTACATTTACTTTTACATTTTTCCATATTCACAATAACACGAACTATATCCATTTTTAACAAGAGCTTTTACATTAAATGAATTACTGTTTTTAATATTTGAATTTACAAAAGAAAAACAAAGAAATCGTCTCAATTATTCTCGGTGGTTGTGTACTAATTTTAAATGTCCACAAGGTGGCACCAGACTCAGAACTGGACCATGTGCTTTTTTGCACTTACAATACTGTCTACTGATAATTGTTTAAACAATCAAATAAACTCAACAAAACAGTATTACATGAAATAAGTTTCATAAATGTTCACAAATGCCACTACTCATGTGGTTCTTGTACCACAAAGTGGTGTGGTTCAAGTTTACCCACGTCGCGATTTCCCTACCATGACCATTAGCTTAGCAGGTTAGCATAAAAAACGAGACACATATTCACACAAACCCTCACACAAACTTCACTCTACACATTACCACGGTTCACAATACACTCCTAAGACACCTGATAACTCTAACAATTGGCATCAACATGTGTTTTTAACGTTTTACCAACCTGTGATAAAAAGAACAGACAAGAGCACATGCGTTGAGCTGCGTTTACTTCAAGTGGATTGATTCTTCCTCTGCAGCGCTCAGTCTACTTTCTACCCACTCTAAACAAACAAAAATAAAGTTCTCAATAACAAAATAAAATGAGGGGTGCCTGTTAATCGTTCTGCTCTATTTCCAAGCCTCTACACAAGCCTCAACAAAAGCATAGCCTTTGTTACACAATTCAATTCATTTCTACTTTGTTAAATAGTTCTATACACTGTAAAAGCATAAAGAAAATTATAACCAAATTTATAACCAAATCAAAGGACATTAAGAACAGGGGAAAATGTGTGATTAATCATTATGACACTAGTGCAATTAATCGCTATTTAATATTTGTATTGTTTGTCTGCGCTAAAAAAACTATGTTGATGAAAGAAACAACAGCAATATGTTTTGTATGGACCAAGCCTTTCCACTAAGGCACCTTGTTTATGTTTCCCATTCAAGTACTTACTTCACAAGATTCACAGTAAAGGCAAGTAGATATTGCACATTGCATTTTAAAAGCTTGTATTTAAACATTTAAATCACTCTTGCACTCATTCATTCATACACCAGTGTAGACAGACACTAATATAAGGAATGGCTGGAGAGCCTTGCCCATAGGCACAAACATTTTCAAATCAAAACGGCTTTGTTGGTGCATTGCGGAGTTTGCTAAAATTAGAGCTAGTGTGGCCAACGGGTTTAAACTGGATTGATGGTATGAATGTCAACAGCATCTGCTTTCAATAGCAAGAAAAACGGCCTGGTTACAGCTCATAATAGTAGTTTAACATCACATATGATCCTTAAAAACCACAACATGCGGAATAAAGCAGCTGTCTTATGAATCCTGGATGTTCATTTGTTCCAGTTAGATCTCCTAGTATCCCTGTGTGCATATTTTCTGTGCTCGATTATTGTAATAAGCTGGTTGCATTTGTGCACATACAATTGCAATTGTAATTCATGTCTGGATAAACCGGAGCTTTATGGAAATTAGTCCTTGAATAATTCATCTGAAGACGCCTGTCAAAAGCAACATTTACTGAGCATGTTCATTTGTGTAAACTGTGCAAGTCTTTCCTTTGTGATCAGGGATTGGTTAACAAACAAAGAGCGGGGGTGACATTATGTAATGGTTTTAAATAGCTGTTGTGGCTTGGACGATAATTACAAAGATACAGATTATTGGAAGTGGGTTTGACAAGAATACAAATTGGTGGTACTAAAGAAACATAAGGAGTTATTTGACAAATGACAAAACATACGTTTTTTTAGTCTAAAGGTATTCCTCAAATTAATGAGGAATTTGATGCTGACAGCACCTTTTTTCTCTGAGGTGAAGACTGTTAGCAGTTCCTATTATTTTCTATCTTTCCCGTTCAAAGTAATAGACTCCCACTCAGGCAGAACCCATGAGCTGCCGCAGAAAAACTGAAAAACAAAGGCCAAGCCCCGCAAATTATGCAGTGATGATGTGGCTGGAACTGAGGGTCATGTGATTATGACGGATCTGTGCTGCCACAAAATGGTGGTAGTTTCACAAAGATTGTGTATTGAACCAGGCTGCTCCATCAGCGATGAGGCAGCCTTAATCTTTTAGCAGGGGCTTCGGCAAAGTGGGGTTAAGTGTGTTGCCCAGTGACACAGCGATAGCTGACATCAGTGGGAGCAGGTCTCGTGGTGGAATTATAGACAGATACTTCATTGATCCCCCAGAGGAGAAATTCAGGTTTCCAAAAAATAAATTGATCATCCATCCATCCATCCATCCATCCATTTTCTTCCCCTGAATCCATTTCTGGGTTGGGGGGGTGGCAGTCAGAGCTGCACCCAGTCCACAGAGCAATTGATCATAAAAATAGAAATAATAACAAAAAGCACTAACAGCTTTTCACCACCTAAAAAAACATTGCCAGGATCAAAAACATAGTGTCTAAAGCAGACTTGCAGATTCTTATCCATGCATTTGTCTCCAGTAGGTTAGACTACTGCAATGGCCTGCTTACAGGTCTGTCCAAACAGGCTGTAAAACAGCTGCAGTACATTCAAAATGCAGCAGCTCGAGTCCTGACTAGAACCAGGAAGTACGACCACATTAGTCCAGTTCTCAGGTCTCTGCACTGGCTTCCTGTGGCTCAGAGAATAGACTTTAAAACAGCTCTGCTTGTTACAAGTCTCTCCATGGCCTCGCACCAAAATATATTAGTGACATGTTAGTCCCATATGAACCAGCCCGGACTCTGAGGAGCACAGGGACTGGACTCCTGTTAGTGCCCAGAGTCAGAACTAAACATGGGGAGGCTGCTTTTCAGATTCATGCTGCTAAAATCTGGAACAATCTTCCTGAAGATGTGAGACAGGCCTCCTCTCTGACAATGTTTAAGACAAGATTGAAAACAGTTCTGTTTAGCTGTGCATACAACTGAGGGATTTTATATTTTATATTTTTATCTTTCTTTTTAAAGTACTGTGATTATGATGTTAATGCTTTCTTTTTTTGTTCAGCACTTTCAGTTGCCTTGTGTATGAATTGTGCTATACAAATAAACTTGCCTTGCCTTGCCACTATAGATATATAGAATGAACATAGATATTGCTTTTAATAGAGCAAAACAAACCTGTAGAACACTCCAATTGAAACAAAATGAATAACCAAAAAACAGAAGTTTTTTTTTTTCTTTTTAAAACCCATACAATTCAAAAATATCAAAACATACTATATACTCATCCCCTGTTCATTCAAATGACTAGAAAAGAAGAAGACAATCCTCTTTTTAAAAATACCAAAACCCATTGCCAGCCAAATTACTAAATTACATTTCAAATGTAAGTACTGTACAGTAGCAGCAACTTTAGTATAACTAATGTTGGTATGACAGCCCTTGGGCAGTGATTTAGAAATATACTGTATATATACAGTTTGACTATTCATATTACCCAGGCTAAATGCATTATGATACATACTGGAATTCCACTGTTGACCATCACATCTCCATACTTCACTTTGTCGGTTCCTCTTCTCCTCTCATCCTGCCTCAGTGCTCTGCTCCCTCAGTAGATGTCACTGCCGTTCCATCAGCGGCAGCATGAGAGAGGGGTGGGCGCGCCGGGGGACACAAGACACCTACGGGTGACGACAGCACTGACGACAGGGAGGGGAAGGGCTGGGGAGAGAAAGAGAGAGAGAGAGAGGAGAGCTGGAGACATGTGAATGAGACACAAGACACTTTTAACCAAAATATCCAACGTGACTTCTAACATGTGACAGTCAGGACCTATCTGTGATGCTTTAACACAAGATGCAAATGTTTACAAAGGATTGCAAGTTTACACACCCACAACCAAAACATTCTAAGTCATTTCATCATTGAGCTGCTCTGTAGAGATTTCAGATGTGCTTGCAAGGCCAAGTAAAATGGACAGCTTTACCATTGGAGAGGATAAAAAAATCTATCCACAACTACCACAAAAGAAATCTGTTGAAGACGTTGGAGGGGAAATACACGCTATTTAGAACTGGGGTATGGAGACTTCTCTGATCAGGGTCAGAAGAGGAGTTTCTGCTTCCATTATCATTTGAAAATAGAACACAAGTTTTATATGACAAGAAAGGGCTTCACACAACCACTACCAATGGTGTGTAGACTATGTTCTGTTGACTATGTATGTCAAACTTTCTCGCACCTGCTACTGACTCATTTCATGCTCTATGGTTGTGCCCTCATCTAAATAATGTTGGTCTCAGCTCATGAAACACTTTTATATTCTTGGATTGTAATCATGAAAGTGTGCTGTTCACCTACCAATGTTAAAAGGGGTATGCCCACATAAGCATTTTTCCTCCTGTCGACTCCTTTTGAGCCCTCTGTATAATAATCTGCAAACATGTGTATTTGTCCAAGCACTCAATAAACTAAACTAAATCTTGTAATATACAAATATATATAATGTAGTATAAAATGTTATTATAATATATAATATGGTCCTTGTTCTCAAAACATACTGGTTCTATCAATTGTATGTATGTTTGGCCTCATTTTTAGAGCAGCTTTTTTAGACAGATGTAAGGTTAAACTTAGGGCAGGACCAAGCCTGTCCACTCTGTTTACCATTGACCAAATGGAGAGATACAGCTTCAAAGGAGCCATGGGGTCAGCCACAAGCCGCCATCAATCATGAGGATTACAGATGCCAAAAAGAGCAATAAAGTCACCACGGGGATAAGCACCTCTGTCTCTGCCTGCCTGTAGAGATCAAAGATCACAACCCTGCCCTCGCTCACAGACTCCTGCCACCGGACAATCAAAGACTCCCCCGCGGCGCTCTGACGCCCCCTTGTGAACAATGGACACTATCACACCCGGGACGGACAATTGCGAACCGGTACCCCTGGGTCCAGTACTCCAATAATCTGCATTGTGCCCCATATGTGTGTATCAGTGTCAAAGTAATGAAATACGGTGTGTGTTTGTACATGTCTTATGATTATTAGCATCAATCCTGTGTGTTTCCTTTACAAACTGTCTGTTGTAAAAGGGGTCTGTCCACAGAGGGCAGGGGCGGCATGGACACGCCCCCTGGGAAGCCTATATGAGCACCCACACGCCATTGTTCTTTCTCTTGTTTCTCCCGAATCCACTATAACAACCACCCCGTGGGTACGTGTCCCCTACACGGCCTACGCTCGCAACCTCCCTCTCAGCCCTGCGGCCACGCAAGTACGTGCCTCCAGCAACGACTGTGCCGTCCGCCCGAGGCCTCCCGCTTTCACGCAAGCCTCCTTTCTGGTTGGAATCTACGAACTGTTCATCACCAGCCTCTTTCCCTGGCTCGCGTGCACCAACAGCTGGACCAAACCCGCAGGCTTCATAACTCCCGCCTGCCCGGACAAAGAAACCACGTGGGCTGTTTCCCAACCCAAAGCCCTTCTCCATCCTCTACGCTCCTCCAAAGTAAGACTGCTCCAGTGTTAAATGTTCAATTTGAATGAAATGTGTACAGTTCCTACTCAAATGTGACCAGAAATCCCTTTTCGTTATGCTTCATCCCACTTTGTAATCAATAAATCCCTTTTCTTTAACTCAATCCTATCAGAGTCGTGTTGTTAGATCTCGGACTATCACTGGCGGATAAAACGTATTCTACACCTTTAGATTATAAGATTGATATCGAGGCAAAGATTTGGTTTGTGTCTGTGTGCAGATTTCGAGCTCTGCTGGTGCCCAAAATAAATAACATAGACCTGTTGGTGGAACGGCGAGCTTCCGCTCCGGAGACTAGCCGCTCCACACTACCAAATTTATACTAATAAGTAATCATAATCAGCAATTTAAGTAGTTACCCTACATAATGGTGCCCCGTGTGTGAGATCCGCGTAAATGGACCAGAATTTATCAACCTCATACTCTGTGAATTGATCCGTAAACGCTAACTTTGCCACTGCCCGCTCCAAGCGCTTTCCCCCCACTCCCGCACCCCCTCTGCTCCTCTACCCCCGTTGCTATGGTGGATTTGACAACAATCGAGCTCCCCTAACGCGACCGCTTGCAACAAAAGCGCTCGTGATCCCACTAGACCAGGGGTGCTCAATACGTCGATCGCGATCTACCAGTCGATCGCAAAGGTAGTATTTGTAGATCGCATTAAATAAATGAAAAAATTACACATTCTAAACGAACATATACAAAAAACTCCGGGCAAAGTGGAGATTTTTGAAAACTCCGTTAATGCATTTGTGTGTAGACAGAGATAACCGGAGTTTTGCGTTCTCGCACGCCTCAGTACCTCCCTAAATTCCTCTGATCACTGAAGCATGGATCATACTACCTTAAAAATTGATCGCTGTGAGATGCTTGCAGCAGCAAACATCCTCCACATCAGAGAGCAGCAAAGTGATCGCGGGGACTCACGCTCGAAAACAACCAAACCAGGACTAAACCAGGACTAAACCAGGACTAAATCAGGGCTGAGGACGGGGTCAGTGCTTGTAAACATACGTCTTTACTCTGAGTGTCTTCTATGACTGTAAAAGTGCCGTTACCGGCATCTGCATCAAAGCTCCGCCCACTTCCGTGTTTTTCCCCAACGCAGGACAGGACGTAAGAGACGCACATGTTTGGAATGTTACAAATGTGATTGATAACGCAGATGTGTGGATGCAAATTATTTTATAAACGGAGGAGGGGACATATTTGGATTTAAAAAAAACGGGCATGGCACATGGCCATGGCACCACAGTCAAATGACATCTGTGTTTTACTCAGTAATGTTTTACTGACACTTAGGTGACTGCACATGCGCAAACAACCGCGCTCAGTGCAGGAAAGCTAAACCACGACAAACTTGTCAGCGAGTTACCACCAATTTTCCGGACTATGCCTCCCTGGCCGATTCAATTCAGTGCAAGTCATCAGAGTAAACGGGTAATGACAAAAAATGTACATAGGTAATTGTGTTGTGTTGTGCTATATTGGCTCATGCGGTTTTGCATGTACATAAACATACATTGTAGGTATAAAGAATATTCTTTGAAATAAATATATGATTTGCATTTTTGTAGTAGGTAGATCATTTTGACTTGATCCTTTTATAAGTAGCTCGCATGCTGAAAAAGTGTGAGCACCCCTGCACTAGACTATATAATTTAGTCTCAAATCCTGACTTTTCGTTCAGGTATTACACATCTCCTGCAACGTGTCGCCCCGTGGGCAGCGTGGAATGTGAAGCCGCTTCCCTCTGAAGAGAAAGCGCAAAAACTTCTCCTTGTAACCACTGTGCACCGTGTCCAGAACACGAACGTACAGACCTCCTCTGTGCTCCTTTGTGACCCGAGTCACACAGGATTGTAACCGAGTATATCGGTGTAAAAGGCTGTAAATGGCAGCTGTTTGAATGTGATGCTATCGTTCTGCTAAAGGTTGCTAACGCTAACTCTGTCTCACCACTCTCTCTGCCTGCTAACCTGCTGTTGTACACACACACCAGCACCCTACAGTACATACATACAAACCCCATTCCACCACTGCAAATACGTGCTTGTGCGAACCGTACAACTCGCTCCAGACTTTCGTTGTATAAACTACTGCTAAAACCTCCGCGCTCGAAAGCTAACGGCTAAGCTACCCTCCTTTGTTCTAGCTAAGCTAACTTCCGCTCGGGCCTGCTAAGCCTCAAAGCTACACTCGGACAACATTGTTGTCCTACTACTGCTCACACTATAAGCTGCTTCTCTACCGTTAAAACTAGTGCTACTCTGTTTGACCAAACTGCATTCGGTTACTAAAACTCATTGTTTACTGCTCAAACTGCTTCTAAAAACGTGCCGTTGCCGGCAAAACTAGCTAGCTACGCTCCTTTGTTTTTAGCATACGGCTAACTTCCGGCCCTGGCGCGCTAAAAGCCAGAGCCGCATCCCCACTGCTGATACCATTCTGCTGCATTGCCTACCCGTTGTCTAACAATAACAAAACGTACTATACTTTCGTACTATCCTATTTCACTCTGATTCTGTGTTTTGACGATCATGAAGTGCTAACCCGACTCTACACACTGCTAAACGAGCCGCACCACTTTATTGTCTAACACAGAATCGCTTTCCGGTCCCGGTGAACCACTTCCGGGACCACATTGCTGCTGTCTTGACTTTTTACCCTGCACTACGTCTCATGATCAAGTGATTGGCTGTGGTTGTAACATTAACACTGTTTGGCTGTTGTCCCTTGCTGTTTCTGTTCCAACTAAAATCTCTACTTTGCCAAACTTGATGTTTGATTGTAATAAACTACTACGCTAATTCTACCCCTCCTTCTGCATGCCATATGTTTTTCTTTTCTCTTTCTTTGTGTTAGACCACATTGCTGCTATACATAACAAAAGCTAATAATTTGGTTCTGCCTCTGTTACTGCACGTTATGAATAACACATTACCGTGCTAACTAATCCTATACTGTAACTCTGCTCCTTCTGCATGTCATATTGCTTTGTCAAATAACCACATTACTGCTATACATTGGTACAGCTAACACTCTGTTTCTGCTTCTCCTATTGAACATAATTGTTAAGCTACATTACTGCGTTGACCAAGTTTCATACTGTAACTCTGCTACTTCTAGCGCATGTTGCTATTTTGAACACATTACTGCTAATACATAACTAAAACTAACAATTTTAACTCTGCCCCCCCTGCATGCCACGGCTAGACCGCACTGCGGCCCATGGTGATAACATTAACACTGTCTGGCTGTTTGTTCCATGCTGTTTTGTTGCTCCAATTTATAGCCACTCTACTCTGCCAAACTCTATGTTTGATGGTACTACACCAAACCTAATACTCTATTTCTAACCCTCACTGTCACTAAAACTGCATTGCCTTGCCTCAGCCTGCTGCCTTTTGCTACTGCCTACTTGAGCTGCGTCTCACACCGACGCTGCGTCTCAAGCTACGCCGCGCCCCACGCTGCGTCTCGAACCGACGCTGCGTCTCTCACGCTGCGTCTCTCACGCTGCGTCTCTCACGCTGCGTCTCCTACGCTGCGTCTCAAGCCACGCTGCGTCTCAAACCGACGCTGCGTCTCAAGCTACGCCGCGCCCCACGCTGCGTCTCAAACCGACGCTGCGTCTCAAGCTACGCCGCGCCCTGCGCTGCGTCTCCTGCGCTGCGTCTCCCACGCTGCGTCTCTCACGCTGCGTCTCTCACGCTGCGTCTCCTACGCTGCGTCTCAAGCTACGCCGCGCCCCACGCTGCGTCTCAGACCGACGCTGCGTCTCAAGCTACGCCGCGCCCCACGCTGCGTCTCAGACCGACGCTGCGTCTCAAGCTACGCCGCGCCCCACGCTGCGTCTCAAACCGACGCTGTGTCTCAAGCTACGCCGCGCCCTGCGCTGCGTCTCCCGCGCTGCGTCTCCCACGCTGCGTCTCTCACGCTGCGTCTCTCACGCTGCGTCTCCTACGCTGCGTCTCAAGCTACGCCGCGCCCCACGCTGCGTCTCAGACCGACGCTGCGTCTCAAGCTACGCCGCGCCCCACGCTGCGTCTCAGACCGACGCTGCGTCTCAAGCTACGCCGCGCCCCACGCTGCGTCTCAAACCGACGCTGCGTCTCTCACGCTGCGTCTCTCACGCTGCGTCTCTCAGGCCGGGGCCACACCGCCTGCGTGCGAAGCGCTGCGTAGCTGGCAACCGTTGATTTTTTACTTAGCTCTAATTGAAGCGGATTGGAAGTGGCCACACTGTCCGCGCATACCACGCGCGAGGCACAGCGCGCTAGTGGCGCCACGCGTTGAGAAGATAGAATCAATCCTATTTTTGGGGGCGTGCGTCAAGCGCTCGTCTAGTGTCCCGAAGGAAAGACTTCTAAAATTGATGAAATATTATAATTCTGACATATACATGGGCATATAACTTTGTTCGTAGTCTAAACTAAACAGCTAGCAGGAGAATGACATTTTAGACAATATCAATAAAACTTCATTGATATAAATATTTGTATTAATTTATTTATAAAACGCTTTTCATAGGCTACAACATAACATTCAAAGTGCTTTACAGATTAAAAATGCATTTAAAAAAGAACATTCATTTACACCCCCAACTCCCACCCCCCACAATATATTGTCTATGGCCTATATTTAATAGTGAGTAAACGTCTTTTCAATATTGTTTGTGAATTTATTCTTTTGGGAAATAGGGAACATTGAAAATGTTCGCTACTTGCACATAAACAGTTTCTATAACATTTATGAAATATAAAGTGTTAGTTTATTATCAGGGATTCACTTCGACCTGTGCGTGACCCCGTCGTTAGAGGTAGTGACGTAACTAACCTGTTCAGAGAAGAAAGACGAGAAGATGGAAGAGCAACTTATCGAGGCTGTAGAGCGATGATTGGTGTCACACATTTGTATTTCAGGTCCAACAATGGACAGGAGCTCCTCCATCTTCGCAACAGACATTCGAAAATAAGAGTGGTATCTGTCAGGAAACAGTTGCAGCTCTGCCACAAGGTGGTAAAATGCCCCATGTGATGCTCTTCTCTGATTCAGTGGATGCACCCACCAAGAGCGTGTTATTCGTCTTTGTCTTCTTCTTGATAAAAGGAGAGCAGCTGCAATTCTTCTGCGGTTAATAGCTGGAGCTAGGACCAAAATAATTGTAAATAAATTAATGAATAATGTAAAAAATGTAAAAATTGATAGAGCAACAACATATTGCCAATTCAGATTAACCACATTTTAACATACAAACATGTTTAGGCCTACACTTACCCATTTCTTTGATCACAAGAGGTCTTGTCAGCACCAAGAAATCAAGTCCACACAGCACTGGTAACTGAACAAGGAGTGAAAATGTTTTACCTGTACTCACTCCTTAGCTTCTTTGTTTCAACAGACTACTTCCTATTGGTTAATCAAGTTCCACACAGAGATACAGCCTACTACTTAACAAAGGACCAAAAGACTCAACATCCCCCAAAGCAACTTCGGTGTGAACATATGCAAATTTGTGTAGGGAAGGATTGTGAGGTCCTAACGCAACAGATTCAGGGTTACTTGGAACATTATGAATACATACAAGGCCAAGACATTCATATCCAGCATTAGGACACTGCACACCTTTTGAGACTTTTTACACAGTCTATGTTGATAGTACGCATGGTCAATGTTGCATCTGTACAAAAGGTGGATTTCCATGACAACAGTAAACAACTTTCCCGAACTGTGTTGTAATTACATTTAGTTAATAAATCACCGTTCAATAGTCACTCAAACAATGTTAATACAGGACGAAAGCGAGCGTTGTGATATTATATAAATTAGATATGCCATATTTCATAAATGTGCATTGATTTGAAAGGAAGCCTGTTCTCCTTTGTGGGGCGGTACAACGCTGCTGCTGCTGCTGCTGGTGTGGCCACTCTTGCGTCATCGCCCCACTCTGTTGACGAACGCAAGCAACGCGTTACTTCGCACGCCGGCGGTGTGGCCCCTACGTCACGCTGCGTCCCTCACGCTGCGTCTCCTACGCTGCGTCTCAAGCCACGCCACGCCCCGCGCTGCGTCTCAAACCGACGCTGCGTCTCAAGCTACGCCGCGCCCTGCGCTGCGTCTCCTGCGCTGCGTCTCCTACGCTGCGTCTCAAGCTACGCCGCGCCCCACGCTGCGTCTCAAACCGACGCTGCGTCTCCTGCGCTGCGTCTCCTGCGCTGCGTCTCTCACGTTGCGTCTCTCACGCTGCGTCTCCTACCTTACGCCGCACCCCACGCTGCGTCTCTAAACGCCGCGCCCTTGCGCCGCGCCCTCACGGCGCGCCCTTACGCCGCTGGCGCGTCTCAAACGCCGCTGGCGCGTCTCAAACGCCACAGCCGCGCCTCTAACGCCGCTGCGTACCTAAACGCCGCGCCCTTACGGCGCGCCCTCACGCCGCGCCCCACGCTGCGTCTCTAAACGCCGCGCCCTTGCGCCGAGCCCTCACGGCGCACCCTTACGCCGCTGGCGCGTCTAAAACGCCGCTGCCGCGTCTCAAACGCCACAGCTGCGCCTCTAACGCCGCTGCGTACCTAAACGCCGCGCCCTTGCGCCGCGCCCTTACGCCGCGCCCCACGCTGCGTCTCAAACGCCACAGCTGCGTCTCCCACGCAGGTGCATCTCACGCTGCGTCCCTTACGCCGCGCCTACCGCTGCGGTTTAACGCCGCGCCCTAATACTGCCGATACTCCATGGGCTGTTAGACTCTGCTTCCGATACACTCACTTCGTCGGTACTCGTGGTGCCTCGAAGCAGGGGGGGGGTAATGTTGGCACACGCCCATGACACACGTCAGGCACCACAACAGGTGGAAACAACGGACCGGACGGGGACCAAAATACTAAGGTATGTATCCCCAAACCGGAGTGTCGAGAACGTGAAACTCCCCCGGCCCCTGAGGACAAACCAATACAGGACCGACCCGCAGGACCACCCCCAGGTCAAAAACCAGGTATGGTATTACACCTTGGCACACTCCCCAGGACATGCGGGGACCGGCCCCACCAGACTACGCCGGAAATCGTTACCCCGCTGGTCAAGACCATACAGGGTGGGAAACAAACTCTCAACCGCAGTGCACCAAATCGAGGTCACAAAAGGTAGAGAGCCCACCCTCAGATGGGCCCGTTACAGCCAAACCAAACCACACAAACAAAGCCCCATGGGACAAGCAGGGCACACTTCAAAACCCAGTTAGGAACACACCACGTGACCTCAAACACGATTAGCCCAGCACTCACTAACACTCTTCTCGGCTGCACTAATCGACTCTCTCTCTCTCTGTCTCTGTCTAACCCCTAACAGTTGTTTCACGCCTTGCAGAACATGTGGCCCACTTTCCTTCTCGTGCTGACCTGGCACTATACCACCTGTACCCAAACCAGTACGAGGCAGAGGTCGAGGTACCAGAGTTCTTTGAGAAAAGGGCCTTGGAACTTCAACCCTCTACCCTAGTCCAAGCCACCTACGAGGGGGCACAAACCGTTGACGTTACGGTCGTAGACAACCTCCTTCAAGAGATTGCCAAGCGACCGACCATCCACCACCAACCAGTAGCCTACTCCTGGGCCGCCCCCGATACAGTCATGGCCATCGCGGTAGGACTCGGGTACGGCCTGGTCGTAGTCATGGCCTTCGTCCTAAATAGACGGGTTAGACGACTCCGCGATAGCTTTAACAGGTGCACGGAGGCAATGACGAGACAGATCCGTAGACGACCAAACCGGGGCGACAGCGCCGTCGAGCGTGGCAATTTGAGTCGGCGTCCCCAGGTCAATGAGTCAGAGTACGAGGACCTCCAAAGTCACCCACTCGAGGCGGTCACCCTTTCTATCACGGAAGGTGAACCAAGGGCCTAAAACACCACTAAGAGTCACCAGCTCAGACCCAACCAACCTACCTCGATACCTAATCAGTCTCCTAGACAATCATGCCTGTCATCCCCATTTATATGCAGGAAATGTCCCTCGTAATTAAAGCCCCACTTGCTACGTCATATATTCGTGTAACCCTCACACTCCCCTTTTAGAACGAGCAAGATGGGAACCCCTCACCATCGAGTGCCTTAACGACGCTCCTACCCGCTGCCAAGGCAGCCACCCTTTTTGATTTTTGAAGTTTCCTATTTTGTATCCTAGTCCCCTAAAGTAGAAACTCCTGCTACTCTCTTGGCTTGGAACTTTGAGTCTTCCAGACCAAGAGACCCAGGAGTCAGGCGCACCGGCCCAAACCTTAGAGTTCACGGCCGGAGCTCACTCCCTAAAACCCCTGATCCCGGTTAGAACTGGCCTGCAGGGCCAGGACTCGCCTTAGAGAAAACCCGGCCTCGACAAACCAAGCCAGAGGCCCGAGACCCAACCGCTACGAGCCTGCCCCAGTTAGGCGCTTGCGAGCTACTGAGTCACATTGAGACGGGAATGTTGTAACATGTCACCACAAATTGTACACTAACACCCGAACAGGCGAGAAGACCGACTGAAGACAACCCCACAGCATATCCGACATGACATGCACCTTGTCGGAAGGTGCATCTCTGCCGTGGGGGGGGTATGTAAGGTTAAACTTAGGGCAGGACCAAGCCTGTCCACTCTGTTTACCATTGACCAAATGGAGAGATACAGCTTCAAAGGAGCCATGGGGTCAGCCACAAGCCGCCATCAATCATGAGGATTACAGATGCCAAAAAGAGCAATAAAGTCACCACGGGGATAAGCACCTCTGTCTCTGCCTGCCTGTAGAGATCAAAGATCACAACCCTGCCCTCGCTCACAGACTCCTGCCACCGGACAATCAAAGACTCCCCCGCGGCGCTCTGACGCCCCCTTGTGAACAATGGACACTATCACACCCGGGACAGACAATTGCGAACCGGTACCCCTGGGTCCAGTACTCCAATAATCTGCATTGTGCCCCATATGTGTGTATCAGTGTCAAAGTAATGAAATACGGTGTGTGTTTGTACATGTCTTATGATTATTAGCATCAATCCTGTGTGTTTCCTTTACAAACTGTCTGTTGTAAAAGGGGTCTGTCCACAGAGGGCAGGGGCGGCATGGACACGCCCCCTGGGAAGCCTATATGAGCACCCACACGCCATTGTTCTTTCTCTTGTTTCTCCCGAATCCACTATAACAACCACCCCGTGGGTACGTGTCCCCTACACGGCCTACGCTCGCAACCTCCCTCTCAGCCCTGCGGCCACGCAAGTACGTGCCTCCAGCAACGACTGTGCCGTCCGCCCGAGGCCTCCCGCTTTCACGCAAGCCTCCTTTCTGGTTGGAATCTACGAACTGTTCATCACCAGCCTCTTTCCCTGGCTCGCGTGCACCAACAGCTGGACCAAACCCGCAGGCTTCATAACTCCCGCCTGCCCGGACAAAGAAACCACGTGGGCTGTTTCCCAACCCAAAGCCCTTCTCCATCCTCTACGCTCCTCCAAAGTAAGACTGCTCCAGTGTTAAATGTTCAATTTGAATGAAATGTGTACAGTTCCTACTCAAATGTGACCAGAAATCCCTTTTCGTTATGCTTCATCCCACTTTGTAATCAATAAATCCCTTTTCTTTAACTCAATCCTATCAGAGTCGTGTTGTTAGATCTCGGACTATCACTGGCGGATAAAACGTATTCTACACCTTTAGATTATAAGATTGATATCGAGGCAAAGATTTGGTTTGTGTCTGTGTGCAGATTTCGAGCTCTGCTGGTGCCCAAAATAAATAACATAGACCTGTTGGTGGAACGGCGAGCTTCCGCTCCGGAGACTAGCCGCTCCACACTACCAAATTTATACTAATAAGTAATTATAATCAGCAATATTAAGTAGTTACCCTACACAGACAAGCAAAAAAGAAATGGGAACCCTTACTTAGCCAATCATCTCTCAGCGTTAAATATTGATTATTGACGATAGTGAAGATATAAGTACCCCAGCTTTTAATAACTGACACTTGAGCAGACAAAGAGGACATGTTTTTCTGCTTTGTCTTCCTCTCCTCTACTCATTAAATCTAAACTAAATCAAATGTCTAAATCCAACGTACTTTCTCCCCTCCTTGTATCTGCAATCTGTCACGATAAAAAAGTAGAAGGTACTGGCTGCTTCTGGATAATGCCTGTAAAACTTTTGTTTCCATTAAAACTCGGGATGTGTCCACGAGAAGTGAAAGCAAAGCTGAATTCCTGCTGTGACTAAAGTTTTGCCCAGTAATTAGGCCGCCTTGAATGGCCAGTTGATGTCCAACTCTGCTTTTGGTCTGAAGTGAAAAGGTTTAGAGTTATGACATGTTTACTTTACTCAACTTCATTCTTATCGCTGCAGCATTATTCTGTCAAAAATATACTTCTTGTGTAGTTTGAAACGGATGCTGATGGGTTCTGAACAGAATCTTAAGAGTATATTTACATTAAGTGTTTAGCTTGCTTCTCAGCAAGAAGATCCTGGGTTCAAATCCTGGTCGGAACAGAGCCTTTCTAAGTGTGTCTCTGCGAAGGCTTCCTCTGGGTGGAAAAACAACCCGGATGGATTTTATCCTCTTGTCAAATTGCGAGGGCATGGAACAGTCAGCAGATTCTGATCCACAGACCTCAGAGCCCAATATGGAGTGGTAAAACATGTCATTGGACTGAATACCTGGCAGAAATCTGTTTTTTAAGAAAATGGCTGTCCACAACGTCATATTTTACAGATTTGTAATGGCATACAGAGTTTGAGAAAGATCCATTTGAACAAGGGCGAAAAGACCAATTTGCGCAGAAAGTTCCTGATATTTAAATGAATGGTGCTTGTAATCAATTCCAGGTCTGTTTTTGACGCGTGAACAACACGTAACGCATATCAAAACTCACATTCCAACGATATTATACCAGGCTTGAACAAATCTCAAATCAATTATTAACACAGCCAAAACACACAAACACATGACTTAATTTTGAAATCTTGGCTACACAATGTACGTAGATATCCCAAAGTGCCCTCCTATTGCTGTGATAACAGGTTCAATATGCATTCCACCACAGCTAAATATAATGACCTTATTACAACAAACAGTTGGATGCAGCAGAGGCAACACAATTAACTGTCACGCTCCCATCTCATATCAGTTCATAATGAAGAGATAAAGAATGCCGTAGCCAAGGGAAATGTGTGAGGCGATAGAGGTGTTGTTGACTTGTCTCTGTCAAACTGATCGCTATCTGCCAGCTCTCCTCAGCTACAGCTCTTGGACTGATTGGAGTAACTGTAATTACTTGATTTAATACGGAAATGAAAAAAAAGATGGCTAGATCACAGCTCATCGAGATGCACTCAAGGTACTGCCGGAAGAGATCAATCACTGGTGCAGTTTTTGAATGTGTGTGTACCTACAATAGGGCTTTTAACATGATGCCAAGAGGTCAACTGACACAATACAAGTATGCACAAATTATTTCTTTTGAGCATATTTTGTTCAATACTGATAATGGGTAATGTTAAATGCTATTCCACTGAAAATTAGAGCTGGGTTTTTTCTTTCAAGACGCATGCATTTCATTACAGGAAACCTTCAATTCAATATGATAAAGTTTTCAAACAATATAATACAATTCAGGGCGACAGTAGCTCAGTTGGTAGAGCATTGGCCTTAAGGCCAGGAGGTCATGGGTTCAATTCCCACCTCTGCACCTTCTCCATCGATTCCCACTGATGACTGCTGTCGTTGTGTCCTTGGGCAAGACACTTAACCCCACTTTGCCCAAAGCCCCCACTGAAAGATCAAGGCTATGCTCACACTCAGAGAGCAGCCGTCCGTGCTATGAGACTTGGGTGGCATCTCTGATTGCCACCCCCCTGACCCAGAAATGGATTAAAGGGTAGAAAATTGATGGATGGATGGATAATACAATTCAGTAAAGGATCTTTTAATTTATTCACATTTAATTTATTAATTTTAATTTTTCTGAAAAAAAATATTGTTAAATGATGATTTTGTATCTAATGAGACAAAAAAAGCACAGCCCTACTGGACACACATTTGTACGTACAATTTAAAAAGGTTTTGAATGAAGGAAAAGCTTATGACCACAGACACATAATCAAGAATTTACTATGTAGTCTTTAATCACATTTATTTTGCAGGGAAGAAATACTTATAGGCTTTAAATATCAAATTAAACAATAACTTGGAGTAGGAGTTATATGATGCTGTTGGAGTATACATGCAACGAATGAGAAGCAAATTTCATTCAGAAAATCAGGGAAGGTGAACCGTGTTTTAGTGAGGGGCCACTATGCATTGAAGCAGATCTGTTTAAAAATATCAATTATTTTTTATATTTGGAGTTCCATACATTGATTTATTACCTGGCCTTTCTCCAGCTCGAGCCTCCTGCGTGAATCTGCATCCCTGTTAAGAAACACATTGCTTCCTTAATGTGTGAAGACTCGTGGCAGACAGGATTTATTTAGAGGTAGATGAGGAGGAAAATATTTACTCTGAAATACCTGGCTTCGACAAGGAGCTCCGGGCCAAACATAAATGGACGTGGCGGAGGGATCTTGGACATAAATATCAATTCCCCAAATATATATGGATGTTAAGACTGTGTTTAAAGCTTCAGGTAAAATATCTGATTTACTTTGGTCAATTTTGAGGATATGTAATTGAATTTGAAAAAGTAAGAGGCTAGATTTAACTGGAGTTGGACTCAGACTGAAAACTCACAAGTCAACTTCTATTTTTTGTTCTTATCTTGGCTTTCATTTACAGTTATTTATGCACTACTGTATTCTTGGTTAAAGATCCCCAGATTTGTGCCTGAACCTTATTTCTATAAAGTTGAGCTACGTAACTTGTAATGTAATGAAATCCATTAAATCCTCCCTCTCAACAAGGTTTCCATCCTCATTCTCAACAAGGTTTGTTTCGATCGCTAGTTTTCATATGCATATCTTTTGGATCAACTTTTAAGAGATAATAGTGAAATAAAAAGGACCACCCTCACTCAGCCCAAATCTCCATACAAGTATGTTGGAGGGCAATGAAGTATTCTGGGGCCTATAACCCTATGTAAAATGTTCAAATGTATCTGTTGGTGGTTTGGGTTGTTCAGGGAACAGATAATTTTACCAATCAATGTCACAGTCAAAGTCTACCAGTAGAGTTTTGGAATGTTTGCTCTCCATCTTGGCTCTAAAAGAAAAAGAAGCAGTAATTTGTCATGGCAATTTCCAATTGCATATATATGAAAAAAGATTACCACTGTAGTTTATCTGGATGCAGAGGTCCTCAAGTGAAATGAAAGCCCCTGTCACCAAGTCATGTCAAGTACAGCAATTGGATCATTGTCAGTGAATTGTATACAAAATATTACAATATTTCCACACACCTTTCCCAAAACCAATCATTATCAACATTTCCTATCCTTTTATTGCATTTTTAAGGTAATGGGCAACATCCAACAAATGAAACGGAATTAAACTAATCAGAAGACATTTGTTTCCACTCCCAATAGAGTTTTTTGGCACACTCGTTTGTTTTACGGCCTCTCTTATGCTCTTAAACACTGTCTAATCCCTCATTAGCAGAGGATAGGGGCTGTTTAATGCGCCTCTCTTCTCCACTCTCCAGCTTTCTGCTGCTGAGCTGTGACATGCCGGCCTCATGCACACAACATTTCTCTGCTACACTAAAGGAATTCATCAAGAAACAGCCAGGACAAAGAGGGAAAGAATAGACCAAGATGAGCTGTTGCCAACTTCGACAGCATTTTGAGACGGTTTCACACATCCAACGCAGTTTTGTGTCTTTGCGTGTGACTTTTGGCACGCTTTGAGAGGCATGAGTTCCGCGCACTGTTTTGTCTTTGAGATGACAAAAGTGTCGGAGATGCAAGAATTCCACCGCTGCAGACTTGCATGTTTTGCATTGCTTTAGTCTGTGGTGAAAGTATTCTTCAAAATGCTTCTTTGCAGTCTAGTTGCATGGATTCTGCGTTTTGAACTTACAGCTATAAATATAACCATGTTGTCTATCTCGGGCCATGATCAATTCTGAAAGAAAGCTGGAGTACCACACAAATAAGTACATATAAATATAGGTGAGTGATTTTGTTTTCATATTTTGACTTTAATAACAAATAATCTTCAATTAAATAAAATATAAATGTATCTTTGCTAGCCCTAACACTAATCCTAACTTAATTGTATTGTTTAGATTGTTTAAGATGCATATCGTATTGCTCAGCCCCACTGATGCCATCATTCTACATTATTTTTTATTACTTAAAAATGCATGGATAAATCTCACTGGAAGTTTTATTTTTGTGTTCCATTCTGTTCTAAAGCTTTTCCAACAAAATACATGTTAAAGCAGCAGTAAGCGATTTGGTCGTTTCCGGCAGTTTCTTCTGCCTGAGCGAGTTAGTAGCCCCGCCCCCGTCTCCTCGTCACACCACATGAACGCGCATCGTGTTGGTGATGGCAGCAGCAGATTCATCTCCGTCGGGTCTACTCGTAAGTATATTAACAACAAACTCTGGGAGTGAAATATTAGCATAGAATAGCTCAGTTGTAACCTAGCTATAACACTGGAAGCAGCTTGTTGTAGGTGTTAGCTAGGATAGCATCACTAAGAAAGAGATAAAAACAATCCAGTCTTTTATAGAATAATACTGCTTTTATAGTTGGCACACTGATAACTGTTGTGATAAACATAATGTTGCAGATTGCAGTGTGACGTGTCTCAACATTATGCACTGTAACATCTGTTACAGTGCATATGTATTAGATGAATGTAATGCATATACATTACAACAACAAAGCTTTACATGAAGGTTATTTAAAGTAATACATTACTGCTTTCCTCACAATTTGTATATTTGGAGTTCTTTATAGACAACACTGTAGTAATGTATTATGTGAAAGTAAAGCTGCATCTCACTGGAAGCTGCCTTCTCAATGTCACAAAATAAAGATACATTTATTGATGTAATCAACATCTGTATTATGTGCTTATTGTTCAGAGAATGAAGACAAAATCAAAGTGTATCAGAGCTGTACAGTGAGATGTGGGACTGAAAAACAATTCCAGTAAAGCTTGTCCGAAACGCAAAAGTACTGTCATAACTAATTGCGTTACACTATTACACTGTAAGGAAACTCACCACTTTGAAAGAAAAGCTACAAGTAACAATATATAAAGTCATTTGTCATAACGGTTCTTTCAGGAAGCACTGAACGCCCTCTGTCCAGAGAAGCTGATGACCAGATCCTCCCAGACCTTTCCCTGGTGCGTCTGTGAAAGGTGCCAACAGACATTGAAAACGTGCTTTCCTCAGCGGCCCCCATGGTGCACGTCCTCAGCGGCCCCCATGGTGCACGTCCTCAGTGGCCCCCATGGTGCACGTCCACTCTGCAGTTCTGAAATATGTTTGTAGTTGTACTATTTCAAAATAAAAAAAAATACGTTCACCTCTTTCAATGTGCTTTGTTTTATAGTAGGAAAACAAATACAGTCTGTAACGAGTCTAAGAAACTTTATTATGTAAAAGAAGATTTGAAGTTATAGCCGGAAAAATATACACAATGTCCCTACTAAGACAAATAATTACAAGTGATGGTAAGGCAACGTTTGTGTTATCACTTTTTGCTCAAATGAATAACACTGTTATTATTCAGGTCCTTATCCATCGCTGCTGCAGCGAACACTATCAGAGATATCTAACAAAATGTTAATCTTTATGTTGTAGTTTGTTTGAACACATTTCCTCAAAATAATTCATAAGCAGCCACGCACACACAGCCACAAGCACACACAAGCACACACAGTCACAAGCACACACAGTCACAAGCACACACAGCCACAAGCACACACAGCCACAAGCACAGTCACACACAGTCACAAGCACAGTCACAAGCACAGTCACACACAGTCACAAGCACAGTCACACACAGCCACAAGCACACACAGCCACAAGCACACACAGCCACACGCACACACAGCCACACGCACACACAGCCACACGCACACACAGCCACACGCACACACAGCCACACGCACACACAGCCACACAGTCACAGTCACACACAGCCACAAGCACACAAGCACACACGCACACACAGCCACACAGTCACAGTCACACACAGTCACAAGCACACACAGCCACACAGTCAGTCACACACAGTCACAAGCACACACAGCCACACGCACACACAGCCACACGCACACACAGCCACACGCACACACAGCCACACGCACACACAGCCACACGCACACACAGCCACACGCACACACAGCCACGCTTCAGGGGCCCAGGTTGAAGGAACTGGAGTCTTCCTCTGGCAGAGATTTTCCTTTGAAACACAATAGAGGAGACATCAGTTTTATCTACTCAAATATGACTTTGATATATTCATCATCAACAACATCAGTATTTATTGGTCACCAGGAGTGGCCCCTGATCCACAGGATCCTTGAACATGTTTATTTGGACTGTGAGAGACTGTGCATTGTGAGAGAAAGACACTTACATCGGCTGTTTTGGGAGTCGAGTGATTATCTCACTCCTCTTGATTGTTGAAGAAACTCAGCGACAGTTTTGTCAACACTGACTCCTGGAACATGATCGATATTCATTTTGGACCTCAGGGCAGCAACACAACTGTAGGGATGAACGACACACACATCACAACATCATTATCATAATCACTGCGTCCCATATATGCATTCACAACAACCTACATGACAAATGTGGGGTGTAAAGTCTTCCTCAGGAGATGACAATGGCCGATCTTCTAATTCTGAAAGCAAAGTCTTGTCTTCGCAGTCAATACTAGAGAAAGAAGAGGTCAGCAGAAAAGTATCTAGTCGTTATGGCATTGGTTTTTTTTTAATAGTTATTTAACTTGCATTATGGAGGCTTTTGAACTCTTGTACATTGAAGACCTCATTCCAATTGATTTAGGCCATACTGGAAAAGATACAGAGAAAAGAATGCAATGAAGACATGTAAATTATTACAATGTCTATATTATATCATGCTCATAATTTATTTGGTATTAGTCAGGAAGACTCTTACTTATTCTCAATACATAATAATAAAAATGTATGTAGTGGTCACGGAAGTTAGATTTGAGGTAAAGAGATATTGTTTTTATAACAATAAAACTAATATACAGAGTGCAAGTTGAAAAACTTAGTCATTGAAGAATGAAATGCAGACCTACATATATATATAGTGCAAGCAACTATGTTTATTGGCAAAAACAAACGATTCATACAGATCAGAAGTGTTCGTAGCAGCCACATCATATTCACAACTACAGACAGCTAATGCCAACAGCGAACGCTAATGCTAACAGCGAACGCTAATGCTAACAGCGAACGCTAATGCTAACAGCGAACGCTAATGCTAACAGCGAACGCTAATGCTAACAGCGAACGCTAATGCTAACAGCTAACGCTAATGCTAACAGCGAACGCTAATGCTAACACCACTTCACGGGGGAACTCTGGTGATATGGTCATTTAATGTTGTACATGTGGGGAACTAATAATTGACCGGAGTTTATGGATGGCTGAGGCTGGGCTAAGGCTTCGATGTTGTGTTGTCTGTTGTTGTTTCTCAAAGATAAGCCAAGGTAATGCGCAGTTATTGCCACAAAATGCGGCCGTATTTCTACAACAGCTGGGGATTTTTAACTAGCTAACTTGGTGAAAACCCGCATTACAGTCTCAGGCAACAATATGTATAAACTAGAAACTTGCAATGGCTGAAGCCATTGCGATTGACTGCGGAACAGATCTAATGTGGAAATCTGCTAAAAAAAATCCTTGAAATCCTTTAAAAGGCCTTGAAACTGTTAAAATACTTGATAGATATTTGAAACTCCTGAAGTCCTTGAAATTGTTGAAACCTTTAAACTCCTGAAATCCTTGAAACTGTTGAAACATTGAAACTCCTGAAATCCTTGAAACTTTTTTAAACCTGGAAACTGTTGAAAGTGTGGAAACTCCTGAAATCCTTGAACCTCCTGATATCCTTGAAACTGGTTAAATTCTTAAACAGCGGAAATCCTTGAAACTACTGAATGTATTGAAAGTGTCCTTGAAACTGAAAAATCCCCTCACCGCTGAAACAATTTGGTTCCTGTAACTAAGGAAACCTGGTCTGTGGTCATTATCTGGTGGTGGTCTGAGTCTTCGTTTGGGTCTTGGTCTGGTGGTATAATGCAACCTATTAGGTTGCATTATACATGAAAAAACCCTATTAAGTTGCATTATACTGGTTTACATGAAAAAAACCCTATTAAGTTGCATTATACTGGTTAACATGAAAAAAAACCCTATTAAGTTGCATTATACTGGTTTACATGGAAAAATCCCTATTAAGTTGCATAATACTGGTTTACATGGAAAAATCCCCATTAAGTTGCATTATACTGGTTTACATGAAAAAAACCCTATTAAGTTGCATTATACTGGTTTACATGGAAAAACCCCTATTAAGTTGCATTATACTGGTTTACATGGAAAAATCCCTATTAAGTTGCATTATACTGGTTTACATGGAAAAATCCCTATTAAGTTGCATTATACTGGTTTACATGGAAAAATCCCTATTAAGTTGCATTAAACTGGTTTACATGGAAAAATCCCTATTAAGTTGCATTATACTGGTTTACATGGAAAAATCCCTATTAGGTTGCATTATACTGGTTTACATGTACAAATCCCTATTAAGTTGCTTTATACTGGTTTACATGTAAAAACCCCTATTAGGTTACATTATAGTGGTTTACATGTAAAAATCCTTATTAAGTTGCATTATACTGGTTTACATGTAAAAACCCCTATTAAGTTCCATTATACTGGTTTACATGTAAAAACCCCTATTAAGTTCCATTATACTGGTTTACATGTAAAAACCCTATTAAGTTGCATTATACTGGTTTACATGAAAAAAACCCTATTAAGTTGCATTATACTGGTTTACATGGAAAAATCCCTATTAAGTTGCATAATACTGGTTTACATGGAAAAATCCCCATTAAGTTGCATTATACTGGTTTACATGGAAAAATCCCTATTAAGTTGCATTATACTGGTTTACATGGAAAAATCCCTATTAAGTTGCATAATACTGGTTTACATGGAAAAATCCCCATTAAGTTGCATTATACTGGTTTACATGGAAAAATCCCTATTAAGTTGCATTATACTGGTTTACATGGAAAAATCCCTATTAAGTTGCATTGTACTGGTTTACATGGAAAAAACCCTATTAAGTTGCATTATACTGGTTTACATGGAAAAAACCCTATTAAGTTGCATTATACTGGTTTACATGTAAAAACCCCTATTAAGTTGCATTATACTGGTTTACATGGAAAAATCCCCATTAAGTTGCATTATACTGGTTTACATGAAAAAAAACCCTATTAAGTTGCATTATACTGGTTTACATGAAAAAACCCTATTAAGTTGCATTATACTGGTTTACATGGAAAAATCCCTATTAAGTTGCATTATACTGGTTTACATGGAAAAATCCCTATTAGGTTGCATGATTACACTGAAGTCCTTGAAACTGCTGAAGTCCTTGAAACTGCTGAAGTCCTTGAAACTGCTGAAGTCCTTGAAACTGCTGAAGTCCTTGAAACTGTTGAAGTCCTTGAAACTCTTGAAATCTTGAAACTGCTGAAATCCTTGAAACTGTTGAATCCTTGAAACTGTTGAATCATTGAAACTGTAGAAATGTCTGAAAGAGCTGAAGTCCTATTAAAATGCATGGGCCTATTAAAATGCATTGCAGAATTCTCAATGCAGATTTTTGTCCGATTGCGGAAAAACCGGAAATCGCTGAAGTCCCAAAAGTAATAGCAATAATCTCCCAAACATGTGGAACGTTTTGATGTATAACTTGTGGAAATTGTTGAAAATGTGAAAGCTGTGAAACGTGTCAAAAAAAATGACGGAATAAAGAAATACAAAACCAATGGTTGACTGCGGAAGGTTCCGCAGTCAATCAATAATACAACTACTACTGCCACTACTGAGTAACATGCTCACCTGTTCAGTCGGAGAGAGGAATCCACGGAGCTAGAGGTCGCCAACATGAATGCAGCTGGTCACCATGTTGCTCCTACTTTTTGTCGTTCCTCTGTTTCTGGCGTTTTGCCTGTATTTAATAAATCCATTGTATTTCGTCTGCAGCAGCGCTGGAGGCGGCTTTTCCTTCTCCGCCATGTTTGTTTTGAAGAGTGCGCGTGCACACACGGGAGAAACCCCTTATAAGGCGTGCTCTCTCGTCATTGGATAAGCGCATAGGATGTGAGGTTTTTTTATTAAATATGTGGGAGAAGACTGGAAGGACTGAGAGATCCGTGTTTAGGTACAAACACTCTATATAAGTGATGGCTATTGGAATATATCAATATTTAAGACGTATATTAACACCCAAAAATCGCTTACTGCTGCTTTAAAACCTTTAGTACTCTGAACGACAGTTGTTACGCCTTCAAACCTACTATAAGGTCTTACTATTGCTACACACCGAGGGATTAAACACTCCCCTAAAATCCCCCTGTTAACACATCACCCAGCACCAAAACACCATTCCCTCCCTTCACCTTCCTGGCTATAACACAATAAATACCCTTAGCTGGAGGTAACGGGCTACAAGTTTAGCCGCACATACACAAATAAAGATATGATTCGGAGTGGGTACGGAAGACGAGACGGCCTGATGTGACAGCAGCGGAGACAAAGAGAGCTGCAGAAGGTGGATGAGCACATGATTAATGCAAGCCTGTCAGAGAGGAGCAAGAGGGGAGAGCCGTGCTGGGTGCCAGAAGAAGAATCCGACACTCAAAAGCTTTGTCGGAGAGAGCAGGGAGCACGGCTGCCTCTGTGAATGGGTGCCAGAGAAGAGGGAGCATGAAAGTGGCTTGGGGGAAGACTCGTTGGAAGGGGAGAGGAGAAGAAAGACAGAGGTTGAAGGTGTGAAAGAGGATTTGGAGTGATGGAGAGAGGCTCTGGTGTAGAAGCTTAAAGATGTAGGGATAGATGAAAGGTGAAAGTTAGTAACAAAAAAAGAGTTTTGACTTTCCAGGTAAAAGGCAAATTATGAAGAGCTTGGAAAATTAGTGCGTATTTTAATTTACAGCCATGAGAAAATAAAGGCTTTTTAAACTTTCTAAACTATTGAACACGAGTGCCTTGGATTTTTTGATTTTCTAAGATCTTCATAATTTGCCTTTTACCTGGAAAGTCAAAACTCAATTTTGTTGTCACTAAGTTAAACCCCTCTTCCAATTGAGCACCTGGCCTTTAAATATTATATATAATGTTACAGGCTTGTACCACGCAGCACTCCTTACCCGTTTTTTTTTGAGAAAGGTGCAAGTTGTTGGAAAATATGAGAAATATTATTTTTTTTAAAGATTGTGGAAATTCTATTGGCTGGCATCATTCAGGATGTCTGTTTTTGTCATCTATGAAGATAAATAGTTTTGTTTTGGGGTGCTGAGTTCAAATTATAACACCAGATGGAGGTAAAGTGATCATCGTTGTTTGTTTAATGCAAACGATGATGATCCAAAATGTAACTTGTATACTGGGCACACGCTTCCTGAACTTTTTTTTTTACTTGTGCAACCCATGTATTTCATTTCCTACGCTTAACAGCTCTTAAGATGGAACTAATGTATGGCTTCTGGGCGCGGTCGTGATGAAAATACCATGCCTGAAACTTAAGAAACTTATTTAGAGAGTTAAGTGAGTTTTCTTGGGGTCATCCATTAAGCTGTTAAATCCACGCACTTTCACCAGACGCCACATTCTGTGTCCCAACTAAGAAAGAGAGGAAAGTCACCGGTTTGACACTGGGACTAGAGTTGTAAGTAGGTCTTTATTCCATATACAGTGTGAGTTGCCTTGAGCAGGTGAGAGGTGTTTGGAAGTTTATAACCATTTGCTTCATGGAATAAATATGTTGATTGATTGATTGGTTACATCAAAATACATGAACTGTGTCTGGGTGTCTTTCAGAGCCTGCAGATACAATATGTTGCCCAATATGATATGATACAATTATTTCTAAGCCATGCAATTGTTGTATTAAATATAAGACTAAAAAGCAGATGTGAATTTGACTGACCCTGATTTGAACTCTGTCTCTTTCCTAAGCAAAAAGACCTGGTCTCCCCTTCTTCCATTTTAGTCCAAAGTGCAGGATGAGTTAATGATAGTTAATCTGGAAGGCCGAGATCTGCATTCTTAGATTCCGTTAATCCTTCCCGTTGTTTGGAGAAGGAGATGGACCCAGAATCTGGAGGGACAGCCTTGAAGAGCCTCCTGCCTTATCTCAAGGAAGTAATATTTCTATAGAATTAGGGAGGGGTAGTGTGTGTGAATGATTTCTGTTTAGGTCTGGCGAGACGGAGAAGACCTGATGGACCCGTGACCCGAGAGCTGCCTGATACGACACGCCCCTTCTTCCTGCACATTACTTAATGAATAGCTTGAATGTGTTAGTTAGAGTTTTTTAGACCGGACCAGGGATAGCAGTGTGACTTTGTGTGGAGCGCCCACCAAAAGTTATACTTTATACTTTATATAGAGAATGAGGGATAGATACTTTTTGGTCCGGACAGCTGTTTTAGATTCTTTTTGTATTAGGGAAATAAACCTTTTTGAATTTAACTTTCTGAATCCTGGTCATCTTTATAAGGGATTTTGAACACGTCATTTTTTAATACGATACAATACAGTGCAGTCGAAAATAAAAGCTTTTGGCCCCTTATCTAACAGTCTAAAAGCAACACTATTGTTTATGGGTTTATAATTCATTCATCAAAGTGTCTTTATTTATATTATACATGTCACAAAAAGCATACCATATTTGGGGTACCAGCACCCCCATTCACTCCACACACAGAGATGACAGAAGCAAGACAGCAAACTTTCCTGTGCATCAACACCTCCGACCACCACCACCTGTTCACTTTCACATGTAAATCAGTTTTCTTTTAAACGGGATAGGGGAGACTAGGGGAGCAATAGGGGACTAGAGTAAAGTAAAAAATGAAGTCTAGAGTCTTATTTTTTTATTATTTAATTTACATATTGTGTGTATAATATATATATATATATATATATATAGGCCTCAACCCTCTAAGCCAAATATTGACCAGACTGGCTATGGATACCGCCTCAGGAACGGAGCAAAGATCAGTCACCTCCTCTACATGGATGACATCAAGCTGTACGCCAAGAGCGAGAGAGACATCGACTCTCTGATCCAAACCACCAGGATCTACAGCCATGACATCGGGATGTCATTCAGACTTGAGAAATGTAGCAGGAGGTGACTCGGAGAGGCTAGGTCAGGGGTGCTCAATACGTCGATCACGATCTACCACTCGATCGCAAAGGTAGTATTGGTAGATCGCATTACATTAAACAATTATCCGTTTATGCATTTGCATGTAGACAGCGATAACCGGAGTTTTGCGTTTCCGCATGCCACAGTATGCCCCTAAAACAACAACAAACAAAACGTGCGACGTCTGATCACTGAAGAAGCATGGATCTTAATGCCTTAAAAACTGTGCGCTGCTGCGAGCGGTTCGCAGCAGAGAACATCCTCGCTCCACATCAGAGAGCAGCAAAGTGATCACGGGGACTCACGCTCGAAAAAAACAAACAACAGGAGCTAAACCAGGGCTGAGGACGGGGGTCAGTGCTTGTAAACATACAGTATGTCTTCACCCTGAGTTTCTATTATGACTGTAAGTGCCGCTACAGAAGTACCGGCGTCTGCATCAAAGCTCCGCCCACTTCTCTGGTTTTTCCCTAACGCAGGACAGGACGTCAGAGGACGCACATGTTTGGAATGTTATGAGTATCATTGAAAACGCAGGTGTTTGGTTATGTGTGGATGCCAATTATTTCATAAATCATGCGGTTTTGCATGTACATCAACATACATTGTAGCAGTGTTGTGCCAGTTCACAGCTTTTCTGAACTAGTTCAAGTTCAGTTCATTCATGCTCAAAGTGAACAGTTCACGTTCAAAGTTCACATTTTTTATTCTGAACTAGTTCAAAGTTCAGTTCATTTAACTTTTTTCGTGAAAGTCAAATAAATACTTTTTTTCACACTACGAGCTATATAATTTTTTAAAATTATATATATATATATATATATGTATATATCTCCTGTACACTCACAGGAGGAGAGCCTTATGACTAGAAAACAGACAAGATTTACATGGTTTTCAATGGGAGCAAAACGGAGTCGCTCCATCTCTGCTCATAAACTACAGACAGTAAAGTCTATGGTCTATACTTTATGTCAAATGTAAACGGTGTAAACTTTGTCGCTAACTCACCCTGTGTTTTCATCACGACTCGGGTACATGTGAAAAGCACCGGCTCACAGCGCCGCACCGCAACACAGAGTCGGGGTGCGTTCACAGACGGTGGAAACCGTAAGAATTTTTAGATTTTGGCGGAAAAAGTGCAAGAATACAGGAGGGAGGAACTTTCTCTCATTGCGTTTCAAAAGAGAAAACAGATTCCAACGTTCATAGTGATGTCTGCCGTTCATGACACATAAAATGAACTAATTCACGTTCAAGTTCTTTTTTTTAAAATGTGATGCGTTCAGTTCAACGTTCACGAAAAAATGAGCGTGTTCAATGAACGCGTTCTTTTGAACTCGTAAACGCACAACACTGCATTGTAGATATAAAGAATCCTCAATATTTTTAGAAATAAATATATGTTTAGCATTTTTATAGTAGGTAGATCATTTTGACTTGATCATTTTTTAAGTAGCTTGCATGCTGAAAAAGTGTGAGATCCCCTGGGCTAGGTAGTCCACACAGAAGGGATCTCACTCCCAGAGGGAACAATAGCAGACATTAAGGAGAGTTAAAAGTATCTTGGTATACCACAGGCAAATGGAAACGACGAGGAAAGTGGCAACTGCCAAATACCTCCAGCGAGTAAGACAGGTCCTAAGAAGCCGGCTCAATGGCAAGAACAGGGCTCGGGCAATTAACAGCTACGCCCTGCCAGTGATCAGATACCCTGCAGGAATAATCAGGTGGCCAAAGGAAGAGATTCAGACCACGGATGTTAAAGGACCCATATCACGGTTTTTGACTTTTCTCTGCTTTAAACATGATTACAATGCTATTTGGCCTTCATACACAAGCCCACAGTAGTTTATTCATTGATTCTGTCAATCTTTTGTAAGAGAGCAATCTGTCTCCTTCCCCAGCGTGAGGCACAGAAACGCTCGGGTCCACTTCAGTGACGAAAACCACACTGATGACGCGCATGACCCCGTTTGCTTTGTATTTAAAATAGTTGTTAAATACTTTTGTCAAAACGGGGTAAACAATACACAATTAGTATGCTGTTTTTTTTCACAAATAATAAAAATAAAAATAAATTAAAAGCCGGCGGGAGGTGATTGACGGATCAAAACAGCGAATCAGAGCGCACAGGCTCTGGCTCCCGAGTCCAACGTCTGTGGTCTGGTCTCACGGACACCACATAGAGCTGCTGTTTTTATGCTTTTGTCAGCAACTAAAAGTGTTAGGATCACGTCAACTTGAATGAAGTGTGTTATGGGTGTAAATATGTGACACACTATTTGGCCCTAAGAGGAAGAAAGCGGCTCGACTTTTTTCATCTGTTCATCTCATGGATCTATTATGATAACGGTTCATCTGCGACACTTCACTGAGACTGTTCCAGAACTACAGGGACAATGGAACTTACTCAAAAGCTGATCTGGAAACACGTTATTCCCACGGTAAAAGACGTAACTCGGATCCCCTCGATCTGTAAGTAGTGACGCTAACTCGCTGTATACTTCTGTAAACTAAATAACTAGGGTCTGATTGTGCATCGAGGACATAGGGCTCAATGTGACGGATTGTCATTGTTGGAAAAAGTGTATTCTTATGTATGAAATTACTAAGTACAGGTGATAAACGACAAAAGCGTGATGCTACTTCACCGTGCGGGCGGGGGGAGGCGGGCTCACAGGCAGAGGAGCAGACTCTTCTCTGGATCAGCTCGTTTGAGTCGAGGTGACGTCACCTCTATACAAGAGATGGCTCTAATCTCACAAGCTTTGATTGTTGTGTGGTGTATCATACACATTAATATCACACATGTGTATAGGATTGAGTGTGAAACATGAAGAAAAGCGTGATATAGGACATTTAAAACTCGAAAGCTCCTCACCATGCATGGCGGGTTCCATCCCAAATCCAGCACCCTGAGACTGTACGTAAGCCGTAAAGAAGGAGGCCGAGGACTAGTGAGTGTGAGAGCCACTGTCCAGGACGAAACATCCAAACTCCAAAACATATATATATATACATATAAATATATGTATATGAATATATATTATATATATTTATTTATATAAATATATATTTATATATATATATATATATACACACACATATATATGTATGTATGTGTGTATGTAAATAAAAGTACACTACACAACCTACACCTTTTAATCTAAGCATCCGCACTTTAACCTTGCCTGCAAGCTGAATTCTCGCGGTATTTGTGAGTTCACAAACACTCGAGAATACATCTTGCCCCACTCCCGCCAACCCTTTTGAGTAGAACATCTAGGTGTTCAAGCCAATCACGCGCCAGTCTTGGTAGGCGGGCACACAGCGTCACTTCGCCCAAGTATTCTGCTGCTTATCCCTCCTTTCCCCGAAAGGATTCTCCTGCAGAAGTCCCAGATTGATATTGTGGAGAACGCTAATTCTCCACACAATCATCAATCTGGCTCTTGCCAGGTTATCCGCACTTGGGAAAATTCCAGTTTTCCCATTTTCCATTCTTAAAATCTCAAAACCTCAAAACAAAATGATATACTTTACATATAGGACATAATCAATCACCCAAAACAGTAATTGATATATTCTCAGTAAATCCTGTTGGAATCTAAAATAGTTACATCCGTCCTCAAACGTCAATACACCCCTTCTCATGAGTATGTGTATTCTAATATATGAAATTATCTTACATGTTGACAACTAGTCAAATCTTCTGCGTGATATTGGACCATAACTCATTTATTCCCAGCTGGAAGTTAATTTCTCAAGTGATATAGTCCCCATGCTGTATGGTAGCGTGCATGTGTGTATAACCTCCTTCAGCTCTATTACTGGTCTTATTGTTTTGCTTGACTTTTGACCTATTGCGCTTTATTACCTTTATTACCCACTGTAATATAGCAATAATTTGTGCACTGGGAGGAGCAGTAGCATTTCCCCCCCCCCTCGTCTATGCTACATCTTGACAGCTGATGGATTCCTTGCTATAAATTCCTCCAATATCTACAAAAATACCACAGATAAAGGAAAACAATTGCTGGGAAGATCCCCCTTCTCCTTTCCGAGCCGCTCCAAATGTTTACAGTGACGGCAGTGGATAAATCACGGTTACAGCCAATAACCTGGAAGCCGCCGTGAATCCCTCACAAAGTACTGCTACATTTGTCTGGTTTAAAATAATACAAGATTCAGAGGACGACGTTCACTAAAACAAAGGTCTGTAAAAGATACAAATAGTTGTGTTAAGACAAAGTGTAGGATTTATCTTGATTGTATGCCTTGAGGATAGTAGAAGAGATCGGCCGATATGTTGGGCCTCATTTATGAAACTTGCGTACGGCCAAATGTAAACGAGGTGTATGCAAATATTTACACTTTTCTGCATTTATTCATCTGGACGTGAGCGTACGATATGCACAGAATTTACACCAAGTCAATAGGTGGTGTAAATGTGTACGCTCATTTCAACCTTCATTACAACACGCCAAAACACGCATGAAATGCAAGATTTGGACAAAAATCAGCATGTCCCCACTCTGGCAAGATTATTGGCACAACTCTCACATTACAAATATGCAATTTTACGACATTATGTTAGGGCTAGTTTGTGTTATTAAATAACGTGCACGATGTCAAACTCTAAAGTCTCCGACAAATGTGTGGATTTTTATATGCACCGACAATCAGTGAGTAATGGCATTTGGTTCATGCGGGTTCGAGCAAAGACGCGCGCCACTGTGGAGCGCTGCGCGGGTCTGATCAGAGGAAGATGGCTCTGGGACATGCAGGGGGTGCACTCTGGTACCTCCCGGTACAAGTGTGCCTATGATCCTGGCTCGGTTCTCCACAACAGGTACAGGACCACGGTGTGCCATGATGCACTGCTGGAGCAGCCGTCCTCCTGTGGACTCACCACCTGCAGGAAATCAGTGAGGAGCTGGTGCTCTGTGTACTGGGTTCAGTGCTGACTGCCACCCCCCCGACCTAGAAATTGATTAAGGGGACAAAAATGGACAAATGGAATAAGAAAGCAAGGGGAAATAAATACATTTTTAGATCTGTAAAATCAGTCAAAAAATTCTTCTTCTAAAACTCAGAAAAAAAGAAATCCATACCCGTGTGCCATTAAAGTAATACTTAATCTTCAAAATGTAAAAAAAACCATGGAGGTACCCAAAATTGGAACTTGAATATTGTTCCCATGAATAATACATTTAGTTTGTCCCAACAGAGTCTTGAAAAACTAAAAGCTCTGTATGCCACTATTTATGACAGTACACAGACATCTGTATTGCAGTACTCAAAGTAGAATACAGTTAACAATTATATATAGATGGATTTGACATAGACTCAAATTTTTTCTTCATCTCTTTCTGAAATGACAAATATTGAACTTTTTTAAATCAAAATTATATATTTATTATAATTTTCCATTCATCAAAAAAACTGCAGCTTCTTGTTTCAGGCAACACTTTGAAGACCTAATTCCAATCAAGATTTTGTTTTTAGTTTTAAGTTGATCAAAATAGCATTTCATGTCATTTTGAAATCCATTGATGAAAAGAACAAAATGTGGATCACATCCTTAGCACAAACCGCAGTTTCCCACAACCACATTTAACTAGGGTTTTCCAGATTATAGCATCACTCCTGCCTTAAAAACGTTAAAAGATTGGCGTAACTCAGGGATCATCATAGTCAATTTAACATAGCATTAGTCAGTTGGAAAACACTATTCTATTCAAGGAGACCGTAAATGACTTTCTTATGACAAACCACAAGCTTTTTATGCAAGGGCGCTCCAAAAGTCGCTCGCACATCTATTTCTCTTTCAGACCTCAAATAAAAGCAATTCAATCACATCACAAGCTTATCTAATGGCCTTATAAAAATCCATTGGTGGGTGTAAAGAGCGCAGATGAAATGGTGCTCCTTATGTGGTGGTTCTATAAAATCACATGCTGCAAATAATAGCGCGTTTTTAATTGGGCAGTAATCGCAAGAAGAGATTTGCATTGTTGTTAAAAAAAGAGGTTTCCCTGCATTATTTTTGATGTGGGCTGAACTGAGAAAACCTATGAGACTGCATTGGATTTTCTTTTATTGCTTTATAGCAGATTAGTTGTGAGATTATACATTTCACAAATTGGTTTTCTCCAATATCTCATTACTTATAATTTTTATATTATTCATCAAGGAAGGACGTGATCAATCTATACAGGCTTTGAGGGTATTAAGTTGAAACTCTGTAAATCTATAAAGTTGAAACTCTGAAATTGTCGTTCCAAAGTGTGAGTGTCATGTATTAAAATGACACTCATTACAAACAACATGAGATATATCAAGTCTGAGTTTGTTATCATGTTGATAATTGGCTCACAGTTGGCTTTATTAAAACTTGTGTCAAGGCCCATATATTGTGAGGGTATTGGACCGTGATATACTGTATGCATCGGCCCAGCCCTAATGCACAGCTATAGTATAAAAAAAGATCCATTATTGTATGTGTAGAGTTGAGCTCTGTATGCCATGGCTATTTATGACAGTAGTAGTATTCAAAGTAGAATATGGTGAGCATTCTAAACATTTCAGTCATTCAGAGAGTATTATTTCTATATGAAAATTACATAGAAAACTATTTTTAGATTTTGTTTATGTTTTTTTTTACACGTTCTGAAAAAAACAAATATTGAACTTTTTTCACAATATTCTAATTTTCCATACATTTTCAATCATCATAACAAAAACATAATTGAATCGGTATGGGACTGCAGCTTCCAGTTTCAGGCAACACTTTGAAGACCTAATTCCCAATCAAGATAATTATTCTTTCCATTTTAGATTGATAATTCAAGTAGTCATGTCATTCTAAAACCCATTGATGTAAATAACAAAATGTGAACCAAATCCTTTGTACAAGCACCACAAGTTTCCCACAACCACTTTCATTTAACCAGTGCTGAGCAGAAAGTGACAATTACTAAGGTTTAGAGTGTTCCCAGTATGCTGTTAAAAATCCATTTTACCAGTCCCGAAGGTAAGATCACACAAGCATGCTTGAAACAATTGTGCTTTCAGAAATATTGTTATGCCAGGTTAAAACGTTACTAAACCTCTGCACCTATTATTGACTCATTTTATTCAGCTTAACTTTTTTTGCATCTCAGTCAGGGTACGGCTGATTGGTAAAACCGTTCCATACTGTGGTTTCATTGCTCATAAACTGTCGATTCTCCCACAATTAAAACTAGCTCTGGTGAGTTTAATGGCAGCACGCAGACAGTTGTAGCTTCAGTGCTTTACGGGATTAAAACCAGCGCAGACCAATAAAGTAAAAACGGATGAGGTGACGAGGGGGACTTCAAGGTGGATTTAAAGCTGAATGCGTCTGAACTAAGCAACCGTTGTGAGAAGAAGAGGGCAATGGGGACAAGGACGTAAACAGACAATGTCCTCTGTCTGTGTGTGAGTGTGTGTGTGTGTGTGAGAGAGAAAGATATAACACTTTGGCTGATGATATAGGGCCTTTGGATGTACAGGGAGGCTTTTTCAACATACTGGAGGACAAGATAAGATCTATATGTATGTAGGTTTGTAAGTCAACATATAAACTAACAAAGAGCTCCTGTATTCAGGTTTTAGGAGATCTAAAGGCTGTCTTTTCCAGACTTTTCCAAAACATACTTAAGCATTACTTTAAGCCGTTTGAGAGATTTTCATTTAGGTTGAGATTTATATTATTATTCTACTCTTTTCGTCTATTGATGTACACTGTGTGTGTGTGGGGGATGGAACCACAATGTTTTGTCTTTTGAAATATGCAGGAAATTATACATAAAGGATTTGAAAAAAAAGTTTAAATTTACTATTACTATAAATTGGAGGCGGAAAACCTCTAGCATGCACATTAGCTTGTGTTGAAATATTTACTCTATCTTCATTGGTTTTATTTATTGGAGCAGTCCCAGATGGTAAACTCATTCACATTCCACCATTGCCTGCATCCAGAACAATGGCCTGCAACACGTACCCCTGTCTGTACTCTTTAATTGCTGTATTTATCATCCAATCATGGCAGGACATGCTGAAGTGACAGGCCAATCTGCACAACAACCAAATGTGTCAGTGCGGAGGAGGTGAGGAACAAACTTTCTGATGTGACACAATTTTCCGAGTGGAGGTAGAGGAACTGCCTCTGCAATCACGGCAAACAAATGTACGGTGTGCCTTCCAGATTCCTACTACTTTTAACTCTTGCCATCATTCTTAACGTTACAATGCATTCAATCCATAATCACAGCAGACAGTTTTGAGCTGAACATTTTTCTATTCAATACAATTTGTCTCACATTTTTTAATGGTCTTGTACAAGATCTTTGTTTGAAGCAATCAGGAGGTATACCTAATATTCTCCTAATTATGTTCATTATACAGTTGGCCTGGAAATCATACACACCCAGCCAGACTTTAAGCAAAACTGCTTATATATGCTTTGTTTATGCGTGTATATGCTTTTCTTTTCTTTCAGAGAACCAGAGACAATGTTGTCCCAGTGAAGCCTAGAGATTGCCTGAAGTTTTTGAAACATCGGTTATCAGTCATAATTATCGGACCAAAATGCTACCATGACATGTTATACTGTGGTGACTCATATATTATTATCATTTTATAAACACTATGTCCTTTTAATGTGAAAAGGACAATAACGTTCTTCAGAACACATGTTAGACATTCTTTTCGATGGGAGGATATTATTTTGTGTTGACCATACATGATCGCTCAAGGTTGGTGAAATCCTCCCTATATCACTTCCACTTATTTTTGTATACTGTTTGCCAAAATCACAACAGCAGTTTTCTCGGAGGACTTTACAAAATTGTTCTCGGATAACGTGAACTGCTAAAAACACTGGTTATGTGTCCTTTAAACATTGCATGAGCAAGATCATCATCAACCATTTCCATCCTATCATTCCATAACTGTGTTTTAGATAAGACAAGCTTTGGTCTTTTTTACTGTGTAACTGCTATTGTTGCCAACGACCTCTATCCACGTATGCAAACACATATATTTGCCTAAGGTCAGAACTATGTATATCTCTTATCAGATGAATAAGAAACATGTTCACATGCAATATTGTTAAAAATTCTTGGACATATACGTGATGTCCTCAACACAAGTGATGGGGGAGGTATTTTGGGTGTGTATGTATGTCGGTGTGTGTGGGAGGGTGGATGGTCGTGGTGTGTGAGTGAGAAAGATTGGAACTTAATGCTTTTTAACTTTTGAGAGCGGTTTATAACATAACATTGAAAAGGTAGTTACTACTACAAGGCTACATCTGCTTTGTCCAACCACTGAGCAACATTGTTACCAAACCTCATCTCTAAACTGTCACTGTTCAACTTCTCACCTGATGCGGTAAACTGGGTAAAATCACATCTAGAACACAGGACACAAGCGGTCCAAATAAATATTATTTATGAAGGTGCTGCAAGCTGATGAATCAGACTTTAAATCTAAATCCACAACAAAGCCAGTTTATTTGGAATTTGGACTGAACCACTTTCCATTGTATGAAGCACAAACTATTGCAAACTTGGGATAACAGCCTTATGACTCCGAATAGAGTCATGAGGCTGTTATCCCATGTAATAGAAAGCTCTATTACAGAAAGCGATCGCTCGTATTTCATTTTTCTGTCTGAAAAAGTTTAGACACTACTCCACATATTTGTATTTGAACAAATTTCAATTCCATTCCATGCAGCAATTATAAATGATTCTACTTTAAAGACCTAACACCTTTGAGATTGGAGTAAAAAAAAAAAAATTTGGGGGAGGCCCCCAAAACCCCCTTTCCCTCCCAGTCCCACTGGTGTATGTAATATGTTTATAAGTGCTCGCTGACTAGAATTTAATTGAATTTTTGTCTGTAGTCAGTCCATTGTTGTTTTTTGGTTGACGGTACTTTTCACACTTGTACTGCCGAATTGTCACTATTTATTTTTATATCAATTTTGATATCTAAGGTCTTTTAGCTATATTTGCAGGTAACATGCTAGATTTTAGATCTGCAAGTACAATTATTCTGTCCAGTTTTCTTGACAGGTCTTTGACTTATGTATGCCTCTCTCTTCTATGTGCTCAGGCCAGAACTTGTGTGGAGTGGGAGGACAAATGCCCACAATTGTAAACGGCTTTGTGACTCTGGTCTGTGAAAGGCATATATAAATAAAGACTACTTACTTACAATGGAACTCGTCTCATTGTGCATTCTGTGAACTCTGTACAAGGGCCAACTGTGGGAATAACTGTTTGTTTTCTTAGTTTTTTGTGCATTATCTACAGTAAATTACTTAAAGGAGGGGATAGAACCAGAAAAATATCCATAGCCAGTGTGTGTACATGTAACATGCTATTTGAAATGAAGCTCTTCGCGAAAGTTCACTGTGGTAGACCCGGCCACTGCTGCCAGATCTACAAGCCTGCTCATCCTCTACTCATTACACCAGCAAAACGCCCACATCTAATCCACCAATAACCACCAGGACAGCAAGTTAAAAGCCGGAGACGCCCACTTCCCGGCCTTCTGAAGTTTGCAAACTTCAGAAGCCTGCAAGGTGCATGTCGCTAAACGCACCTGTTGGCAAATGCATGCGTTTGTTCTGGAGGGGTCGCTTCTGCTCACGTGTTGCTCGTGCGCGTGGCCCTGCTGTCCTCAGTCTGGCTGCTCGTGGTCTGCTCCTCCTCCGAGTCCCTGCACCTGCTATGGTTCGCGTGTCTCCACTGCTTTCCTCCTCTGTGGGCTGATCCGCGGGGCCCCTCTGCAGGTTCTGTGCTGCTCGTTCCTCGTGGTCTGCTGGTGCCGTGCATGTCCCTGCCTCCGATTGGGGGTGCCGCGTTGTCCCGTTGCTTTCCCAAGTCTCCTGGCATGTGAGTACAGTGAGTGTGCCGACCGCGGACGGATTAATCCCGGAGTCTAGGCTGCAGGCGGCTGGTTTTTGCCCTACGCACTTGACTGCAGGCGTCAGTTTTCGCCCCATGCTTGGTCTGCAGGCTCCGTTTTCACACGTGTTTGAGCTAACTGAGGGGCAATGCATGTTAAATGGCATCAATCTCTATTGTCTGAGGGATATAAGAGGAGCAATGTGCATAATTCAGATTCATGTTCTGCCACTTGCAGTAAAACCACGTTGGAAATATGTGCAAAGACTACCCCATTGTGCTCCAGACGGCACACACCAGAACTCTTGCCACGGCGCCATCTTTACAGCATTAATCTCATTACTCGCAGGTCACTATTGTTAAATGGATGTATTTAAATTTGTCTATCTGCGGGAGGAAGGAGGGGCCGTGCATTTAAATAGCTAGGTCACTAGTATTAAATTGGGTAACTAAACTGCAGTTGTTGCATTTTGAAAGTGCAGCAGAAAGAAAAAGGGCCCAATGTGAATCTGCAATGGGTTTGAAGTGGTGTTGGAGCTAATGAACGCATGGAAAAGTGATCGTTCATGCGTATCTGCCATAACCAAAGCAGCAAGATGGCTCCAGGGGACATCTGTTATTCGCATGGGAATGTTTCGGATTCGGGTTGATTTATTTCCTCAGGCTCTTAAACAACCATGGGCATGGTTCTCTGACCGCCGCTGCTGCGGTCCCTGCTGCCGTTCCTACTGATGCCTGATCCCGCTGCTGCCTGTTCCCGCTGCTGCCTGTTCCCGCTGCCGCTCCTGCTGCTGCCTGTCCCTGCTGCCTGCTCCTGCTGCTCCTACTACTACATGTGCCGCTGCTGCTGTTCCTGCCGCTGCCGCTCCGCAGGCTCCCAGGCTGCACCTGTCTCTACGGCTCGGCTCTTTCAGACACGTATGTAACCTGGCTCACGGAGACAAGCGGCGCACGCTGGCGTGACACGTCTGTTGTTCGTATGAATCGCATTGTGGTGCTACTGCTCCTGCTAATGCTGCTTCTGCTGCTTCATACTGCAACCGCTACTGCTGCTACTGCTGCCGCTAATGCTGCTATTGCTGCCGCTGCTGCTTCATACTGCTACTGCTGCCGTGCTGCTGCTGCTTCTTTTACTTTGACACCTCTCTTCACTTCGCATCTCTTTTACTGAAACACTATAAACAGCTTCAACAATATTCTACTGCTGTGGCTTTGATACAGGACTATTGCTGTTATTATCTACGGATGCTGCAACCGCTGCTGCTGCTGCTTCATACTGCTAATGCTGCTTCTGCTGCTTCATGCTGCTACCGTTACTGCTGCCGCTGCTGCTTCATACTGCTACTGCTGCCGTGCTGCTGCTGCTTCATGTACTTTGACATCTCTCTTCACTTCGCATCTCTTTTACTGAAACACTAAACGGCTACAACAATATTCTACTGCTCTGGCTTTGATACAGGATTATTGCTGTTATTATCTACGGATGCTGCATCTGCTGCTGCTGCTACTGCTGCTGCTGCTTCATACTGCTACTGCTGCTGCTTCATACTGCTACTGCTACTGCTGCTGCTTCATACGGCTACTGCTGCTACTACTGCTGCTGCTGCTGCTTCATTTACTTTGCCATCTCTCTTCACTTGCATCTCTTTTACTGAAACACTGAACGGCTACAACAACATTCTACTGCTGTGGCTTAGATACAGGATTATTACTGTTATTTCTAAGGACGCTGCTGCCGCTGCTGCTGCTGCTACTGCTGCTGCCGCGGCTTGATACAGGACTATTGCTGTTATTATCTGAGGTTACTGCTGCTACTGCTACTGCTGCAACCCACTCTCTCAGAAGCTTATCCTGCTTCTAATGGATGCAGCCCGGCTGAGTATGCCGCCCTGCGCTGGACTCGCACCTATGCTCCCAGGGTCGCTTCGGCGGTCATGCTTCATCTCTCTACCTAATCTTCTGATCTATCAGATGCAGCTGGCCAAGTAGCTGCGCTGAGCCGTCAATCGGACTCCTAATCAAAGGCATCCATACCTGTATTCTTCACTCTTCTGATCGCAGGCTCCCCATCACGCTGCCCATCCTGCAGCGGCGCTGAACTCCGGCTCATCTTCCAAGTACATGTCTGCCCTCCTCGCAGCATCTTCCTGCTCTCCTTCTGTGGCTTCTCTGCATAAGTGTCTCACCATTGCTCACTCAACCTTCATGCGGTCCGAGACACGGCTTTCCCGACCATCCTACTATCCTGATTATCTACTCTCCAACCCAAGATTCTAAGCGTAAGGGCGGCTGCATCATCAATGGCCCTCTCCGATATGTCTCTGCCCCTACAGGTCTCCGCTTCTACACGGACGCTGCCCCTTCCGTGGGTTTTGGGGGATTCTTCCAGGACCATTGGTTTGCCGAGCGTGGCCGCTACTTTCCACCGGAGCATCTCCTCTGCCCTACACGTGATATTCCCAGTGGTCGTGGCCTGCGCGCTGTGGAATCACACGTGGCAGAGAAAGAGGATCTCTGTCATGTGTGATAATCTCGACGTAGTGGAAGCATTACACAAAGATCGCTCTTTTTCACCCAACATAATGTCCCCTGACCATTTCAACCTCCGTCTCAAACATTCAAAAATCAAAGGAGCCTGCAATATAGTAATAGCTCGCTCGGACACATCTCTCTGCCCCTACAAATCCATGATGCGTTACACTCGCCTCCGCTGCAAAAAGGAGAGTTTAACGGACCTCTATTTCTCACTCCAGACATTCTTCCCATGACAGCAACCTGGTTCAGAGCTCAACTAAGATCCCTACTGCTCCTCTGTAAATTGTCTCCCCAGCTCTACACAGCTCACTCTTTCCGGATAGGCGCTGCCACGCGCGCGGCCTTGCTGGGGCTCCCCCACACCTCTCTGCAACAGCTGGGGCGCTGGTCCTCTTCGGCCTTCTCCGCCTACATCAGGCCAGATGCGTCCGCCATCTTGGCTGCACAACGGCTACTGGCTTCCTCGTAAGCTCCCAGCAAAGCAATACAAAGCAAAGTAAGTAAACCAATAGGATTCTGGTGGCGGCACGCACTTCTTCAAAGATAACCCTGTTGCAGCGTCCGGTTGATCGTGATGCGAGCGCTCACGTCCCGGCGCTTAAAGATAACTCCACTGCAGCGTCTGGTACCGATCGTGATGCGAGCGCTCACGTCCCAGGCAGCGTCCGGTTGATCGTGATGCGAGCGCTCACGTCCCGGCGCTCAAAGATAACTCTGCTACAGCGTCTGGTATCGATCGTGATGCGAGCGCTCACGTCCCAGGCAGCGTCCGGTTGATCGTGATGCGAGCGCTCACGTCCCGGCGCTTAAAGATACTCCACCGCAGCGTCTGGTACCGATCGTGATGCGAGCGCTCAAGTCCCAGACAGCGTCCGGTTGATCGTGATGCAAGCGCTCACGTCCCGGCGCTTAAAGACAACTCTGCTACAGCGTCTGGTATCGATCGTGATGCGAGCGCTCACGTCCCGGCGCTTAAAGACAACTCTGCTACAGCGTCTGGTATCGATCGTGATGCGAGCGCTCACGTCCCGGCGCTTAAAGACAACTCTGCTACAGCGTCTTGTATCGATCGTGATGCGAGCGCTCACGTCCCAGGCAGCGTCCGGTTGATCGTGAAGCGAGCGCTCACGTCCCGGCGCGCAAAGATAACTCTGCCCGTTTTTGGGGATTCTTCTAACTGCATTTTCCCTTTTGGGTCTCTCCAAAGTGAAATGAAGCTCTTCGCGAAAGTTCACTGTGGCAGACCCGGCCACTGCTGCCAGATCTACAAGCCTGCTCATCCTCTACTCATTACACCAGCAAAACGCCCACATCTAATCCACCAATAACCACCAGGACAGCAAGTTAAAAGCCGGAGACGCCCACTTCCCGGCCTTCTGAAGTTTGCAAAGCCTCCGCCGCCCCACCTCCTCCTTCTCTCATCGAAGCGTGCTTGCCTACTGCCTCTGCCGTCACCAGTGCCTAGGCCCCGGGGGGGATTATGCGCGCGAGCAAGCGCCGTACTCATCAGCATCTCTCCCGGGCCTAGGGCGCCAAACATACTCAATCAACAAACTTCTAACTGCATTTTCCCTCTTGGGTCTCTCCAAAGTGAAATACACGTTGATGTCCTTGTCGCTGCATGCCAAACACTCTTCCTTCATGCATGAAGCGTCGTTAGACATGACCACAACAGAGACAATAGATGAAATAAAAAACAGACAGCAGGAAATACACAAAAGGCCAGTTAGTGAACAAAAATATTGAATCTGAAAGGTGAACCTTTCCATCTGGGACATTTTACCTTTTTCTTTGTATCACTCAACTTCAGGAATCTATTATTTAAGACTTCCGCAAATCTCCAGTTTGTAGAATAATATTGATTGTTTTTTCTACCTGGAAATCAATGTTCTGAAATTGTTGTGTTGCAATTTACTGTGGAATGAATCACTAGCAAGAAAATACATTATTTGTGTTGCTGGTCTTGGTAGTTTGCAAATACTCAATTACATTATTTAAAAATGTCCTTTCAAAGTACAGTTGGGGCTGGGATCCACCCCTCCCAGTACTCTCCAGATCTCCATAGAGCCAGCGAACCAGTAGGTAATTGCTTGGGGCCATCAACTTCCGCAAGAGGACAGTGCTCAATATACAATATGTTACAATATATTGTATATGGGTCTCTGTGTTCAAAGACCTTCCATAGACTTTATATAACAGTAGTATGTGTTCACGGAGGTGCACAATAAGTTTATTTTATTATTAAACGGTACTTCCGCATCGGCGAACACACTCGAAGCAGTTGCATAAAGTCACGGGAGCATGAAAACTCACATGTTCACAAGCACTATGTCCCCCATTGTCAACCCTGGTTTAGTCCTAATGTGGCTCCTGGTTTGGCTGTTAACAGTATTTTCAGTCTGCTCGCTCAGGCCGCTAATGTCCCCGTGACCACTTTGATTGGTCGCTGCACGAACGTCCGAGGAAACGTTCAAAATGTATCTCCTGTGTGCGTCGACTTTCCGCTCCTGCTCCTCCCCTTCCACTTTGCCGCGCAGTCTGTGCGTCTCTACTCAGCAGTCTGTGAGTGCATTCCGAGACGCAATTGAAAGCAGACGCAACGCATGATCCGGTCTGAACGCGGCATTACACAAGTCTGGTGCAGCATTATTTGATTGGCCAAAAAAGACAAAGACATAACCTCTCAGAGAGGGATTTTTGTGGCCCATAACACTTACTGGCCATAGTCCATTTCAAATTGAGGAACACATGTTTCACTCCATTGAAAATAAATATAATCAACTTAGGAAAGTGTTGCATTAACTCATGCCAAAAACTAATTTCTAATAAATGTATTAACCTGAATAAATGTATCAATATATTAAAATTGTTCAGTATTTTGACATTGCCATAAGATACATTGCCATATTTTGTTCCATAAAAAGGACTGCCTTCAGTTTGTATGGTTGCTTATGTTATTGTTAACAAAAAGGATTTATTGACAAATGATATATTTCTATGAAGAAGGTAATGGCCTGAGAAACAGTTCAGAGCTGAATTTTGTGTCCCCGTTACACCCAAACAGAGTAGTGTTTTTCATCCTTAAACGCTATGTCAAAATTAGACAAATTAACCAGTTATCTTTTTAACCGTTTTTTCTTATCATCCAAAGCCACTTCTTCATAAATAAATAGAAAATATTATGATTGGCAACAGTTTCAAATCTGAACCATATGTAACACATTGGTACAGTTTAGTGTGGAGTGAGCATTTGCATAATTTATTCTCCCATTAACATTTAGATGTATCGATTGATTGATATTTGTGGTATTGAGTGTGGCTAACTCTGATAGCTTCCTTGCACAGACAGAAGTAGTGACATATTCAAATATATTTGAATGTTTAAATTAATAAACAAACTAACTTTGAATATGATTTTTGTGCAAAAGTCAAAGCCCTACCCCTTATATAAAGCTCATGCCCAACAAAAATACTATGATAATACCATGACTTCTATAGGGCGGTACAGATCCTACATTTAAATCCTGGTCGGAACAGGGCCTTTTTTCTGAGTGGAGTTTGCATGTTCTCCCTGTGTCTCCTTAGGTTTCCTCCGGGCTACCACAAAAAAACATGCACAATGAGTAAATCCTCCATCTCCAGTTGTCCCGACCAAGCCAAGTATCAATATCTGATGGGTTTCTGGGTGCTGTACTATGGCAACCACTTCTCCGGAAAAGACCCCCTAGTAGTGGCATTTGGATGGGTCAAATGCAGAGGATAAAGTTCTCTAAGGGATAAATAAAGTGCACATGAATACATATTTTACTTATTGGTTATAAACTCTTAATGAACTCAAAAAGTCAAAATGCAAGCAAAGGAAAATACATGGGACTAGAACTGCTGTCAGAACCGAGTTTCATGGACTTAGTAAATGAATCCCTGGAAGCTATAGCTACTGTAATTTAGGGCTGTTCCAAAAATAAATGTAACTTGTAACTGTAATTGTTAAGGTAAGCATGCTAACGTAAGGTTAAGTTTAACTCCACAGAGTTTGTGTTATAACCAACACTTGTATACAGTAATTGTAATTGTAATAATTCTATTTTAAATTTTATACCTTAGAAGTGTATGCTGATTTTTATTATGCCTTACTCTATTCTCTATTTTTTTCCTCTCTTTTCTGACTAATGCACCTAGCCAAAGCCATTTCCTAGTCTGTGACTTCCTGTTATATGGCAATAAAAATGATTCTGATTCTGAGAGTGCTTAGATCATTACCAATGGCGTATAAATGTATAACAATTACTTTGTTTTTCATATTTAGCTAGTGCGGTTAATAGTCCAGCAAGTATTGTATTGCAAGTCAATCATTGGAACAACTCATAACATTACAGCCGAAAAAATTATGGAAAACCTCCTACACAATAAAAACACATTTGGTGTGTGAGAAGGTAACCACAATGCCATCGTAAAGATTATAACATCTCAATACAACAAAACACACTTGTATGTGACTTATTTTTTAATTCATGGAGAGTTACTTCCTGATCTTAATATCAACTCGTCAAAAATACTGCAGATTATCTTACAACACCAAATCATATAATATTTCTCTTTTATTTTTAAATTGGACCCCAACCCTCTGCCCATGTCTTGCTGTGCCTCCAGTCTGTTGAATGGTCTCTGGTGACTATCTTTCGTTTGCTGCTGCCTGCTCTGCTCGCCCGTGTTGCTTGCCTGCCTGCGTTTTGTTCCCCCAGCCTCTAATCGGCTTTTCTGGGTTTGGGATCGTCTCTCTGCCTTTACCCCCGCTCTGTGCCGCCGCTGGATTATCCATGTTGAAGAGGCCGGACTTCCAGGCCATGTGCACTGGGAATATGCATGCGTGTGCGTGAGGGGGGGGGAGTTTGAAAGGGAGAGAGAAGGGAGTCCATGCTGTTTTTGGCAAGTTTTGGTCAGCCCTGATTCTTTGTAATCACTGGGGCAATCTGGTCATACTATGTAGTTCCACGGGACCAAAACCATATTTGAATCCCAAATCAATGATGCACAGAACTTTTTAGCCTTCTCCTATTGAGTAGAAAGAACATATCTGAGGTCCGGCATTTCATACCATCCCATTGTTCCTCTCCCTTCACATATTCGTCCTCTGTTTCAGTGGATTTGTTTAAAGGTCCCCTGTCAGACTCCACCTGTCCCTGTCACAGTAAACAATGATGGTGGAAGACACTGGGCTTTCTCTGTTCCTCTATATGTATAGTCTGCTTTGTTTTCACAATTGCTTTCTGCATCTCCTGTGCGTGGTTCATTGGCTTCATCCCATGTTTTTCATCCTTCTACCTATAACCAGCAGAACTGTTGTAGAATAGTCTGCCGTGTTGCTTTGTAGGCGCCCAAAACAATCATTTCTTTCTTTCTAGAGTTCTTATTGGGATACCTCAGGGGTCCATACTAGGATCTTTGTAGTGTCAGCTTTCAAATGAATAATTTAAAAAAAAACCTAACTCGACTGGTATGACTTTTTTGTGTGATAATAATACAAATTTCAACTGAAAAATTATTTCATACAGTGTTACTATGTAGTTTCTCAGATTTCTCATACCCTTTTCTAGGTCCTGGGTTCAATTGCACCTCCAGGCAATAAGAATGTAATGAGAGTGAGTGAGTAGTGATTGTCGGAACCGCCAGTGTGATTGGCGTCTCGCTTCTGTCTTCACCGTGTGTGAAGTGAATGGAAGAATAGGGTGCTAGTGAAAGTCAAAGAATAGGACTGCAGAGGAGCTGAAGATGGAAGACTGAGACACCCTCATTGCAAGAAGGAGCGCTACCACAGGGCCTTTATCCCCACCGCTGTAAGACTGTACAACAAGTCACTAATGCACTTGGACTCAAAAAACCTGCACTGCTATTGCCACTCTTTCTTAATTGCCTTTAATATGTTGGCACACTTCTGTCTTTTGCACAATCTGAGTGAATCTATCTAAGCCAAATGTGACATGTAAATTTATCCAGTGTGAGATGAATAAAGTCTATCTTATCCTATCTTATATCGGGACCACAAACAATGTAAAGCTTCCTGTCAAATGTGTTATATAAAAAGACTACTTGCTTACTTACACATTCACACATTAAATTCCACTGGAATAACTCTCTTCTGCTCTGACCCTCGCTCTCGGTGTGGTGCTATTGCAATAACACTTCAGACTCCGGCCGCTCTGCTCGTACGCCTCACTTTTCTGTCTTTCATTCTCATTCATTAATTTCTCAGCGCTTTACGCTCGTTACAATAAAGGTGCGCTCCCGTGTCTGCGGCGCCGCGCCCGCACACAAAACAACACACACGTGTCCCACCGCTGGATTTTGGAGAAAGACATATCTCACACTTGTTCACATTGCTCTGATGCAAACAACGCGTTGCATGCTCGAGCCTGTTAGCTTCAGTAGCAGAATGTAAACAGGAAGAGAAGCGGGTACTCAACTCAGACAACGTGGTAGCAAACTACAGCAAAGTTGCGCTGGCACGGTTCAGAGGACACGTTCATGTGACCGCGAGCCGTTTTCACACTCTTGTGGCGACAATCCGGGCTACTTGGCCCAGTTCGCTTGTAAAAACCTATGTGACCGTGCCCTCAGTTTCAGGCCCCTGTGGACTGTGTAACGTTTCATTCAGAACCTTGCCACGTATACAAGACTTTCTTCAGTTTATCAAATATAATTTGATAAATATTCTGAGAATTTAGTTTGAAAACTAAATTCTCATTTGAGAAAAACTAAAATGAGGAGTTGTTTTTGTGGTCAGGCTGCTTACTTACATTTCAGTTGTTGCAATTTGAAACCTCATTATGTTAAATCATGCCACTTTTTGATGCAAATAAGCAAGAATGTTCAAAGTTGATCTTCTTGTTCTGCTTTTGCTTTGAAGGAAAAGTACAGTGTTTAGAGAGGTTGGCAGCAGGACAAACAAAGATCTTCAAAGCCTCTGTGTACATTCAGTTCCCAATCCATTGTAATGTGTTCAGTTAAATTAACCTCAGTAATGATGAAAATCAGAACTAAATGAGCTCTTTGCACATCAGAGCAGACAAACTGCAGTTATTCCACCTGATCATGCCACACGTTATTATTCAGCCCTGCATTTGCACGTACTGGTCCATGTCTACATTATGCAAATCACTACCTCTCTGCACAAACAAGCCTCAACCAACCCATGCCTACGCACAAAATAATTTATGGTTCCCTGGGCCTAGCATGTATTGCATTGTTAGTATATTTTGAAATGTTAGCTTAGTTTTTGCGCTATGGGTAAGGTTAGATAATGTTAGGCTGCGGTCACGAGCATGATTCTTGGAATCGTGCTCTGCCGCGGTTAAAAACTGAGGCCAGGGCCCGCTTCCCAGCGGCGATGAGGGGGTTAGTGTGGCGGGTGGTGGGGAGTGGGGGATTAGGTGTGGTGGGGACTTGATTTTGTGTGTCACATTACGTCTTCCTGTGACACGCATTTTCACACACGTGTCTCCTGCACTTTTGTATTCTCCGCTGTGTTGAACCTTTCATATAAGCCCCGGATCGTGCTCGAGGGGCGCTGGGAGAGTGTCTCTCTGCAGGGCCAAAGAAAAGCGTTTCCTACGGGTATAGCTCTCTTCTGTCCTGACCCCCGCTCTCAGTGTGGTGCTATTGCAATAACACTTCAGACATTCAAGAATCAGTCTTTATTTAATCACCAGAACACACACACACTTGTAACCTCCCTGTCTGCGGTCGCTCTGCTCTACTCCACACTTTTCATTCCTTCATTCTCATTCATTCATTTCTCAGCGCTCTAACGCTCGTTGCTAAAGAGTGTGTGTGTGTGTTTGTGTGTATGTCCGCGGCGCACACACACACGCACACGAACACACACGTGTGCACACACATGTTACCCACTGAACTGCTGCACTTTGCATCAGAGCAATTTGGACAAGTGTGAGATGTATCTTTCCCTAAACAACGCGATCCGTACTGAGCTGTTAGCTACTGTAGCTGTAGCTGTTAGCTGTTAGCTATGGTAGCAGAATGTAAACAGGAAAAGAAGCGGAGCTCAACCAGGGAAACGAGGTAGTCTCTGGTGTTAGTATTAGCGCCACCAGCTGGACCGAGTGTTGTACTACAGCACATTTTCCCTGGCACGGTTCAGACAATACGTTCATGTGACCGCGGGCTGTTTTCACACCCCTGTGGTGACGATCTGGGCCACTTGGCTTAGTTCGTTTGTAAAAACCTATGTGACCGTGCCCTAAACTTTAGTCTTCATTTGATGTTCGGCTACAGTACTTAACTCATTCACTAGACATAGAACGACAAAACTTGTTCTATTTTATAGTAACGCCCACTGCCCATGACGAGTTTGACAAGTTATTCAAGCTATTACACAGGAAGCTACAGTAATGTCTGGGACACCTTCTAAATGCACCACAATATTTATTATTCATTCATACATGAATGAATGTACACCATTCATTCATTCATGCATACAACTACTGTTTTGGTCCAAAAGTACTGATGTGGGAGGATGGCCTTTATTGTATTTTATGTATTGATTATTGTAAGAAATTCACTGTATAATATAATTGTATGTACAGTAGGTCCCATTTCGTTTTGTCGTCTTCATCCACGCTTTTCGGGAATCACGCAGCTGCGTGAAAAATATTACATCTTATCGCCACAAGGTGGCAGGTTAAGTCCGCTTTAGCTCTGCCAGCGACTTAAACGCTCAGGTATAAGACTGCGTGCAAACCTGTTTTGCCTAGTGACGCACACATGTGGCGCAGAACTAAAAAAGGTCTTGTTATGACTCTCAAATCATTAATGACAAAACAAAGACTAAAACGAGGATTTATATCGGGATGCCTTTGAACAATTGAGACAGCTGATAAAAGTTCACGTGTGATGCAGAATTTTCTAGTTTGAGTCCGTTCTTCACAGTGATGCTAACTGTGTGAATCAGTGGTCTAGTGGTCTAATCTATGTGCTTACGATGCAGGAACCCGGGTTCGATTCCGGGCTATGTCTTTTTGTATTTATTGCATGTTATCACATTCTATGACAGATTGCTCTAAAAACGGTAAAAGATGAAGGTCAAGACGTTTTTTTGCAGATTATAGCTTAATTGTAAAAATAATCATTTAAGACCACATGTACCCCAATTAAAATAATGTTAGTCTCTTTTTGATGTGGAACTTTTACATGTTTGTCTAAAAAATAGGGAATAAATAAAATTGAAAGGTGATATCCTCTTGAGCAAACCCTGATGTTGATACGCTGAAGAAATACGTTCCAACATCCATTCTTCCCACTCCTATTTTGGACATCAATTGCTTATTTATTTTGCATAAACTATGTATAATTACATTGCTTTTATTTTAGCGTCCGCCAAAGCTATTTTCTCACGGACATCTCTGATGTTCATATATTACAGGATTTTCCCGCAGCATAAAACAAACATATAGAAAGACAGAATGCTGATGCGCATGCGCAGGGCTTGGTAACGACACACACACACACGAACGTACGCGCACACACATGCGCGCGTGCTACTGGGGGAAGCAAAAGCATGGCAGAGAGCCCAGGAGCCGCCGCGGTGGAGGAGGACCATGATAAGGACTCTCAAAGTGTTGTACCGTGGCCATACCTCCAAAAGTACGTCACTCTAGTCGAGATGAGCGAAAAGAAATATGTTTTCAGATGCCTACTCTTTGTTGTTTTTGGTGTTTTGGGCTATTGTTCAATAAATATCTAAAAAAATTTAACCTTTATCTGACTGACAGTTTATCTCAAATAAGAAGATAAGCTTTATTAATCTCACACAGGAGAAATTTACATGTCACATTTGGCATGGATAAAACACTCAAGAATTGTGCAAAAAATAAGAAATGAGAAAACATGTTAATGCAGGAAAATATAAAATTGCATGAACTGCAGTTTGTTTAATTGAAAATAGCTTCTATATAGCAAGCTACTTTTGACAAAATTTTGTAACTTAGCTTGCTACATTTGTATGGGTGGTAGATTCTGTGTAGTGAAGCTGAATTTATTGTAGAGTAGCTTGTAGCTTAGCTCACTACACAAATCAAGTAGCTTGCCCATCACTGCAATCACTGCATGAAAAGTGTGATTTTTGTCTCTTTTCGGCCCTGTATATTACTGTGAAACTTCTGGGATTCGGCTGTTGACGGTAGTTTGTTGTCCCCTCCTCCCTCCTCCACAGGAGGCTTTAACATGTAAATGGCAATGCTGTGAGCCAGAGGTGTGGACTCGAGTCATGTGACTTGGACTCGAGTCAGACTTGAGTCATGATTTTGATGACTTTAGACTCGACTTGACCAAATATAAAAAGACTTGCAACTCGACTTGGACTTTAACATCAATGACTCTGACTTTCACTTGGACTTGCGCCAATTGACTTGCAAAGACTTGCGTAACCCGGGCCATTTTTACCTTTCTCCGCATCTCTCTTTCTATCTATGCCGTCTCTGAAGAAACAAAGCCTCGCGGTAGTTGTAGCGCTCGCGAGAGAGTTCAAACGTGAGTTCCCCGCAGTTCGCGCAGCAACACTTCCCTAAACAAGCGGACTGCATTCACCGGTGGGTGTGTTGTCGTAGGGGAGCTGGAAATGAGCGAGCTGCAGGTATTTATCGCGACCTAACGTCATATTTTGTTCTACAAACCGTAATTGATATGCTTTCACTACAGGCGCCTCATACAATTGAATCGACGCAGTTGTCACACTGTGTGCCGTGTTTTAAAGAGGAACTGGTGAGTCAAACTAGCGCTAGCCTGCGCTGCTCTGTTGGCTCTTTCTTATATTTTTCTGTGTGGGCGCCGAGGCCTATTATTATGAGTATGTTTTTGCGCTGTGCTCCTCCTGCTAAAGTTTGCATACATTAGATAGTTGTTTTGATTATGTGCACTAAGCTAGATTAATATTTTCACTATTGTTTATGGTGCATTGATATGAGAATCAGTGCTTTGACTGATTGAATTAATTTATATGAGACTTTTTATTATGTAATGATATATTGGTAATTATGAGATATTACTAATGCTGGTCCAGTTCATACAGGCCAGGTTCCTTCCCCTCCATTGGTCATTGGTCCCTTCAGGCCTTTGCCCCCCCCCTTTTTTTTTTTTGATGGCGAGCTGCCCCAGGTCCAAAGCCTAGACCCCTCATACTACCCCTATCCTACAGTAGGACATTTGGAACAATAACCACTACGGACATTAAACTGATTATATAGATACAGGTCCTAGCCCAATACTCATATTCATATATGCTGCACTTGCTACTTCCCATTAAAAACCCCAAAGATAAAAAGTATGTTGACACGGACTGCTCTGATTTTATGTGTGGTCTGTGCATGTGTAACTGAGCCTGCATCTGGCACAACATCCGATTAGATCACGTAGATAGTTATGATTTACCAGCAGCCAATGACATGGAAAAACTGTTAGTCCATGGGTCAGAGACCAACGAGAATGCACCAGCAAAATGATTCCTAACATTATTTTGTTTGCCTACAAAAGTACGTGGAGACCAACAAGAAACAAATCGCGGTCAAAAAGACTCGAGAGGACTCAAAAGTCAAACCGTAGGACTTGGGACTGACTTGAGATTTGTTGGCCTTTGACTTGGACTCGACTCGGGACTTGCCTGTCTTGACTCGTGACTTGACTCGGGACTTGAGGGCAATGAATTGAGACTGCTTGTGACTTGCTAAACAATGACTTTGTCCCACCTCTGCTGTGAGCTATACAAATGCTAATCAGGGTTGAGGGGGAGCACAACTTTGTTCAATGCTGCACAACTCCTTTCAGTCAGTCTGCAGCATGATCAGGTCAGCACACTATAGACCCGGATTTTGTAAATGCTCAAACTGTTTACACACACACACACACACACACGCACACAGAGAAATATTTCATCATGATTGATTATAGCTTGTCATGTCAAAATCAATTAAATAAATCCAATAGGACAAAAGACATGTTGAAAGTGTAAGTGCTCATCAAAGGATATATGTATGTACAGTACAGACCAAAAGTTTGGATTTTGTCTTTTTTTTCATGACTATGAACATTGTAGATTCACACTGAAGGCATCCAAACTGAATTAACTCATCTGGAATTATGTACATACCTAAAAGAAAAAGTATGAACCAACTGAAAATATGTGTTATATTCTCGGTTCAAAGTAGCACCATATATATATATATATGTGTGTGTGTGTGTATGGCATTAAAACAGCTGTTTTAATGCCATAAAACAGTTCATTCAGTTCATTTCCTCTATAAATTAATTCATGTGATTGATGGCCTAATAATAGTGTAGTAGCCTACATAGGATACAATATATGCAGCATAATATGAATAAATATATATTTATATAAATATTATTACATTAATTATGAGGCAGGGTGACCAATAGTGACAGATCTGCCAGCCAATCACGAGAGATTATACTTATTTGAAAGTAGTGATTTCATCCAATGGGGAGTAAGCTACCAATGGGGAGTAATCCCACATGGGCTGGCCACGTGTGATTTTTCAGCCAATCACATACATATCCATTACCTATACAAAACATGTGTAGATTTACCAAATTCAATTTCCATGGATATGTGAGATTTCATAACACTTTGAAGCAACTTTTGTTCAAGTCAAACTCATCATTCTATCAATGTGCAGAAGCCAGTACTTTTCCCTTGTTTTGTCTATCTGAAGGCCAAGCTACATGGCACCGTGGCAGCTGCTGATTGGAGGTCTCCATGCCTCCGCTCTGTACACTCAGAATACACTTGCATTCTGTGTGTGTGTTGTTCGTGCTGTCTCTACCATCGACAATAAAACATGTCTTCTGTCGGAATTAAAGACGCGATCCCAGACATGTCATCTTCTTCAGGTGGTGGAGGATGCGGGCCTTGTCTGTAACATCTAGTGAACAGAAGACTTATTTTTGTTACACAAAAATGTGTTGTTTTTTTTTAAGCCAAAACTGAGAAACCTCAAGAGAATGCATCTGGATCAGCACTTGGACAATCTGCACAGCCCCTGATTCCAGTCAGGCTGTGAGCTGCTGAGACATGGACAATACCATCGTCCTCTTTTGCATGGACACCATTTGGAAAAATTGGATTACACAATTTGGACATAATTTGGACTGAATTGGATTTCTGAATCTGGACACTGAAGGTGAAACGTGTGATTGAACGACACGTCACAGAAGAATCATGGCTCGGCACAAATGCAGCCTGAAGAATCAAAACAAAGAAGTGGGAGAGACTGTTTTCAAAGCAATATCTAGAACCACCATCGACTGATGAAGTTTGGTATTTTACTGAAGAATGTTGACAAGTTTTATGAAAGATCTGAACATGTTTTATGAGTTTTCTGAGTTTTTCAAGTATTCCGAGTTCTGAGTTTTTTGAAGTACCGAGTGAAGTACCAAGTTTATGAGTTTTTGAAGTATTGAGTTATGATGTTATGTACAAGAGTGTACACTGTATTCTGAATACTTTTACTTTGATTAGCAATATATAGGCTGTGTATAATTACAAAAATTTAAACTACACATGTTACATATAGCTACCATTAATTAGGAATTCTAAAATGCACAGGAGTAGCAGATCATATGGCAAACATTTGCATTAACTGGCATATAAGGCATTTTAAGCGTCCCGCACATACGCACGGCTCATTCACTCAGCGCTCTCTCCTATTAGATCAAGTGTTTCCTCCAGCGCCTGTGTGGCGTAGCAGGATTGTCCAAGACTTTTGCTTGGACGATTGGGGTTCGAGCCTCGGCCAATCCTCAAATTTTATTAGCGGGGGGAGTATATGAATCAGATTACTCCGTTACTGAATAAAGTTTTTCCTGCAGTTTGGTTGGTGCAGATTGTGAAGTTTACAACAGTTTACTACAGTCTAGCAACTATTTTAAATGTGTTGGCCTAATTACTAAGTATGTTTTAGAAAAAATGTAAACGTCAACAAAATCAAAAGTGTCATAGACTGTACTTGAACCCGAGTCCTCTCACATCAGAGTCCACCTCCTTATCATTGAGCTATAAAGCCACAGAAAGTTGTCCGGTGAACAGAGAAGAAAGACCGATGAGAAGCCAATTTTCCTAACCCTGCTCACAAGTGCCACCTGGTGGTTGTTTGGGTCATTGCAGCATCACTGGGGAAAAAATAAATAAAAGACGCGTGAATCACACGTGAATCTCGTGTGATGCACGCGTGAAAGGCGACAAAACGAAGTGGGACCTACTGTATCCACTTTACAGCCCAATCATCACGCAGAGGCTCTGGGGAAGATGGCTGGCAGGAGGAGGATTAGGACCCTAGTCAGTTGCCCTTCACAGGAGCACCTGGACCTCAGGGACCTGCTGCGGAGCTGGATTCGTCTGATCCAGCTGACTTTCTGGAGCTCTTCTTGACCGTGGAACTGCTCCAACACATCATGGATCAGACGAACCTCTATGCCAAACAGTATTTGGAGACGAACACTGAGCCTTTGCCCCACAGCAGGAGTAACAGGTGGAAAGAGCTCCCGGTCCCTGAACTAAAAAGGTTCTTGGGACTCAGTTCCCTCACTGGTTACCTGAAAAAGCCAACACTTTGTTCTATTTTATACATTTACAATCTTATTTATCTTTGTGTTTGTAGTTTCAAGTTTTGGTTGATGATTTAGAAGAAAGTTACATTTTCTATCTTTGTGAATAAATTGCTAACAATTTACCATCAAAAGTATTTTTTCAGAGTCATGTTTTTATCAGTTATATAATGGAACAAGTGTGAATATCTTTGAGGTGTCACTGAAGCAACAACTATGCACCTAAAAGTCACTTTTCTGCTTGATATATTACTTTTTACATACAGCTCGTTTTCTCTGTTTGTTGCTCAGACCAGGTGTTATGGGTGAAACTATGCAATGTTCTATGGCAGATTGTGCAAGAATGGTAAAAGGTAGGAAAAAACTGTTTTTTTTTTTCAAAGTAAAGCAGATAGGTTAATCTTTAATTTGGTGCCCTTGGTGAATATTTTGTGGCTCTTCAAAGTTGGGTCAAATCCCCTGAAAACGCTGGCAGAACGCACTTCTCAAATCTGAAAATGCCTGGCAGTCAGTGAGTTAAAGGGCCCATATCACGGTTTTTGACTTTTCTCTGCTTTAAACATGATTACAGTGCTATTTGGCCTTCATACACATGCCCAGAGTAGTTTATTCATTGATTCTGTCAATCTTTAGTAAGAGAACAATCTGTCTCCTTCCCCAGCGTGAGGCACAGAAACGCTCGGGTCCACTTCAGTGACGAAAACCACACTGATGACGCGCATGACCCCGTTTGCTTTCTATTTAAAATAGTTTTTAAATACTTTCGTCAAAACGGGGTAAACAATACACAATTAGTATGCTGTTTGTTTTCAAAAATAATAAAAAAAAATATAAATTAAAAGCCGGCGGGAGGTGATTGACGGATCAAAACAGCGAATCAGAGCGCACAGGCTCCGGCTCCCGAGTCCAGCGTCTGTGGTCTGGTCTCGCGGACACCACATAGAGCTGCTGTTTTTATGCTTTTGTCAGCAACTAAAAGTGTTAGGATCACGTCAACTTGAATGAAGTGTGTTATGGGTGTAAATATGTGACACACTAGCTCGACTTTTTTCATCTGTTCATCTCATGGATCTATTATAATACCGGTTCATCTGCGACACTTCACTGAGACTGTTCCAGAACTACAGGGACAATGGAACTGGACTTACTCAAAAGCTGATCTGGAAACACGTTATTCCCACGGTAAAAGACGTAACTCGGACCCCTTCGATCTGTAAGTAGTGACGCTAACTCGCTGTATACTTATGTAAACTAAATAACTAGGGTCTGATTGTGCATCGAGGACATAGGGCTCGATGTGACGGATTGTCATTGGAAAAAGTTTATTCTTATGTATGAAATGACTATGTACCAGTGATAAACGACAAGAGCGTGATGCTACGTCAGCGTGCAGGCGGGGGGAGGCGGGCTCACAGGCAGAGGAACAGACTCTTCTCTGGATCAGCCTGTTTGAGTCGAGGTGACGTCACCTCTATACAAGAGATGGCTCTAATCTCACAAGCTTTGATTGTTGTGTGGTGTATCACACACATTATTATAACACATGTGCAGAGGATTGAGTGTGAAACATGAAGAAAAACGTGATATAGGACCTTTAAGTGGCTGCAATACTCAGCAGTACACTCTGTTTGTAGCATCTGGTGAGTGTCATCCACATATTAGGGCTGGGTGATATGTTAATATGATTAAATTTCATTTGTAGAAGAAAACCTACACAGACACAGGGAAAACATGCAAACTACATTCAGAAAGGCCCGGTTCTGACCGGGATTCGAACCCAGGAACTTCTTGCTAAGAAGGAAGAGTGCTATACACTCTGTGTTGCCATGGGTGAATTATCTCAAGATTACTTTTGGATGGTTAAAATTTCAAACTGACTTTAATAAAGGTAATCAAACTATACAAAAAAGCTCAATATAAAAATTTCAAACACAGTTTTGATTGATCATAAATGTATTATACGGGTGCTGATATTACAATTATAATTAATGTTGTGTCTTATTCTTAAAAGTAAGTAAGTAAGTAAGTAAGCTTTATTTATATACCGCCTTTCACAGACCAGAGTCACAAAGCGGTTTACAATTGTTATTTTTTGGGCACTTGTCCTCTCACTCCACACAGAGATGGGAGCGGGGTCGCCGAACAGGAGGCGCATGCCAGACCTATTGTACATATTTTTAGTGGTAGGGGAAACCGGAGTACCCGGAGGAAACCTACGCAGACACAGGGAGAACATGCAAACTCCACTCAGAAAACACTCTTAGTGGACTGCCGGTTGCAGACAAGACTCTCTTCACAACTTAAAGTGATAGTCTGGAACTCTAAACAAAATGTTGATGTAAAATAAGTAATTTTATGAATTATAATATTACGGGTAAGTTCCACCTTCCCTTCTCTTAGCTATAGCTCAAATAAAGTGGACACGATGCCGTCCACTTTAACCAATCAAGTGAGGCCAAGGGCTGTCAATCATCAAGAGAGCTGTGTGCCCGTGCTCGTAGCTGCACGCACACTCAGTTGTTTGTTTTCACGGAGCCTCCGAATCAAGCATCCACCAGGCTCTGGAACTACATGAAAACTGAACAAAGAATTCTAAACATCAGCAGTGAGTGACCCAAATATAAACTCAACCTATATCCATAATCAGATCCTCTGCAAATGTGTCCTAAAATGTTGAATTAATGTTAAGAGTAACTTCAGGGTTTACAGCTATAGGTAACAAAATGTATATATGTCTTAGATGCACAGTGCATTTGGATACACTGCATATTTAAAACATATCTACACAGTAGTAACTATTCTGGATTGGAAATGTCCTTGTATCTACCTTTTATAAAGGGGTGTGCTTATTCTAAGAGTGGTCCGATTAGACTAATACAGAGATACTCTATCTGAAGAAGGGGGAAAGAAAAGTCTTAAGACCTAAGTAAAGAATAAGCAGTTTAAATCAGTCTCATAAATCTAAAAGTGTGCGTTCTATTCGCCAGAGAGTTCATTCTCCAAACTATCTACTAACTAATAACACCGGAGGCTGATGGTAATTCTAGCTGTTTATTTACAGAACGAAAACCTCAATAAAGCATAAAGAATCTTTGTGTGAGAGTCACGAATCAAAGAAATGTACACCTTAACCAAAAGCAGACAAATTTACACACATTGGCATTCAACGATACGTCTTACTGTGTGAAGATGGCTTTTAGTATAGTTCCTTTGTTGGTAAAGTAAACACGTGTGGTCCGGATTTTGGTCCCGGAGGTCTCTGGAGGAAGTTTCTTTGTTGTTGTTCTCGTGGCAGACATGCTGTGTAGCGTATCGTCCCGTCCAGCTTGTTGTACGGGGAAGAAGGCCGTTAATCCAACTTAGTCGAGCAAAGTTCAGAGAGTTGAAACAAGCCTGGTGGAGCTCATTCGCGCAAGTCCAGCTTGCGGGCACAGGACGTGAGGGCCGAAACCCAGAAGAGGCCAAGAGCAGAAAAGAACAAGCCAGCCAAGAGAGCGCGCGCAGCGTTCCAATTGGTTTTTGTCTTCCGTCTTGTGGGCGGATCCCCTATCTGTCTCGATGGGGGAGAGTGGTCACTGTCCTGGAACACCGAGGGAATACACAGATGCCTTTGATGATGGTGTTTCTCCACAGAGGCCACTGTGTGTTTTTATCTAATTGGAGTCTTAGCGTCTGTGTTAGGTGTTGGCGGCGGCTGGTGATCAGAATCTTATCTTACACAGCGATTGCATTAAAACACTATTTTTGGCATTAAAACTTTATCAGATAATTCTGAAAACCTCCATGGACGTGTATAAAGAATGTATATGTACTGTATAATGTATTCTTCAATTAACATTTAAATCTATTGATTGATTGTTATTTGTGTTATTGAGCGTGGCTAGCTCCAATAGCTTCTCTCTCAGAGGCAGTACTGGTTCATGACAGGCGCTGAAATCAAGACAGATCAAAACAGGACAGGAATAACTAAAAACCAAATCACAGAACCAATTTCAAAATAAAACAAAAATACAAAAATAAAACCCACACCATGACAGAAGGGAGCTTGGGTAATTTTTTTCAAATCATGTACCTCTCTTTTTTTCTGACAAACTTCAGACTATCACTTTAAACTACAGATCCCCGAGATACAGAGGCCAGAGGAAAGATTGTCCTGACCTCAAAACCACAATTTTGACATTACTCACATCTTCGATTTTCAAAAAGGTCAATTCATTGGATGACTTTGAATCATTGCCCGGCCCTACCACACATCAGTAAAACGTCCCAACCTAAGGGAAGACCTCAATAAGGAAAATTTCACAGTACATAGATCATGGCAAAAAAATAAGTCTACAGAAAAACACATGATCAACGGATATATTCCATAAAAAGGACATATGGAAGATAAAATATGAAATATCATAAAACAAGATGAAATACACATTCATGTTGACTATTTCTTCAAAAGTCCCACCACTTTTGGGACATGAGAGAACCTCTAGTAATTTGTTATGTATGTTCGAGTGCTAAAACAACTGGTAAAATATATAATTCAGAGAACAAGCCATGTTCAGAGTTAAAGTTTGGCTTAGTCTTTCACCACCATACACCGTTAATCCAAGTTGAAATACAGCACACTTAACATTATTTTGAAAAAGTTCTACTTTGCTGCTAGAATCTAGTTTGCCAAAAGCTTCTAGCCAAAGGAGCAGAAATTCTATTCAAGAATATGAATAATGCATCTCTGGTCAGTAGCGACCTAGAACTTTGAATGTGTCTGCCATTACATCGTGTTTGCACATATGAGCAGAAAAAGAAAATGTTTCTTCCAGTTTCTGACCGAGTGCAGTGTATTAAATGTGCATACATTCAGTCCTTTTTAAAAGAAGTCCATTATAAAGAGCTTGGCATGAGCAATTTAGTGGCAGAGGTTCCAGAGATTACGCTTTTCTCCAGCGAGATTAGAGGACAGCACTGACGCTGAGAAAAATCCACTCTCTATATAATTCCTATTCCCCAGGTCCCAAAAGTTAAGTGTGGAAGGATTTTAAAAGCATGTGAAATGACCACTTCAGCCTGGGCATGTACTGTCGGAGAGAGTTAGGAGAGGAACCAAAATGCAGTGCTAATGCGGTCCTTGGTTGGATACATTAGCTAGAGTTTAAGCAATAAAAGTAAAGCATGCAGTCAATTACAATCTTGTGATGACACCTTCACACTGGAACCCGTTTGTATAATTTTCTATAACACAGCCATGTGATAGCAAATAATGTAGTTTAACCTGAGAAACACCTTCTTACCATGGTTCCAATTGCATTCATGTTGTACATCACCACTGCCCAGAGATTACAGTCAGTGGGGTTGATGGTTCGCTCACAGGTTTTGCCTGTCAGTCTGACCACTATCAATTCAGTAGGCGTCACACAAAAGACATATCGGGACATTTTAAACCTTTTGTCTGGGAGCTGTTGGCTGGTTGAATAATTCATTGTACTTCTATGTATCATGATTGACACTGCAAGAAACCACAATAATAGATTCTGTATATATTTAGATCAATTGGGACCAAGCATGTTGAGGGTGGTCCATTCTAGCCACCTGAAAGTAAAGAGCATAACTTAACCTCCAAGGAGCTTTTAGAAAGAATGTACAGAGCTATATGTTTGTGCCAGAACCAACATGGTAAAAACATGGATGTTGGTCGGATGGATCATAAAACTGCAAGTCTTTTTTTGTTTTAATACTATACTTTTGTAAGTATGTTTTTTCCTGAACATATTGGTTCACAGCTGGGTCAGGAAACCAAATACAGACCCAGAGGTATTCACAAAATATCGGATTGCAATGCTGACACAGAAGCATGGAGACTGACCGTGAAAGACAGACGACATACATCAGCCAACTAGACGTATGACATTTGGTTGTGACAAGTCAATGCAAGTTGAACTGGGTATCCAAAAAAGGAAATTACAGAGAACATTTCTAACTCCTCCTGGTTGCCCAAAGGTATATAAGCAGCATTTTCAAATAATTGACAGAGAGTTTCTGATTGAACGAACCGCATGTGCCACTTCAAATTGAACTCCTGTCCATCATATACTGTATGCATATAAAAGACCTTCCTCTACAAACCACAAAGTTGAGTATTTGTTTTATTAAATGTATATGATTCATGTCATTGTTTAAGCCACATTATGTGAGTGTTCCAGATATCTAACAAGTGTGTTTATGCAGGCCCTCAGGTCACCAGAGGTTATGAGGCTGTGATCTTATAAAATCAATAAACCCTGATTTTAACTTTCTTCAAGACCATTTCCAATGCCATAAAAAAAGTGCGGAGGTACAAATGAATCCTATTTCTCCCAGAGTGAATCACACTTTTCTTCTGAAGCCTCAGGGTGGAAGTCAAACGCTCCAGGCTTTGGAGGTTTTTTTACAAAGGCTAACTGGCATGTTATACTTGGAAGATCTGTTAGAAGCCAACGTTTGGTTATAGCCTTCTTACTTGCAGCCATGAAGATTTTATCAGATATTTCTAAGATTAATTCCAATTTACCAAGTTCATACACAATCATAAATAATCACAGTACATTAAAAAGAGTGAAGATACAATTCTTCAGTGGTATGCACAGCCTGACAGTACTGTTTATAACCTGGACACTAACATTGTCAAAGGTCAAAGTCTGTTTCACATTCTGTCTCACATTTTTCATAAGACTGTTCCCGAAATTTAGCTGCCTAAATCTCAAACGCTGCCTCCCCATATTTATCCCTGGCCAGTCCCTGTGCTCCTCAGAGGCGGTGTTGGTTCAGAAACTCAAGAAAACCAATTCAATCAATATGTAAGAGTAGGAGTCCAGCATGATGCAGACCCAGGAATTATCCTCTGTCCTGACAGAACAGAGGTGCAGGTCTGTTTTTGATGAGAGAACAATGTTACAACATGTTTAAAAAATAGTTTTAGCAAACTGTGATTTTTTTTAAGCATTAAAAAGAACACTGTCCTCACAAGGATCCAATCAGATTCATTTTTTCTTTTACCACTAGTTTGTCACACATTCTTTGACATTTTCACATTTTGAGATTACAGTCAGTGGGATTGACGGTGTGCAAACTGTGCTCACAGGTGTTCCATAATAACAATATTAATGGCAACACTGTGTGGATGTTGGCGACCATGGCAAATTGGCCAGCAGGAAAAGCAGTTGCTCGGCCTCTCAGTTCAGCCTTATCCAATAGAGGTGGCAGCTTGGATTGATTGTAAACAGCTGGTGGGAAGCACTCCACCCCTCCTAGGCCTCGCCATCGCAGACAGGCACAATGCAGCGTTTTGTGGCCAAGTGCTGCCTAAAAATAAATTGATATAAATGCCTAAGCGATCGCATTTCAACAGGAAAAAGTCAGCGAGAAAGAAAGTCAGTAAGTATCTAATATAACATAGAATATATTTTGGGCAGCCCCATGTGGCGGAAAGCAATTTCAGTTTGTACAGTTTTAGGCAATTTGGTTAGAAGGTAAAAAACAAACAAAAGTTTTTCCTGTGAAAAAAGAATGTAGAGACAGAATTAAACACAATACGGTATATTATCGTAAAAGAATAAATCTTGGTTTGTAATTTGACTGTCCTGCTCCACCCAACTGCACCTCTGCAGTTGTGACACGTCCTGCTGCACCCAGCGGCTACTCCACCTCTGCTGCTGTGACCCCTATTTTTCTATCTATCTATTAAGGTTCAATGTTACTTCATTGTCCCTGACAGAAAATCTATCCTGAAGACACTCTCAATATCATGGCAACTGGCTTGTCTGCACAATTTCGCCACAAGAATATTCCATGAAATATTTGTATTTAGCCCCCAAGTGTCACACATAGACTAAAAAGGCATTTTTCTTTGTATTGTGTTACAAAAATGTATGAATGATTATTCTAATACAATCCCTTCTCACCACTTGACTAATACAGTCAAGTGGTGAGAATTAGTGATATCACAGTGTTTTTCTATATATATATAGAAAATATATATATTCTATATATAAATGTCAGTGTTGCATCACCAGTTACAGAATAGTAGGAATGGGGAGCACATAGCACAAGATAAATGAACAATAACTATAATAAATTAAATTAAATTAAATCTCTAATTTTAGCATACAATATAAGCAAGCATATTATCTCTAGCTTTCGTGTTGTAAGGAAGATATCTTAGAAGCAAATCTAAGAAATCTATTTTTAGCATAATGAAGAAGCATGGAGCGACAGTAGCTCAGTTGGTAGAGCATTGGCCTTAAGCCCAGAAGGTCGTGGGTTCAATTCCCACCTCTGCACCTTCTCCACCGACACTGCTGTCGTTGTGTCCTTGGGCAAGACACTTAACCCCACTTTGCCCAAAGCCCCCACTGAAAGATCAAGGCTATGCTCACACTCAGAGAGCAGCCGTCCTCCTGTGGACTCACCACCTGCAGAGGGTCAGTGAGGGGCTGGTGCTATGAGACTTGGGTGGCATCTCTGAAATCTCCTGACCCAGAAATGGATTAAAGGGTAGAAAATGGATGGATGGATGGAAGAAGCATGGATAATAGCTCTAAATTTGGCATGATAAAAAAGCAAGTATATAATACAGTATATTATAGTGCAAGAAAAATATAGTTAAGGACATGCTGTAAACATGGTGGAAACTCCTGCTGCTAACATGTAGAGTTGTATGTATACATCTGTACATGTAGCAGCATGAGGGTATGGAACTTAGTGACTTAGTAAAGTTGATAATAGACACATGTGATTGTATATTGTACATTCTGACATTATTCAAGTTATTATTGCACAGCTGAGTAAAGTAAAGTGACAGTGGACACATGTGGGTTCATAATTGCACATTCTGACATCAGTTAAAGTTATGTGAGGTCAGGTGTTTGTTAGTCCTCAGTCTGAAAGCAGTATGAAGGAAACCTCCTTCAAACAGCAAAGATGAATAAGTCTGTCACTGAAGCTACTCTCCAGAGCAGAGTGCCCTGCAGAGGGGATAGTTATGATCCAGCACAAATGTTAGTCTGTCCAGGACCCTCCTGTCCACCACTTGCTGCACTGTGTCCAGGGAACAGCCCAAGACTGAGCTGGACTTCCAGATGTCCTTGTCCAGCTTCTTTCTGTCACTCTGTGATGCTGCTGCTCCAGCAGACCACAATGTACTAGATTGCTGATGCCACCACAGAGTCATAGAATGTCTTCAAGAGTGCCCCCGGCACTCCAAAAGACCTGAGCCTCCTCAGCGTCTGCATTATGAGTCCTGTCCAGTTTGTGATTCCAATGCACAACCCAGGTACTTGTAAGGCCCTGTTTATACTGAGGCGCTGCGCAGACGTTTCCAAGCTATTAACAGAAACAACCTGCGAAAATGGAAACCGAAACTATAGCTTCGCCTGGTCTCGTTTAGACGAACGAAGGAGTAGAATCCTCCTCCTTGTAGCACGCGAAGCTAGTTAGTGTACCCGCCACCATTGTTGTTTACGTTTGTTCTCGACTACTACGCATGTCCAAATATATGTGCGGGGAGCAGCGGGGAGGTGGGGGTCAGAGCAGCAGCAGAAAATTCACACCTTTTTCCCTCACGCGGGTGTGAAAGAGCCCCCCGCTGAGCAGCGTATCTGAGCTGTCCCACTCTGCAGGCTGGATCTTAACTCTTACGTTTTCACCCCCCTGGATCACAGTCTCCGTATGAACGGGGAGTAGCAACCGACATCCAACTATAGCGTTTTACTCATAGACTGTATATATTAACGGACAGAGTCACGCCTATCTCTGCCTTTCTAACTAATGGGCCAAAAAATGTGCTCTACTGGAGCAATCCAAAAAGGCCGCGAGTGGTCCCGCCCACAAGAAAATTGTGAAAAAACGCATCTGCGCATGCGTCAGCCGGCGCAACTCCATTCATTTGAACGAGAGACTTCAAAAATTCACAGCAAGTAAACTAGAGTGGACCAAAAAAATCCACCCCCCTCAGCATTCACACACATGTGGAACGGAGCTTTGGGCCAAGAACCAACTTTTGGTCCATCCTGTAAAGACGTTTTTGAGAGGTCTGCCAATGCTATATGTTAGCATTGGCTAATTCTACTTCTGGGTCCCCACTGGTTTTACTGCCACATTGTCTCCGTATAAACGGGCCTAAGAGTCCACCATAGCAAAAACCATGGATCTAAAAAATGCATTTCAGACTTCTTTCTGCTACCTAAAAAGACCCAACGAACTCCAGGCAGAAGATGGAAGCAGGAGAAGAACAACAGCAGGAGAACCAGGAGCACAGGTCAGAGAGCAAAGTGTGTCTGAGGTGGTTAGACTTCCTCCTCCTCTCCTCGAGGTCAGACGTGTCTCTTGCCTGCTCCTGCTCTGCTTGCCCTGATTGTCTTTTTTCCAGAGTTCTGACTGCGTATGCAACTTGAAAATGATGGAATTACTCAACTGGTCCCTCAATGCAATTGATACTATCTTTTCATCGCGTAAAGGCGGTTCTGGAGATGCCGTCTGTCCGGATGGTACGGCGGCTGCTAGGTAAGTTTTTGACAACTGGCAGAAGTGGCACCCCGTTTGTCTGTCGGGAATGTCCATTGAAGACATTGAGGATATATAAATTTTTGGATTTATGGTGGCAGGGTTCCTCCTGATTGGATTTGGAGTTGGCCTGATCTACCGCAAAGTCGGAGGAATGTCCACTCAGAAGATTTACGGGCGGCTTTCCGCGGAAAACAAGGAGAGTTTCCGTGAGTTGACCAGGGTCGTGGTCGAGGGCGCTGTTGAGGTCTATGGAAGGACATAAACGTTTGGAAGGATTGATTGAAGGACTTGGGCCTCATGATGAACACTCGCACTGACGTGGTCAACTCTGGATAACGGTGAACAGAGGGATCCAGTTCCAGTTAATTTGGACCTATTTGGCGTTAAAGTCTACACTGCCTTTGATTTGACCAGCTAAAGTGCTTTACAAATTTCCACGACTGTGTTGTTTTGTCTCCCACGTCCGCTGGCACCTGCTCTTATCTTTGTCCTCCACATTCCACCGCACAGCCGGCCTTTCAAGGCCGAAGAAGATGGACTCTCTCATAACTCACAGACTCATCAGTTCACCAGTTATTGGCTCACCCCTCCCTCTACATGTCTTCCTCTCTCTCTCTTTCTGTCTATGGTGGTCTTCCCCTCCACCTCCCCCACCCACACTCCCCTCTGACACGCCATATTGGACGAGGCGGGTCGGAGTGATAATGTCCCTTTAAAAAAGATCCATATTCTTTTCCCACATGCACTGTTTCCATCCAAAAATGTCTGTTGAAATATATGTTTGTTTTGCTCTCTGCTGTTGAATAACTGTCATAAGGAGCGCGGATATGTTGTCCGCAGCCGGCCTTGATGTGTATTCATCGAACTGAATTTCTCCATCCACTGAAAGGCGGAGAAGCAGCGGTAGGTCCAGAACCAGAATAAAATTAAGATAAGATAAAGCCGAGCGCTGCGCTCGCAAAACGGCAGACGTCTGGTGGTCCCTAAGGTTTCAAAAAGCACTGTCGGTGGCAGAGCATTTAGTTACCAAGCTACTTTACTGTGGAATCAATTCCCCACCCACGTTAAGGAAGCAGACACGGTCTCTACGTTTAAGGCCAGGCTTAAAACACTCTCCTTCAACTAAGGGAGACTAAGGGAAGGCTAAATATCTTAGACTGTCAGTCAAGCTGCATGGGGAGTCAGTTTGCTGGGAGAAGTATTGTAACTTGAGCACTATCCTCTCCTCCTTCCTACTTTATCTGTTTTGCATTAGTAGGATTTTGGACTGTAGTTTGTTCATTGCTATTCACCCGTTGTCCCATTGTCTGTTTCATGGTAGGACGACGGGACCTCTGAAACTGGCGTCCTCCATCTACACCTGCGGACTGCCCCACCCGACCCGCCTGTGAGTGCCTCAGTCCTGCACTGGACCTGTCCACGTTCAACGGCCACTGGTCCACGTTCTGTAGCTTAGGTCCTGGATCTATAGCCTGTCCGTCCGTGGGAGCGGATCCCTTTCTCAACCTGTAAAAAAAGGATCTCCCTGAGGTTTGTCACTTTTTTCCCACTGGGTTTTTTAAAAGAGTTTTTCCTTGCCGATGCAGGAGGGTCTGTTCGGCAGTTAGTGTCCAACTAGAAGGATGTGGTGATGATCCAGGACACTTTAACATTCTACAAAATGTATGGACATTTATCAACATTTGTTCTATAATCTTTTTGTGTTTTAACTGTTGATTCTCTGATCTGTGTTGGTGATTCGATGGTTTTGTTAAGTCCTCTGAGACAACTTCTGTTGTGATATAGGGCTATACAAGAATAAATTGTATTGTATTGTATAAGATACGATAGACTTTATTGATCTCACACAGAAGAAATTTACATGTCACATCTGGCATGGATAGAATTATTCAAGAAGAAACAACATTGTGTGCAAACATGTTAAATGCTGGATATACACTATTATGTACAATAAAAGTGGCAATAAAGAAACAGTGGCAATAGTAGTAGTTTTTTCTTTTCAGTCCTAATGCAAGTTACTTAAAGTAACTTATTGTGCAGTGTGACAGCAGTGGGGATAAAGGCCCTGCTGTAACGCTCCTTCTTGCACTGAGGGTGCCTCAGTCTTCCACTGAGAGAGCTCCTCAGCTCCTCTACAGTCCTGTGCAGTGGGTGGGAGGTGTTGTCCATGATGGAGGTGACTTTGACTAGCACCCTCCTGTCCCTCACCTCCTCCACAGAGTTCAGGGAGCAGCCCAGAGTGGAGCTGGCCCTCCTGACCAGCTTGTTCAGTCTACTCCTGTCCCACTCGGTGCTGGCCGGGGCCCAGCACACGGCAGCGTTAATATATGGCAGAGGCTACCACAGAGTTAAAAAAAGTCCTGAGCAGAAGCCTGCTCACTCCGAAGGACCTCAGCCTCCTCAGAAGGAAGAGGCGACTTTGGCCCTTCTTGTACAGTTGGTGTTATGGGACCAGTCCAGTTGATTGTTAATGTGAACACCCAGGTACATGAAGCTGTCCACCAGACAAATGTCCAACCCCTGGATGTTCAGCAGCGTGTGGGAAAGTGGTTTTCTCCTGCAGTCAATTACCATCTCCTTGGTCTTACTGGTGGTGGTTGCGCTCACACCAGTCGACAAAGTCTGTGATAACCGACCGGTATTCCAGTTCGTTCCCCTCAGACACACAGCCCACGATGGCGGAGTTGTCGGAGAACTTCTGCAGGTGGCAGCTGTGTGTGTCGCATGTGAAGTCTGAAGTTTAGATGGTGAAAAGAAACGGTGAGAGGACAGTGCCCTGAGGGGCCCCAGTACTGCAGACTACCACCTCAGACTCACAGCTGGTCCATGCAGTGAGGTGACGGTCCACTCCCATGTCCTCCATCTTCCCCCGCAGCAGTGCCGGTCTGATGGAGTTGAAAGATTGAGATACTAATTTGTTTTATATTTGATAAACCTACAAAATATATATTACATTACATTATACCGCTGCCATTAATCATTAAACAAAACGTTTACAAAATGTTTACAGTGTTGCTTTTATTGACAAACGTTAAACACTATTTAATATATTACTTTGGCTCATTTTGAACTTGCGATTATTTTATTTAAGTGGTATGCTGCATATCGCGTAGCTCAAATATACAGTTTAACTGCCTTTGCCCTTGTTGCGGATCTTTACCTTGCACACCCCTATTCAAATAATGTTCCCATGGCTATGGTTCTGCTGACACCAGTCCACAAATCCCTGTGCTAGTACTCTGCTTCGTCATCCTCAGTGATAACCGTCCAAATGGTATACAAGATCAAACAGGATACCCTACACTGCTAAGCTGCCACCCCTTTGAGAGCGAAAATACAATTAAAACTAAACTTTCACATACATATCACTTCCAGATTTAAAGTTGATGTCGAGTGAAGTGTGATCCAACCGCTATTGATATTTCCAGCATAAACACTACACTTAATGGAGCAAAGGATCGATGAGCAAGTCCGGGACAGAGAGAGGCAGACAGAAGTGGTTCTCTTACCTGCAGCTCAGAGGGAGGAGGCGAGTACCTTCCTGACAGAGGCAGATACGAGGACGCTGCATGGAAACACAAGCCTGTGTAATGTGCTAAATGTATTTTTCATGAGATGGCCATCGATTGTGATCTGGTCCATCTCTTTGCGGTGAAGTCGGACAGAGCAGAGAGGCGGTACGAACGCTCAGGTAATAAGAGAGGAGGGCAGGACGGATAAATTGCTGGATGGCAGGATAACGGGAAGATAAATGACGTCTGCGCTTAATGGGAGGAAGTCGGGGGAATTGGATGTGGAAAGAGAAATGAGCTCGGGGTGGACAGGACGCGAGAGCAGATCGGAGCAGATAAACTTACCGACCTAATAGTCTTCTGTTTTCACAGGATGATACGCATTACATGTTGACACAGTCGCTCCACAATAGTTAGATCGATGTCTACATAGCTCACAGGTTCTGTTTTTCACTGGACAAAAGATTCTTTTTTTGTATGACTTTATTGCAGTGTTTGCATGTTCATTATTAAAGGGCCCATATCACGGTTTTTGACTTTTCTCTGCTTTAAACGTGATTACAATGCTATTTGGCCTTCATACACAAGCCCACAGTAGTTTATTCATTGATTCTGTCAATCTTTTGTAAGAGAGCAATCTGTCTCCTTCCCCAGCGTGAGGCACAGAAACGCTCGGGTCCACTTCAGTGACGAAAACCACGCGCATGACCCCGTTTGCTTTGTATTTAAAATAGTTTTTAAATACTTTTGTCAAAACGGGGTAAAAAATACACAATTAGTATGCTGTTTTTTGTCAAAAATAATAAAAATAAAAATAAATTAAAAGCCGGCGGGAGGTGATTGACGGATCAAAACAGCGAATCAGAGCGCACAGGCTCCGGCTCCCAAGTCCAGCGTCTGTGGTTTGGTCTCGCGGACACCACATAGAGCTGCTGTTTTTATGCTTTTGTCAGCAACTAAAAGTGTTAGGATCACGTCAACTTGAATGAAGTGTGTTATGGGTGTAAATATGTGACACACTATTTGGCCCTAAGAGGAAGAAAGCGGCTCGACTTTTTTCATCTGTTCATCTCATGGATCTATTATAATACCGGTTCATCTGCGACACTTCACTGAGACTGTTCCAGAACTACAGGGACAATGGAACTGGACTTACTCAAAAGCTGATCTGGAAACACGTTATTCCCACGGTAAAAGACGTAACTCGGACCCCCTCGATCTGTAAGTAGTGACGCTAACTCGCTGTATACTTCTGTAAACTAAATAACTAGGGTCTGATTGTGCATCGAGGACATAGGGCTCGATGTGACGGATTGTCATTGTTGGAAAAAGTTTATTCTTATGTATGAAATTACTAAGTACAGGTGATAAAAGGTGATACAAAAGCGTGATGCTACGTCACCGTGCGGGCGGGGGGAGGCGGGCTCACAGCAGAGGAGCAGACTCTTCTCTGGATCAGCTCGTTTGAGTCGAGGTGACGTCACCTCTATACAAGAGATGGCTCTAATCTCACAAGCTTTGATTGTTGTGTGGTGTATCATACACATTAATATCACACATGTGTATAGGATTGAGTGTGAAAAATGAAGAAAAGCTTGATATAGGACCTTTAAACATTGCAGTGTATAAGATAAGATAAGATAAGAATTCCTTTATTCGTCCCACAGTGGGGAAATTTCGATGTTGCAGCGCACATAGTTGTAAGGACAGTAGTAAGAGCACACAGGGATCACACACAATATATACAAATACGTATATACGTATCCCCCTTTACAATGATAAAAACAATACATGCATTTAATATTATAAAAACAGGAAAAGTATAATTATTTCCTATGGATAGAATATACATGTGTGACACGTGTTTTCTTTTTTCATTAACTGGGAGGCGTGTCCCTAGGGGATTTGCACTCCTCAGGCACCTGCCATCAGGTGCGCAGGGAATAGAGATTGGGAAGTTTTGGTTTTGGCTGCAGCTCGAGGAGCCCACAAGACACAAGAGTCTGTTATCTGTTTAAAGTGTATTGAAGCGGACTGTACAGACCATCGGGACGAACCCCGCATTGAGAGCCCTGTTGACACTCAAGCGCAAACTTCACATGTTTGGGGTAGATGCTGGAGGAGTGGGTGAGCGCACACACCCAATGCGCTCTGCCCAAACTCAAAACTTTTGAATTACTTTGGTTTACATTCACTGTTTGGATTGCATTCGTTGTTTCATCACATTTTGGATTTACCTTTTGGATTAAACTGAATGTCACCGGAGCAGATTCGTCACCAGGTTTGAAAGTGGGACTTAAACAGTGGGCGCGGGGAGGACTAAGGCTGTGTTATGTTATTTGAGTAAATGGCGTACTGCTGCACAGTAGATCACTGGGTTGTAGTTTTGTTTTAGTCAGTATTATATCAATCACAGCGCATATAAAGCAACAAAATAACCTCAATTTTATTTTTTTGTGCGTGCTCCGAGGGGCTGATCGTTACATATGGTGGCCAGTATGAGGATTGTGATTTTGTTTGATTTTGCAGTTTTTCATTTGTAAACGCTGCAACATTAAAATGGGGGATCAGAGGTTAGATCAGGACAACATGACAGGCCTGTTTTTATTGTGCAGAAATCCTACTGGAGAGATCAAGTCACTGTTGGACTCGTGGTATCTCCACGTCAGTCTTACTGTAGATGATGATAGTAGAAAGTGCTCACTCACAGGAGAATGATAATCTGGAAAATGCTGACCGGGCTAGTTATCAGAGTGGTGATGAGGCTTCAGGAGAACCTGAGAGAGACCTGTTTGACCCTCTTACTCCTGTAGTGGTGCAGAGGGGGTGGACATTTCCCAGACTGACTGGGGCAGTATGCAGAGCAGAATGAGTGTTTTTGAGCGACAGCTAGGAGCTCTTGAGACTAATCCGAGATTCTGTGGCTAGTTCTCTCAACACAGAAACATCCTTTAAGGACAGCGTGGAAAGGGCTTTGGATAAAATGGAGCAGGAATACCAGGATGAGATGGATTGAATGATTGGAGTACATTTAAAGAGACGTTTTGTCGTGCATGTTATGGACGACAGACATCTCACTTTTGCCATGATTATTGGACTGGACTCTTTGACTACTGCTGGAGTTCTCCTGGAACTGGCAAGATGCATTTTTGGATTAAGAATGTTAAGGAGATATGTTTTACATCCTTTCCTGTTGCCGCCCACAAGACCAGCTCCATGGAATATAATTGTTCCTGGATTAAATCTATATTATGTACCCTGGCCAGGCATAGTCTTGCCGTGTTGGTCCTTGTATCCACTCATGATGAACTGTCTCTCTTGACCTGCCCACTGAACTCAGTCTGCTGATGAGGGCCTGGCCTATGATGACCACCAGTGTGCTCGGCAAAACCGCAGTTGAAAAGCACACAATTTACACCCAAGAAGGGGTGCCAATTAAATGCCGAGCTTACAGGGTCCCTCCCCTCAAAAAGAGATCAAAATCATTCCAGGCTTTTCCAACATGTCCACCCCTTTGAACCATCTCAAGAAGAAGGGTGTGGAATGGAAATGGTCGTGTTGGAGGTTGCCTGGTGGCTTAGTGTCTGCAACGATGTATAGGAGCACACCTGCCAGCGCTATAAACTGGAGAACACCAAGCCGTATGGACACCTCCAATTCATGCAAGTGGCAACTCAAGGTGAGAAGATGGGCATCAATCTAATAGGCTCATTTCCCCAAAGCAAAAAGGGAAACTGTTATTTGGCGGTGGTGGTGGACTACTCCTCCAAGTGCGTGGAGTTGTTCCCTCCACAGGACAGCAAAACTCTGTCCGTTACAAAGACTTATTCACCAGCCACCCAGCCCCGAGCAAGAAGACTCTTGTGATAAGGTCGAGCGACAACAAAAAATAGATGAAGAGGTGCAGAAAAGGATGGGGTACACCAGGTTCACCAGGCTCCTGCAGAAAGGAAGTGCAGTATTGCAGGAATGCAGGTGACAAGGTCTGGGTTCGTGCTCGTCCACTATCCAAGGCTAGCGAGAATAGTCAGGAAATTGAACTATATGGTGGGATGGGATGAGTTGCCCTATAAGCAGGATGTAAATAATATGGTGATGTTTTTATGATGTGTTATGGGGTCAATCGGTAGCCTCCGGCTGAACACATTTGAACCTTTAACTGTGCAAATGTGTTTTGTTTATGTGTCCTCCCGAAGTGCAACCAAAACTCACTGAATTAAAGTTGAGGTGCCTACAATTTCCTGTGCATTACCAATGCATGTTATTTGTGTAAAAAAGTAAAATGTTGATGGACAAATCAAACAGAACAGACTTCAACAGGCTATCTTGTTTTTTTATTTTGCATTTGACTTTTTGGGCTGAGAGTGGATGTTTGGATATTTTTCCTCACATAGTTAGTGCCACTTTATTGCCAAACATATTACCAACATATTTGTTATTCTCACATTATTTTTGGTTGTTTTATTATTTTTCCTATTTGGAAGTTGTATTTTTATTTTTTATTCTATTGAAGGTGTATAAAAACACATAAAAGCCAAAGGTGTTAGCGCTCAAATTCTTTTGTAATTATGTTTGTATCTGCTACAGAGGCTGGGATATCAATAAGTTAGTAGACATTGAATTGCAGGAGAAAAGTTGGCCATAGGTTTAACAGGTTTAGCTTTTAGCAAATTTAGCGTTTGATAATCTACTAAATCTAGAATTTCCATTCATTTCAATTTTAGAAATAATATAGAATTACAGATAGCCTGCCTTGTGAGTTTATAGCAGTCTCAGTTTTTATACAATCTTTCTACAATAAATTTCAGTGGAAAAACACAGTGCATCAATAACCCATCGCCTGAAGCTTTTCAACTCCGCGGTTTAAGTAAGAATAGCGTTGACATATAATTTGAAAACCGTGCTTTCAACATGTGTTATCATAAACACATAACAAGCTGTAAAAACCTTGCTCCTTCCTGCTGACCTGTCCTCACCTTGCCAAACGCACAGCTACAGAAACAGATGCTTGTTTCGCACCTCTCAATCCTATTTAAGGTAAATATAATGTCTTCACACCTCCAGCGTGTGCGGGGGAGTCAAGTGCACGCCGCAAAAGGCATATACGTGTCTGTTTGTTTGTGAAGGGATATATATAAAAATTACTTACTTACCTGATAGTCAAATGCGTGTTGATTCTAAAACATGAAATGACTGTTTACTTTATCATTTCATTTCCGCTATGCTGCCGTCCTTATCCCTACGCTACCACCAGAGGGAGGTGTAGATATTTTTCTTTCAACATTTTTAAATTCACACTGCATTCCACTTAACAGCCCATATGATTGTGAAGAACTTCACATCACCTGATACATTGTCAAAACTTGTATTTCTCTGAGTACTTTTGTTTTTGCTCCCATTTTCTATGAGATTGACTTAAAGATTTAAAATTAATTCCAGATACACAATATGACCTTTTCTCTCAAACATTGTTAACAAATCTGTCTAAATGTGTGATCGTGAGCACTTCTGCTTTGCTGAGATAATCCATCCCACCTCACAGGTGTGCCACATCAAGATGCTGATCTGACGTCATGATTAGTGCACAGGTGTGCCTTAGACTGTCCACAATAATGCTAATTTCTCCACCATAAGCTGGCATTTCAGAGAATATGGCAGTACATCCAACCAGCCTCGCAACTGCAGACCACGTGTTACCACGTTGTTATCCTAGTCCGTGGGCAGTTTGAATGGGTTTGATGAGGTCTTGGGTGCACACTGGGCGTCACCGTCGTACTACTCACCGCTCTTTTGTGTGCACGTGCGTGCACCTCACGGGCTGGGCGCGTATCTTCCATGGGTTGACCAGAGGCACAGGCGCACACACATATTATAAGCATTTTGTGGAGCGTCATGAGAATCCTTGTATCATCTTTTTCTTTCTTTTGATTGTAGATGGGGATTATTCAGTAGGGGAATGATTCTATGCACAACCAACATTATTATGCATTATTAATGCAAGGAAAAATGTAGGTACCACAGCTTTAATTTAGAGACACGAGGAGAACATGGACACTCCCTTAAGGCTCCATCGTCCAGCTCTGTTTCTTGCAGTAACGCAATATGTATTTATTTATTTTTCATTAAGCAAAGACACACACTTACAACAAGCAGAGAATGGTCTGTGCTGGGTACATTATGAACACGTTCGGCTACGTGCTCGCCGCGTTGTTGTCAAGGAGCCGCTGTCATTACAAAGCGGCCGGAGTGGCCAGAACGCTGCTACCACAGAGGATTTGGAATCCCGTTCGAGTACATAGAACAAACAGCAGCAAGTGCTCCGCAATCACGCATACCCCCTCTGGCAGTGCACCACGCCCCCCGAGGGAGGAGCGCCCCACTATTTGAGAAGAAGTGGTGAAGTATGCAAAGGCGCTTACTAACTCAAGTGACAGTACGCATTTATGATATTTGTCGCGCATGCGCATCTGCGTACCACTTATGTGCACCACTGTATATAATGACTAACATGTGACCCAAGATCTGATTGTTTATAATGACCAAAGAACTACTACTACTTAAAATAGATAAATACATGCATGTAGTATAATTCTAACATTAAGTTTAGAAGTAGCTCTCGTCTATCACCAAAAAACAAGTTGGAAAAAGTTGGGACAAACAAACAATACTACTCATGAGCTAAAAAACATTGATTTTTATCCTCTATAAGCACAAGGAAATATTTCTACAGAGCTATAAGCTCTACAAACTTGGTCTAATCGTTGCCCTCATTGTCTGACCTCTGAATGCGACACAATGTCTTAGAAAAATGTGGAATACCCGTTGACTGCTTACAAATTCCAATTACATTCTGTTTTGCAAGTTTTTAGGACGGGAAAAAACACAATCTTCAATCCTGCCAATGCAACACCTGTTTGTGTTATTCCCCAGGCAATTACTTTGCGCCTCAGCTCCACCGTGTATCCACAGCTCATTCCGTCGCTCCTTTGTACAGGCGCTTATTTATTCTATTAGGCCTTTCCGTCTGTTGTCACCTTCTTTGTGCTGCCGTCTTGTCAAAAGGCCACACCATTCAGATTGCAGAATATTTGGCACCACGAGATCCTCAGACGAGACTTTTGTTGTCGAAAAGGCCAATATAGAACCAAGAGCACCCGCGGATCAGAAAAGACATGCACACGTTCCAATGATTTTAACAGTGTGAAACAATAACGTGTCTCTCGGAAAATTGCGGAAAGAAGAGGAACTAATATGTTTTCGAAGAAGGGGGCCAACGGTGGGATGGATATTTCCCTGGTAATTACTTTAGCCAGCGCTGGGGCTGATTTCAACAAACCATTACGCGCCCGAATCTTTCAGGAGGTCGGGCTGAGGCCTAATGACTTGCGATTGGAAGTAGAAAAAAGGAATTTACTGGAAAGTAAACGAGGAGAGGAGGCAGGGAGTGAGGGATGTGGATGATTAAGAAGGCCAGACTGAGCAAAGCAAACCCAAATGACAAGATGGTGAGGCGGTATTACAATGTGTCTTAGGATGTAAGGAATAGCGCACTGCTTTATTAAAGTAAAGGTCAGTTGCTTTCAAACTGTGAAGATGGAGAGACGTTTATCCAATGCTTACGCCAGTTAAACCTGCCCCCGCAGCTTCCTGATTGGAGAAAATTAACTAAAATCTTTGAAAGTTTGAAAATCTCAACATTGGTTAAACCATTTACCTTCAGCAAATATTACCGGTGATGCATAATTCAAGATGTTTTGTTCATAAAAATGTAATTAAAGTTACATAAAAGCCATCATTTGGTTAACGGAATTTGGTTAATTTAAGATTTTCGCTTTAAACAATCCCTTTTGAAATCATGCGAAACCATGCAAATGTTTTTGTGAATAATTATTTAATTCAAACATGTACAAGACATACAAAAAATCGAATAAACAAATCAAAACACCTACATAATGTATTAAAGAGATAAAACATCAGATTCAACAGTTTTAATTAAGAAAATAGTGAAACCTTTGTACTACAGCAACAAATAAATTAATCAAAATAAGGTTGTAGCCTTTCATGAGTGACACATATGAGGTATGTGAAAGAAGGTAGGGAACTACTGGTTTAGAGAGAAAGAAGTTTGAGCTGGGTAAAAAATATGTTATGATAGGATGATTTCACCAACCATCTATTGTGATGGCCATGAAATTGTATTTTACTTTAGGTGCCGAAACTTTTCAGAAATGTGGTAGTGAAACAGAAAGAGGTGGAGCCCTGAAACGTATAAAGTCACAGAGGACCACTCAAATCAATAGGGAGCAGCTTGTCCAATAATTCCCTTATTATACAATACAACCGTTTCATACACCATAAACACACCATAAAATCTGTTTTTTACGAGGACATGCAGTTGGGCTCATCATGAACACATCTGTATCGTCGACGATACCTATGCACATGTTTTACAAATGATCAATTTTCTCGCGAACGGTAAAACATAGCAACTTACTTTTTTTTCCTCTGTGAAGTACACATTCAAGGCTTTCCAAAACTAGTTGATTTGTCTCTGCGACGCACAGAGGATAAACTACGTTTGTCTGAAAGCCTGTGTCCAATCGGATCTTCGAGCGGTGACCCGTGAGCAGTGACGTGCGGTCAGATGAGGCAGGTGAGGTCTGGCCTCACCTAAGATTATGGAAAGAAAAAAGAATAAAATGGAAACAATAATACTTTGTCACTATATCTAGTGATCTGTGGTATTGTAATTGTTCAATGTAACTTTGCCATATTTCATTCATTTTTACCTTTAAATTGCAGATTTTCGTCATATTTTCTCATATTTGACAAGAGCGGCGCGCTGTGAGGCGAGCCTCACTCGGGAGACGTAAAAGCCCATGGCTCACTACGGAAGGAGCCCGTGCGCTGCTGTCGAAAATTTGTCTTTGTTTATCGCGGTTTACAAAGTTCAAACATACTTCCTTTACAATCTACCTGTCTACAGTTGAGAAGATGAGTCATAAATTGTGTTTTTGACATCTAATATGGGTCTTCATTACGCTCAAACCACGGCTTGTAATGTCACCAACTGAGGCCAGCCTCAGGGTAGGGGGCGCATGTGAGCCCAGAATTCGGCTGCATCCAATTTCATCTGAAAGCTCCTTTCTTGTTCTTCCTCTGCTAAGGGCAGCTACAGGTTTGGCTAATATACATATAACACATTTTAAGATGATTTAAAATCCACTTAGGGTATGGTTATGCTTCCAATGATGATAGGAATGATAAGAAAGAGAGGTGAAGGGTAAGGTTGATTTCAGAAATTGTAGAGTCCGCTACCGGCAGCTAGTGAAAACACGAGATGAGTTTATGGAGGAGACACTCGTTTTGTTTTACTTTTTAAAACTCATTGGACTTCGTTCCAAATGGAGGATTACATCTACGCTCAAACTATTATCTGGACTTAAACATGAAAACTGGTCTGAACTGAAGTGGACTGTGCAGGTCATTTATAAGGTAAGACCATAACACACGTTTAAATGAGCTTTTTACCAACTTTTGCGTTTTGTATGAGCAAACAATGCGGACATGGAACATATTCTGCTGTAGCCAAACAAATTGTGAATAAGCCGCTCTGTTGGTTGTGTTGATTTATATGATATATATGTTCATCTGATTGGGCTGAAGTCAGTGCCTCACCAATCACCAACCTCACCGCACGTCACTGCCCGTGAGGTACAAACAGCTGTGAGATACAAACACACGGGGACTGCCAAAGATTGTCAGAGAGTAGGATGTCTCACTCCTCTGTGTGTACTTGTTGTCCCACAGTTGAAACTACAGCTACGATTGCAATTACCGGCTGAAGAGTGCGCATTATTGATAAAGACGAAAATAAATATAGTAAACCGACATTATGTGTATATGATGTATATAAATATATGTATTAGATGTTATTTTTAATTTTTTTGTCTGTTTTACGTTTTTTACAGCTGTGATACAGAAGCAACCCCAGCATCATAGACAAACTGCTTCAGGAAGGGAATCAGGAGTACAGCGTTTTTTGTAAAAAGTATAATAGTTACAGATTCAATTTTTTTCCCCATTATCCCCATAACCCTAAATAACATTTCTATGCAGTGTAAAAAGTTGTTTATAGCATTTCATTGTGTTTTTTCAATACATTTTTGTTAAATTGATTTTCCGTTAGATTTTTTCTTTGTCTTCACGATTCCATAATTTGTATATAATTCATAGGACAGCTCTACAATATGAATATTCTAAAACCCCGGGTCGTACTGAAAAAAACAAAGTATATCGCTTGACTCTGCATCAAAAGATGACTGTTTTATGAGCAATTATACACAAAGAAAACCAGGCGAGGAAAGTTCCCCAAAATGTGCTTACCCATGTGCTTAGAGGGTTAATGAGTTTTATTACCAATGAAATCACCACCATTACCAGTGCTCAACCTTCACATGAAGTTTTGTCAAGATCATTCATACTCTGAACCAATAATTGATCATAAACAGTAGCATCCAGAGCACTGTACAGTATTTCTCACATAAACTTGTTGTTCCTTCAATGTTGTGCTTTGAATAATCTGATGCATATTGACATATATCATATGTAACCTCTTCAAATGAACCTAAATCTAACTTAAAACCTTCAGTAAATGACTTCAAGAGCTTTGCACAACCCAATTAAGTCCTGCTATGGGTAAACCAGTTTTTGAGAACTTACAGAAATGCATTTTCATTTGAGCAGCAAAATACACATATATTCTATTTCAAGAAAACCCAATTGTTGAAAAGCATGGTATAGAAATTTAATTATTTATTTGTTTCCGACTGCTGCATCCTGGAGTCAAAGTTTGCTAACAGAGCAGAAAAATCGCAATAAACTACAGTCAATAAGCAACGTTACAGGGTCAAGGACTAACTTCATCTCTCTGTGGATGTCTTTCTCAGAGCACATAAATCACAGCTGGCATCAAAGCTTGTGTGGCTCAGAGAATTGTCTCCATACATTACAATTGCAACATTACTGCAGAGAAAGTGATCGACAAGGTTATTATCTCATTACTTTTTATTCTTCCACCTTAGAGGAGAAAGGGACCTAAAAACATATTTCTAGTTTAGAATTGAGTATAAACAAACTCAGTGTTTGGTTTGTCTGAAACCTGAACCGTCAGACTCACCTACTCTCCTCTACCCGAAGGTGAATATTTGTCATGGTCTTTAAATAAATTAGAGAAAAAAATGCACCTTTTGTATCTGTGTACGTTTGTCTTTGTTAGTCTAAAACTTTGAAATACATCAGAAAGTCTTAAGGAAACTCTTTGAACCACATCGTTTGTAACCTATTGTTTGTTTTGAATGGCACTATTGTCATATTGAATAACTTATCCCTTCTTCCTTGTAGACTATAATGATGTGCAAAAATAGTTTCCCCTCACTTTTTTAACTGACAGAATGCTGCTTTATGTTGAGACAGTGCCAACCTTAATGAGCATTTCAGTACTGAAGAAAATATTCATTTCACTATCGGTAAACTTTTTATCACGCAATAAACAACAAGAGCCTAATTTGTCACAAAGTTAGCAATGCATCACCCCATAGCACATTACAAATACTTTATATAGGACGCCAATAACAGAATTTCCATGCATGTTGCATAATTAGCTGTGGAAGACAAGACAAACAGAGCTTCAAGACTTTCTTTTATACCAACGTTTTCTTGATCAAAAGCGGCTTTGGTCAAACGCTCGGTGTGGGCCTTCGTGGCTGGGTCACGGGGGAAATTAGTGGGAATTTTCAGGCAATGTTTCTTCCTCTCCCAGTAAGGCTGACCTGATGGAATAAATGAGTTTAGTGGTCGCAGTGGAATGCCAAGGCTGCAGATGGGATGCCTCTAGTAGTTTATAAATTTGAGAATATGTTCCACGCAGCACATGCAAACACAGCAAAGGACTAGTTATTCAAATGAAGCAGGTTTTCATTATGACTTAGTCTCTGTGTGTTGATATGTTGCACTATTATATCCACAATGTGCGCTGCAGCTAATCAAGTCAGTATAAAGCAAACACATGCTTAGCATACTCAGGGGAATAGATTATGTGAAAATGGGAAATATGTAAACTGCACAACAAAGCAATTGTTTTGGCACACCACCACAACATACCTCCTCATGTAGATGCTGTAAGGATTATTTGTCCACACAGTATATGTGCCCTCGTTTTTGTTTATCCTAATTTAGAACATGGTCCAAATATGACCTGGTTTAGTCCTAATTTAGAAAGAAAAGTCATGTTTCAGACCAAGGTTTAGTTGTGGGTAAATATTTAGGTTTGAGAACCACTGTTGGATCCAATAACAGTAGACACTGAGACAACATACAGTATCTAATTAAATGCAGCAGAAAATAAGTTACATTTCTGATTTCTTGGATGATTCTGAATAGAATCTAGACAAAATAAATAGTAATTATTTGCACAATGTGATGTTACAGACCTTGCTACAAACATACACTGCATTTTCTACGGAAAGATGAATACTTCCTACGGGCACTGCACATTCTTTAAAAAAAGAGCATGAGATACCAATTCTGTCCCGTACAAATATTGCAGGTTATCCGACTGGTTAAAATTGGTAGAGAAAAGCAGAAACACCAGATGTGGGCGTTTGGATTATAAAACAGAAAATAAAACATCCAATAGTCCTTTGTTCGATTTTCTCCCCAGCGAATCCAAACTCAGAAACACAGGTCCATCACATATCACAGCCTCTACAGGGGGCCACTGTAAATCTCCATAAAAACAGCCAACTTGATTAGATGAAAAATTAAAAGTGTCACAGCGGAGAGAGCCGAGCAGCCGGAGGTAAGTGTAGTTCATATTCTGTAAAAGACCCAAGTGAGAAATTCCAAACGTTACCCAGGGTCCTGGGCTCATTAAAACATATCAGTGTTCTTGTCATGTGGGGACTCAGCAGGGGCAGAAGCTAGCTCTGCCAGTTCCAAAAATGAATGTTATGAATGAAGAAACAGAGGAAAGAAATGCCAAGAGAACGGGAGAAAAGGATTGTTGAAAAAAATAATAATACAGGAAATAGGCCATCTCATGGGTATAAAAAGACCACAATTATTTAAATTCAAAGGAAATACGCTGAAAACTCAACTTTTGAGCGTTAACCACATTTAGACATTGTTCATCTATCACAAACCTGGAGTTGTGGAGTTGGGCGGCACGGTGGCTGAGTGGATAGCACTCTCGCCTCTCAGCAAGAAGGTTCTCGATTCGAATCCCCGACAAAACAGGGTCTTTCTGAGTTGAGTCTGCATGTTCTTTACCGTTGTTTTAAGATCCATCCATGCTAACACCAGGGAGTTCTGGCACAAACATGTAACTCTGCCCCTTCTGTCTAAAAGTTCCTATCTCAGTCCTGTATTAGTAGGTAGATAGATACATGTAGATAGATACTTTATTGATCCCCATAGGAGAAATTCAGGTGTCCAGTAGCAGCAGAAACACATCCATCCATACAAACAAAACAAATAAATAGATCATTTTGGTAGAGCATTGGCCTTTGTGGGTTGTTGGTTCGAGCCCACCTTAAGACCTACTTCACGACTCCCATGTATGTCTGCTGTCGTTGTGTCCTTGGGCAAGACACTTAACCCCACTTTGCCTGGAGCCCCCGCTGAAAGATCTCAGCTCCTGTGGACTGTGGCCAGGGCTGGATTGGCCATCGGGCGTACCGGGCAATGCCCGAAGGGCCGATGCCCATATATGGGCCGGTCTGTCGGTCTGTCATACAAAAAACATGTTTGTGAAAAGTGTAAATCCGTTGAGAAATGTTTGAGGGGAGCGCGCGTGTCCGCGGGGCACCTGCTGTATGTACTCGAACGGGATTCCACCACCTCAGCGGCCGCAGTGTTCCCGCATCCAGCGGCTCTGAGCTGGACGCAGGAACCGCTCACAACACAACATGGTGAGCGCGTAGCCGCAACGTGACCATGTACCCAAGACCATAAATGCGCACAGGACCATGCGTGTCTTTTCGTAATTTGTGCACCCAATAAATACACCGCTGCAGGAAACAGTCCGCGTCTCCCCTCTCCTCTAAATTAAAGCTCAGGTACCTAAATTTTCCATTGCATTAAAAGTTCATGTTTGAGCCCAAAAGTAAAATGTTGTGAACAGATTAAACAGATTTAGAGCCAGCAAATGGCTGAAAATATGCATTTCAGACATTTTTGACCAATTCTCATCCCTGTAACAAACAATAGTGTTGTCTGTGTCCACCTCCCTCACTCCGCCATGACTTCAACATGGCGGAGGAGGGCAGTGGCTGGACAGGTGCTGCTGTACCTTTCCTACAACAAACTGGGAGACCGCGAGATGATTTCTTTGCAAATGGAATTTCTGCATCTTGGAACTCACGCATCATCATCAAACACACTAATACAGAGAACTCATTACGTCTCTGGGTAACTCTGTATGTGTTGCTTCTTCTACTGACACAACTGTGGGGAAATCGGTCTGCCGTTCGTGAACGCGAACGCCACACTCTATTGCAGGCCACGACGTTAGCAGACACAGCCGTGCCAATGCCACTTGCTTCTTGGTGCCAATACACCATATACTCTAGCGTTTTAAATGGCGGGCGAGCATGTACTCGTAGCGCGCTGCGCGAGCGGCGCTGCTCCAGAGGGACGGTGCCAGCAAGTTGGAGGCGAGGATATTCTTTCCTTCTCTGCACGGTTCTGCTTCTATGCGGGGATATTCATCAAAACCCCGGGCCTGTGGATTATCAAGATCGTGTGGACGCTCTACAATCAGCTGTTCCCATTCACAGGGTGGAAACGCCGCTGATCCACACCCAAGGTTTCAGCGTGGGAAAACGAGGTAACACCATGACAAACTCTGCTCCTAAGTTCATTCCTGACAAAATATTAACATCTATGATCCACGTTAAGCCAGCATCAACTGTAAATACTGTCGCTTCATTTAAACAGCAGCAAATGAAACTGTTTCAGACTGTGAATCATGCGAGTGTGCTTTGGAACCCGAAAACAAAGCCGAAGGGCATTTTCGGAGGACACTTAAACATCCGCAGCATTGTTTCAAAGACTGAGCAGATAGAACATTTGTTAACGGACTCAAATCTTGATTATCTCTGCTTAACGGAAACTTGGTTAACCCCAACTACCCCCTCATCTATAGTGAAAGTGCCGGGATACACTTTGTATAGACGCGACAGAAACAAGGGTAAAGGCGGCGGTGTGCTGATTTACGTAAAAGATCACATCAAAAGTAAACAACTGGACATCAGCGACTGTAACCTGGAGTGTGTGGGGACTACTATCACTTTATCTCCTCAAATGACTTTCTGTGTATTAGCAATTTATCGACCTCCTAAAGCTACTAATGAATTCTTTATCTCTCTTGGTAATATACTTAAACAATGTGACGGAAAAGAAGTCATTCTTTTAGGTGACTTTAATTTAAATTGGTGTGAGAAATCATGTAGAAACAAACTTAAAGAAATAACAAAACCTTTCCAAATGACACAACTATTAAGTAAACCAACTCGTATAACAAGATCTTCCCAAACCTTAATAGATTTAATATTGACAAATAAACCTGAGAGAATAGTTAAAACTTATAATTTAATCACAGGCATGTCTGACCACAATTTAACCCTAGTAGCTAGAAAACTGACAAAAGCAAGGTGCAAGAATGAAAATCCAGTTAACAGTAAAATGTGTATCACTTTTATCCCAAAGAAAGATTTACAACTGGTTGAAAAAGATTTAAAACAAATAAAGTGGGCAGACATCCTGGAGAAAAAATCTTGTGAACAGGGCTGTCATGATCTTATGTTGACTGTAAATGACATCTTAAACAAATATACAAAAAATAAGCAGAGAAAGCGATATGCAAAACGAAATTTGCCATGGTTTAATAAAACTATTTGGGATATGAAGAAAAAGCGAGATGCGGCACTAAAAACATTCCTAAAATCAGGACTAACAACGGATCGATTCGCCTTTACAAGTCAAAGACATAAAGTTACAGCTGAGCTTAGAAAGGCCAAAGCCAGTTTTTTCATTGAAATCATCAGAAATGCACAAGGTAATAGTAGAATGATATGGAAAACTATTGATAAATTGATTGGAAAAGAAAAGTCAAAGTGTGAGAATATCCATCTCAAAATAAATGGAAAAATGATTGATGACTCTTTTGCAATAGCAACAAATTTTAATGAATATTTTTTAAACATTGTCCAAAAACTGGCTCAGAATTTTCAAATTGTTTATCCCCCTCTCATAATCAGTGACAAATCAGAGTTTAATCTTAGTCCAATAACTAAAACCAAAATTGAAAAAATATTGACTGGGCTAAACAGCAGCAAAGCAAAAGATATTTATGGACTTGATACTTCTTTTCTTAAACAATATAGGGACATCTTCTCTGCTCCGTTGACAACAATGATCAATCAATCAATTAGTGACGGGATTTTTCCAGCAGCCCTAAAACCTGCGATTGTCACCCCTATATTTAAGTCTGGTGACAAACAAGAAATGAACAATTATCGTCCAATAAGCATCCTTCCAGCAGCGTCAAAAGTGCTCGAGAAGACAGTGGCGGATCAACTTACCGCCCACTTTGACTCACAAGCGCTCTTAAACCCAATGCAGTTTGGTTTCAGACGGAAGTATTCAACAGACTCTGCCTGTTGCTACTTCCTGGAAACTGTCAGGGCATATGTGGATCAGGGAAGGGTGGTGGGAGCAGTCTTCCTTGATCTGCGTAAAGCTTTTGACACCGTCAACCATCAGATACTCTACAGTAAATTAAATCAATATAGTCTCTCTGAGCACACCCAAAACTGGATAAGATCTTATTTGAGCGACCGACATCAGTGTGTACGAGTGTGGCCGAGTAGCATATAAAAAGGGAAAGCAACGCCACCTAGTTTTAAAAATGAGACTAGGACTCAATAAAGGAAGGTTCTTAAAAACAAGGTGAGCAGTGTAAAAACCAGAGTTTTAAAAGGGATAAAACAATTTTTATACAAATAAAATTACAGAATAAAATACAAAAAATATAAAAGCAAAGTCCAGCTAAAAGTCCAGTAAGGACAGGGGCAACTCCGCGTTCCCAAGGCAGCGGACCTAAAACCAGAGGAGCAGGAGGCAGTAAAACGTTCTTTTTAAAAATAGAAATCTGTAGGTTAAAAGTGGGATGAATCCCGGCCAGAGCACTAAAGGTCACTTACGTGCACGGGCAGAGAAACTCTGCCTGCTGCGGTGATGTCACGTCGTGCTCTGGCTCCACATGAGGTAATGGCTGGCCAGGCCCCTCCCTGAAACAAAAACGGGTCTCCCACAGTAAAACTCCTTAAAAACAGATTTCTATCGGCCAGCAGCAGCCGTATGCCCGACCAGAGCACTACAATGTTACTTACAGGCACGGGCAGAGAGACTCTGCCCGCTGCGTGTAGTCCGCGTCGCGCTCTGGCTTTCCGTGGGTCCTGTGCAGGTACTGCTGACTGCTGCTGCCGTTCTCCATTGCCTCCTCTCCTCGGTCGCCCAAGACGCCCTGTCGTCCACCTGTCTCCTCTCCTTCCTTCCCCATAGTCTGTTTAAAAACCCTTTTCTCATTGGCTCCAGCCCCCAGTGTCTATGTCCATTTGTTAAAATCAGTGGAAGCTGCCACAGGTGTGAGGATAAAAAAACCAGGAAGTAAAAACACACAGTGCGGCACACAAAACACATTTCAAAATAAAAGCATGCATAAAAACAAAGTGCGCTGTGCGTCTACCCTGTGACACGAGTAAATAACATCCAATCTGCGTTTAGAGCCACCTCAATGGGAGTGCCGCAAGGGTCTATTTTGGGACCCTTGCTTTTTAGCATCTATATAAATGACCTCCCTACAGTGTGCTCTGACAGTGACTTGATCATGTACGCTGATGATACGGTTATCTTCACTTTTGGGAAAAACGAGCTGGAGGTTGCTGACAAATTATCAAAAGAGATGAAAAAAGTTGCAGAATGGTTGCAGACGTCCTGCCTGACCTTAAATGTTGATAAAACGGTTTCAATGTTTTTTTCGAATAAACGTAAATTACAACAAACTCAAGAAATTCAAGTAAATGGACAAAAAATTAAAAATGTAAACGAAACAAAATATTTAGGTCTAATACTTGATTCAAATCTTGGTTTTAAAAGTCACATAAAAAAACTTGGTAACACACTGAAATTTAACTTGATGAACTTTAAACATATTAGAAACTCATTAACTACAGAGGCCTCAAATACTTACCTCAACACTATGATTGTTCCACATTTTCTGTATTGCATGTCTAGTTGGTCTCAGGCGTGTAAAACATCGTTAAAATCACTTGAATCATTATATAAAAGGGCCATAAAAATTCATGATAAAAAGCCTCGTAAGTATCATCACTGTAAAATACAAAGTAAATATAACTTTCTGAGTTTCGAAAACCTTATTAAATATAATCAAATTTCTGCTCTGTTTAAAATAATCTATAACATCACTGCTCCCCCTCTGAGAAAATGTTTTACACTCAATTCGGAGAGAATCTCTAGAACCACACGGTCAACAGTCAGAGGAGAGTGCAGCGTTCCAAGACGCAAAACTGCATATGGTCAACAATCATTCTCTTATAAAGCAGCGAGCCTTTGGAACACTCTTCCAAATGAAATTATTTCATGCACAAATTATAGCACATTTACACGCCTAACCAAACAGTGGTTATTATCAAAGCAAACCTGTACGCACTGAATGACTGTGAACGCTGTAAACTGTGAGCGAGAGTGAATGATAGAAAGTGCTTTTATGATGTAAGCGTTTATGTATTATTCTGTATATATTTTATGAATTCTTTTAAGTATAACATCAACCTGTCCAGGGACTGCGGGTGGAAATTAGCATTTTTGCTATAACCTGGCACATGACATCTCTTCTTTTTTAGACTAATGTTGTTTGTGCATTGTCCCTGATCAAATAAATAGAGTAAACTAAAACTAAACTAAACTGAGACATGTTTATTACTCTGTTTAATGTAGACTATTGTACTGTATTTTATTGTTGAAACTGCAGACATCCTGATCCTCTACAGTATTTGCTTCCACATACTGTATAAACCGGGGGTCGGCAACCTTTAGTGCCCCTAAAGTGGCTCCTGGAGCCATTTAAAAAATGTCTGAAAATGGAGTGTGAGGGCTATATTTTATTTCTAGTTTCAATGTGGTTTCTGTAGGAGGAAAAACATTAACGTTTTTCAATGCTGCAAAAACTTGTATAAGTAATATTCAATTTTAGCATTTCTGTCAACGTAGTGCGTCATATCCTGTGACGCGGCCCGTGCCAGGCGGCCGCTGCTGTAAACAAACCGGCGTGTGCGCATTATAGACTGTGCGCATGGATCCCAAAGATAAAGAGAGAGAGTCGATAAGACTGGACTAAGAATGAGAATGAACATTTGCTTTCAGTCAATGAGGAAGGACTGCTTCATGTTTGCGATGTAATGAAAAGCTTTGTTGCAACAGGAGGAACAATGAAGCTTTAAACACTGTTCACTGAAAGATTCATTCATCATAAAGTCAGAGCACCTATTTTCAGACTTCAAAAACCTTCGCAAAGACGGTGAAAGAAAAGGCCATTAAGGACATTCAGCTCCAGAAAACTTCAGCCTGTGACGTGATTGATATGAACAGACAGTGATACAGGTGAACTGAGCCAAAAAGCAGATTTATTTACTGTATTTGTACAAATGCATGAAGGCAAAAAAATGGAAGTTAAACTTAAAGCAGAGTTGTCACGTAGTGCGTCATTCTCTCCAGGACACGCTGCAATGAAAATACACATTTGATAATCCTGAATGGTTTTTATGTGTTTGTAGCCTTTACTTTGTCATTTAGATATTAGGCTAATATAGCTAATGTAGCTAAGGTAGCTAATGTAGCTAATACAGCTTCAGCCCCTGTTACCTTCATATAAGCCTTATACAACGCTTTTTTTTTTTTTTTTTGTGGCTCCAGACAGATGTTGTTTTTAGTTTTTTTTGTCAAATATGGTTCCTTGAACCTTTTGAGTTGCCTGGGCCGCGAAAAAGGAAAAAATGCCCGGGCCGTTTTTTTGTCCCAGTCCAGCCCTGACTGTGGCTGGTGCTATGTGTACTGGATGCAGCTCTGACTGCCACCCCCCAACCCAGAAATGGATTAAGGGGAAGAAAATGGATGGATGGATGGTATTACGTCACAGCAGCGGAGGTGGAGTTGCCGAATGGTTTTCCCTGCTTTAGTCCAAAGTAAAATGTTGAATGCTTTATTAGTATTTTTTCAAAAACCATGATCACCGTACTTTAGCAACATCTTGGGTAGAAAAAATTGAGAAAAATAACAATTGTAGAGCACAAAACGACAACTGTTTCAGAGCTACTTAAGACTTGCTGCCATTTCCAGGGCATTCAAAAGTACACTCAACAAAAATATAAAAGCAGCACTTTTGTCATTTTCCATGACATTGACTTAAAGATATAAAATTCATTCCAGATACACAATATTACCATTTCTATCAAACATTGTTCACAAATCTGTCTAAATGTGTGATAATGAGCACTTCTGCTTTGCTGAGATAATCCATCCCACCTCACAGGTGTGCCACATCAAGATGCTGATCTGACTCGATAACTGACCTCTCAAGACAATAATGACCACTGTCATAGAGAATCTGTACATTAGCCGTAGTATGTTTACATCTGAACATGTTTGCAGCAGCAATTTCACATCTGTACATAAGCAGCAGTATGTTTACATCTGTATATTAGCAGCAGTATGTTTACATCTGTACATTAGCAGCATGAGGCTCTGGGACACAGTGACTCAGTAAAGTGACAATAGCTGCGTTTCCATTGAATAATACGCAAAAACTTTTTCGATACATTTCAAAATTCGAAAAACCTGTAATTCGCAAAAGCGGCCGTTTCCATTAAGACATATTCGAATAAGTAATACACTATGGTCGCGCGTTTATTCACTAGTTTCTAGTACGTCAACATGGCAACAGAAGTAAACAACACTTTGATTTACGTGAGATATATTAATGTTTTGACTTCTGCTGCGGCTCTCATCCTCTCTGACCCCGGGAGAAACTGTGGCTGCTTTGACAGCTCCGCGAACGCGCGTGGTCATGTACCGAGCGCGGACCATAGACGCGCGCACAGAACCATAGACACGGGTCTTGCCTGTCTCCCCCGTCTCTCCCCCGTCTCTCCCCCGTCTCTTCCCCGTCTCTTCCCCGTCTCTCCCCCGTCTCTCCCCCCATGCCTCTCCCCCGTCTCTCCCCCATGCCTCTTCCACGTATCTCCCAAGTCTCCACACGAAGCGCAGCCAAAACTCACTGAATAAAGCCGCTCGGCTTCCTCCGCTATATCGAAATAAGTGTTTCCATTGCCGTTTTGCGAAAAACTTAATTTCGATACGTCCAAAAAACCACCTATTTTAAGCGCATTAACTTTTTATCGAAAAACTGTGGTTTATTCGAAATGTGCGCGTTTCCATTAGACATTTTATGATGTGCAAATTCAAATTTCGAAATTTGATGCTCAATGGAAACGCAGCTAGTGACATGTGGTTATTGCACATTCTGATAGTAGTTAAGGATATTGCAACAATGCACGACACATGACACATAGGATCAAGTTGGCTGTGTTCATTTTATATATATATAGATATATATATATATCTATATATATATATAAATTTCCCACCTCTACACCTTTTCCACCGACTCCCACTGATGACTGCTGTCATTGTGTCCTTGGGCAAGACACTTAACCCCACTTTGCCCAAAGCCCCCACTGAAAGATCAAGGCTACGCTCACACTCAGAGAGCAGCCGTCCTCCTGTGGACTCACCACCTGCAGAGGGTCAGTGAGGGGCTGGTGCTATGAGACTTGGGTGGCATCTCTGATTGCCACCCCCCTGACCCAGAAATGGATTAAAGGGTAGAAAATGGATGGATGGATGGATATATATATACAGTATATATATTTAAATATATGCACTGCCGTTCAAAAGTTTGGGGTCACATTGAAATTTCCTTATTTTTGAAGGAAAAGCACTGTAGATAACTTTAAACTAGTCTTAACTTTAAAGAAATACACTCTATACATTGCTTATGTGGTAATTGGATTAGTTGGATGTAAAACAAATCATGTTTCAAATACAAATCATTATTTCTGACCTTGTCAATGTCTTGACTATTTTCTATTCATTTCATACGTATGGTGGTGAATAAGTGTGACTTTTCATGGAAAACACTTGGGTGACGCCAAACTTTTGAACGGTAGTGTATACAGTATATATATATATATATATATATATATATATATATATATATATATATATAATATGGCTGCACAGGAGCAGGCCCTGAGCGATAGAGGAGTGGAGTTTGCATGTTCTCCCTGTGTCTGCGTAGGTTTCCTCCGGGTACTCCGGTTTCCCCTACCACTAAAAATATGTACAATAGGGCTGGCATGCGCCTCCTGTTCGGCGACCCTGCTCCTGTCTCTGTTTGGAGTGAGAGGACAAGTGCCCAAAAATGACAATTGTAAACCGCTTTGTGACTCTGGTCTGTGAAAGGCGGTATATAAATAAAGATTACTTACTTACTTACTAGAGGCCCAGATATATCACACCAGACAAAGACCCAAGTTGTCGGTTGTGCAAAGAGTCACCTGAGACGATCCAACACATAACTACAGGGAAGGCCTACATGGAACGCCATAACCAAGTGGCTGGCATAGTGTACACAATTCTCTGTGCAGAGTATGGGCTGGAAACCCCAAGGTCTAAGTGGGAAACTCCTCCAAAGGTGGTGGAGAATGATCATGCAAAGATCCTGTGGGACTTCCAGATACAGACCGACCAAATGGTAATGGCGAACCAACCTGACATTGTGGTGGTAGACAAAGGGCAGAAGAAAGCCGTGGTGGTGGTGTTGTGGTTTTATATATATATATATATATATATATATATATACAGTAGGTCCCATTTCGTTTTGTCGAGTTTCACGCGTGAATCACACGAGACTCACGTGTGATTCACGCGTCTTTTATTTATTTTTTCCCCAGTGATGCTGCAATGACCCAAACAACCACCAGGTGGCACTTGTGAGCAGGGTTAGGAAAATTGGCTTCTCATCGGTCTTTTTTCTCTGTTCACGGGACAACTTTCTGTGGCTTTATAGCTCAATGATAAGGAGATGGACTCTGGTGTGAGAGGACCCGGGTTCAAGTCCAGGCTATGACACTTTTGATTTTGTTGACGTTTACATGTTTTCTAAAACATACTTAGTAATTAGGCCAACACATTTAAAATAGTTGCTAGACGGTAGTAAACTTCACAATCTGCACCAACCAAACTGCAGGAAAAAAATGCAACTTTATTCAGTAACGGAGTAATCTGATTCATACACTCCCCCCGCTAATAAAAAATTGAGGATTGGCCGGGGCTTGAACCCCGAACGTCCACGGGAAAGTCTTGTACAATCCCACTACACCACACAGGCGCTGGAGAAAACACTGGATCTAATAGTAAAGACCGCTGAGTAAATGAGCAGTGCGGATGTGCGGGACGCTTAAAATGCCTCCCACTCAGAAAAAAAGCAGACGCCTTTTCTCTGGCATCTCTAACATTTATAATAAATACATAAATATAACAATCATAATGAAGATGCTTTCAAATAATTTAGCAAGCTGAAATTCATTTATTTCAACTGCCAAACTTCTCTCGCTGCTCCTCTCCTCTCCTCCGCAAATCACTAAATGAGGAAAAGGGGAATATTCACTCAATCTATTTTGAATGTTACACATACAATATTAATATAGTCTAAGCACGTGTACCACATGTAGCCCGTGTATTTACCACAGACTGTAAGTATTAAAGTAATGAGGCCCCTGCTTTAGGCCTCTGCTGTGAGGCCCACAGTCATCAGTCTCGGTGCCTCTGTGTAGATCACACGTCTGTCCTCGGGCTGGAGTGTTCTGAGGCTTTAAGCGGGGAGTCAGGAAGGAGCGATCCTGTTTGTCAGCATGATTTTTTTGTTTAACAGCCTCCCTGCGCGATTGCAAATGTACTCAAGGGACTCCCATACCGTGGCTCACATATATAATATTATATAGGGATCAGGAGCTTTCTGACCCAACCCACCCGCACCTGACATGACTCATATTTTTGAGGCATCCAACCCGCCCGAAACCGCGGGACCCGCGGGTTGACTGCGGGTTTCGGGCCGACCCGCGCACCTCGCATGTCCTGTTCAGGGCTGCAGGAGCAATTGTCCATTATTTTAATTGGACTTCTGGTCCATGCACACTGTAAAAAAGATAAAGTTAGTTCAACTCAAAATTTCAAAGCAACCAGCTGCGAAGGATTTTTGAGTTGAAGGCATTAACTTAATTCTTCAAGTTTTGAAGAACTACACTTATTAAGTTGTGTCAGTTAAGTTTTCCAAGTTCTGCCAACTAAGTGTTTAAATTCAAGTTACTGGAAATTTCAAGTCTGTAAAAACTTACTTTTTTAAGTTCAGATTACTGTCGCGAGCAGAGAGAGAGAGAGAGAGAGGTGAGCAGAGAGAGAGAGACGCGAGCAGAGAGAGACGTGAGCAGAGAGAGAGAGACGTGAGCAGAGAGAGAGAGAGAGAGGTGAGCAGAGAGAGAGACGCGAGCAGAGAGAGACGTGAGCAGAGAGAGAGAGAGAGAGGTGAGAGAGAGAGAGAGAGAGACGTGAGCAGAGAGAGAGAGAGAGAGGTGAGCAGAGAGAGACGTGAGCAGAGAGAGAGAGACGCGAGCAGAGAGAGAGAGACGCGAGCAGAGAGAGAGAGCGAGAGAGAGAGAGAGCGAGAGAGAGAGAGAGAGCAGAGAGAGAGAGAGACGCGAGCAGAGAGAGAGAGACGTGAGCAGAGAGAGAGAGACGTGGGCAGAGAGAGAGAGACGTGAGCAGAGAGAGACGTGAGCAGAGAGAGAGAGACGTGAGCAGAGAGAGAGAGACGTGAGCTGAAAGAGAGAGACGCGAGCAGAGAGAGAGAGGCGTGAGCAGAGAGAGAGAGAGAGAGGTGAGCAGAGAGAGACGTGAGCAGAGAGAGAGAGACGTGAGCAGAGAGAGAGAGACGTGAGCAGAGAGAGAGAGACGTGAGCAGAGAGAGACGTGAGCAGAGAGAGACGCGAGCAGAGAGAGAGAGACGTGAGCTGAAAGAGAGAGACGCGAGCAGAGAGAGAGAGGCGTGAGCAGAGAGAGAGAGAGAGGTGAGCAGAGAGAGAGAGAGAGAGGTGAGCAGAGAGAGGTGAGCAGAGAGAGACGTGAGCAGAGAGAGAGAGACGTGAGCAGAAAGAGAGAGACGTGAGCAGAGAGAGACGCGAGCAGAGAGAGAGAGACGTGAGCAGAAAGAGAGAGACGCGAGCAGAGAGAGACGCGAGCAGAGAGAGAGAGACGTGAGCAGAAAGAGAGAGACGCGAGCAGAGAGAGAGAGGCGTGAGCAGAGAGAGACGCGAGCAGAGAGAGAGAGACGTGAGCAGAAAGAGAGAGACGCGAGCAGAGAGAGACGCGAGCAGAGAGAGAGAGACGTGAGCAGAAAGAGAGAGACGCGAGCAGAGAGAGAGAGGCGTGAGCAGAGAGAGAGAGAGAGAGCTCGGTGAACTGTAAAAACGACAACTCAAAATTGTTCACCTTACAGTTTTGTATGTGATGACCAAAGCGATGAAATGAGGACTACTGGTTTTGAGACGTGAGCAGAGAGAGAGAGACGTGAGCTGAAAGAGAGAGACGCGAGCAGAGAGAGAGAGGCGTGAGCAGAGAGAGAGAGAGAGAGGTGAGCAGAGAGAGAGAGAGAGAGGTGAGCAGAGAGAGACGTGAGCAGAGAGAGAGAGACGTGAGCAGAGAGAGAGAGACGTGAGCAGAGAGAGAGAGACGTGAGCAGAGAGAGACGTGAGCAGAGAGAGACGCGAGCAGAGAGAGAGAGACGTGAGCTGAAAGAGAGACACGAGCAGAGAGAGAGAGGCGTGAGCAGAGAGAGAGAGAGAGGTGAGCAGAGAGAGAGAGAGAGAGGTGAGCAGAGAGAGACGTGAGCAGAGAGAGACGTGAGCAGAGAGAGAGAGACGTGAGCAGAAAGAGAGAGACGTGAGCAGAGAGAGACGCGAGCAGAGAGAGAGAGACGTGAGCAGAAAGAGAGAGACGCGAGCAGAGAGAGACGCGAGCAGAGAGAGAGAGACGTGAGCAGAAAGAGAGAGACGCGAGCAGAGAGAGAGAGGCGTGAGCAGAGAGAGAGAGAGAGAGCTCGGTGAACTGTAAAAACGACAACTCAAAATTGTTCACCTTACAGTTTTGTATGTGATGACCAAAGCGATGAAATGAGGACTACTCGTTTTACAGAAACTATTCAGTCGTGAAAAGGATGTTTCATTCTGATTGACAGGACAGAAGCAAATGTTAATGTTATAAAACAGCAGAGAACTGTATGAAAGTAACTGATACATGTCCAAAAGCATTTGTAAAGTGTTCAAAGGAGAAACTGCCGCGATGATGTCACACACGACTCAATGTTGTGGAGGTTCTACCGTAATGATTTTTTGTATGTTTTTCTACGTAAATACTGTATGTGTACTATTTTTGTTGCAGAATGCTGTAGAATTGCAAAGAGCATAAGCAGTAAATATGTGAACATACAGTACATACATATGTATCACTAAATACAATCACAATGAAAACATGACTAAATCATGTTAAATCATAAACACTGATGTCAGGACACAGACACAGACCGTTTCATTGACATGAAGACTTTCTTTTGAGGAATTAAGTTCATTTTGAGAAAGTGACTTTTTAGCAGGTTATCCATGAGGTTTTGCAGTTTGCACTCATTGTTCTGAGAAATGCACTAACTGTTGTTAAAATGTGAAGAATTATGTGAAAAATGCACCAAAGACACTGAGAAAAACTGATTACAACATATATACAGCGCATTCTCAGGGTACACAGCACTGCCATGGCATCTCTTCTGCTTTGCAGCTCTCCCTCCCCCACACGAATAAACAAAGCCCACCCCAGCCCCCTGCTGTTATAAGTCATTACCTACATTTGCAAATCAATACATGCAAATGTTAGCAGCCAACCTAGCAAGTTAGCTCCCTGTTCTCAAAACAGGGGCCAATTTCGGTTGGGTTTTCTAGTGTTAAGAAGAACAGGTGCGAGAGACGTGAGCAGAGAGAGAGAGACGTGAGCAGAGAGAGAGAGACGTGAGCAGAGAGAGAGAGACGCGAGCAGATAGAGACGTGAGCAGAGAGAGAGAGACGTGAGCAGAGAGAGACGTGAGCAGAGAGAGAGAGACGTGAGCAGAGAGAGAGACGCGAGCAGAGAGAGAGAGAGAGAGAGAGGTGAGCAGAGAGAGAGACGTGAGCAGAGAGAGACGTGAGCAGAGAGAGAGAGAGAGAGGTGAGCAGAGAGAGAGAGATGCGAGCAGAGAGAGAGAGACGTGAGCAGAGAGAGAGGGACACGAGCAGAGAGAGAGACGTGAGCAGAGAGAGAGAGACGTGAGCAGAGAGAGACGTGAGCAGAGAGAGAGAGACGTGAGCAGAGAGAGAGACGCGAGAGAGAGAGAGAGAGAGAGGTGAGCAGAGAGAGACGCGAGCAGAGAGAGACGTGAGCAGAGAGAGAGAGAGAGAGACGTGAGCAGAGAGAGAGAGACGCGAGCAGAGAGAGAGAGCAGAGAGAGAGAGACGCGAGCAGAGAGAGAGAGAGACGTGAGCAGAGAGAGAGAGAGACGCGAGCAGAGAGAGAGAGAGAGAGGTGAGCAGAGAGAGAGACGCGAGCAGAGAGAGACGTGAGCAGAGAGAGACGTGAGCAGAGAGAGAGAGACGCGAGCAGAGAGAGAGAGAGAGAGGTGAGCAGAGAGAGAGACGTGACCAGAGAGAGACGTGAGCAGAGAGAGAGAGAGAGAGGTGAGCAGAGAGAGAGAGATGCGAGCAGAGAGAGAGAGACGTGAGCAGAGAGAGAGGGACACGAGCAGAGAGAGAGACGTGAGCAGAGAGAGAGGGACGCGAGCAGAGAGAGAGAGACGCGAGCAGAGAGAGAGAGACGCGAGCAGAGAGAGAGAGACGCGAGTCCGCGTGTCTATGGTCCGCGCTCGGAGCCCAGACGGCAGTGCGTTCACTGAGCGGAGGATGTAACGTAACGTTCGGTTTATCAAAACATATCACAATATTTAATGTATATTAAATAAATTCTAGTGAATTTCACCTAGATTTTTTCAGACATTAAAGACAAGATGTTATATAATAATTGTTTAATGAAAAAACAATTTTGCCACAAGCAACCAAAAGATGTGCCTCAGACAAGAATCGAACCTGGGTTGTCCAGGTCCCAGTCTTTGATGCTAACCATTGGGCCAACATAGCACCTTTGGACTAGACAGGTTTGCACGCAGTCTTATACCTGAGCGTCTAAGTCACTGGCAGAGCTAAAGTGGACTTAGCCTGCCACCTTGTGGCGATAAGATGTACTATTTTTCACGCAGCTGCGTGATTCCCGAGAAGCGTGAATGAAGACGACAAAACGGAATGGGACCTACTGTATATATATATATATATATATATATATATATATATATATATATATATATATGTATACAGTATATACACACATACACACATTTTGATATATCAACACCGACGTATATGCTTGTTTGCAAATTAAATCTAAAATTTTGAAAAAAACATGACAATTCATTGAACATTTATTTATGTATTGATATATTTATTATTTTGACAGTTTTGGTCCTCCATACACTATCTGTATCAAAGGATATGTTTTGTACATAGTTTTGAGATGTTGATCGAGATTTTTTAAAGTTCAAGCCTTTCCATTAAATTCTCCCAATTCAATGGACAGTTGATAATGCAGTTGATAGTGGACATTAGATACAATCCTGATGGCCTTTTTTCAAGATGAATGCACTCCACAATGCCAGGATGGGTTTGTGTGTTTGTAAACAAAAGCGCAAAGAGTGAAAGTGTTTGTCCTTTATAAGGCTTTGTAATTAAAGTGATAAACTGGAACTCTAAATGAATTACACATTTTAAGAATTGTATAAAATTGACCTCCTGGCCTTAAATGTTGATATAAAATTAGTCATTTCATGAATTCTAATATTACGGGTAAGTCCCGCCTTCCCTTCTCTTAGCTATTGCTCATAGTTCAAATAATAGCTACTTCCGGGTTTACCGCGATCCTCATGAAAACGTTAACAAATAATGTGTGTATTAATAATGTATATGTATAATGTGTTCTCCGATTAACATTTAAATGTGTTGATTGATTGTTCCGGAATCGTAGGCGTAGACCAATCAGAAAGGAAGGGGGAGGGAGCCTGGGTAATTCTTTTTTCAAATCATGTACTTCTCTCTCTTTTTTCTGACAAACTCCAGACAATCACTTTAATACCATTTCCAAGATTCAGCCATCTGTAATCTACTATGGTAATATACAGTACTTCTTTTGTCTGAAAAGGCAGTTTCCTGACTCCTATTTGGTTTGAATGATATCAAATTTATATTCATATCCCCCAGACTTTTTTCTTTGTCACATGCCCCATGATACCCAATCTGTTCCATGTGAAAATCTGCATCGTCTTATTCACTAAGACCCATATGTTCCACAGAGACCAAACATGGTTGACTGAATTGTCTAATGGGCTGGAATTAGGTGTGGGCTCTTGGTATTCTTATGTGTTGTCACAACCTGAACGTGTCATGTGTGAAAGTTGCAGCAATCTACCACACTCATTCCTGCACAAATTAATGCCTGCCAAGTCAACATAATGATCTCACTTAACCTTTTCAGTTTATGAAGTCTAACCAATCAGATGCGTAGTCCCAGAGGCTGTGTATGACCGTGTGAGTGTTTTACAAGGGAGTGATTAGGATATTCATTATTTCACTTTTGGGTACAACGCTAAATGTCTAGAGTGTGTTCGTAGTGAGCATTTGCACATGTATAGATATATATACACTAAAGCCTCACTCAAAAGTATATTATTCATAATTCATTCTCTGGTTCATTTAAGGTACTTTTCTGCATCAGACACCATAGTCGCTGGATTTCCCCAACCCCTGTGCCATACACACCCCTCCTACTGTCTCCACGGCAACCCCTTCGCATCTCCACAGTACACCGGTTATTATCCATGTCCTCAAGTCCACCGTGATGACTTCTTCCTCATAAAAGGTTTCCCGCATCGGCTCAACTGGGTATTAATTATATCTAGTGTTGTAAATTCTCACAATTTGTGGCAGGACTAGGGCTGAGATGTGGTGATAGTACTACAAGGGATAAAAGGCCCCGCACTGCTTTGTATGCAGAAAATAATTTCTGGATATATACTGGATATTCTGGATATAGGCCCGTGCTGCGAGTAACAAATATTCAGGTAGTAACTGTAATATTTGTTGAAGGATTGGTGGTCTTTCCAAAGTGAGGTCACCTGAAATGACAAAGCTGAGAAAAAAAAGCCTCAAAGTTTTTTCTTTTTCCAGCCCTGTTAAGGGGGAGGGAACACAATGCTGGTCATTTACATTAGAGCAGGGGTGGCCAACCAGTCAGAGACTAAGAGCCAATTTTTTTTACCGTGTTAAGCAAAGAGCCACATCATACAAATGTGCACTACATAAACATCACCCCAACCCTTACACACGCACACGAATGACACGCTCTCTCACACAAACACACACACACAAACACACACACACACGCACGCTCACGCACACGAGCAGACACGCGCACACACACACACACGCTCACACACACACACACACGCTCACACACACACACACACACACAAACACATGCAATCTGTCTGAGCAGAGAGAGGTGTGCTCTGCTCAGACAGATGTATTGTAAATGTCATCAACATGATAAATGACAGAAATTGACTCGTACAGCACTAAAGGGCTGGACTCGACTCTCCCCGGTTTGCGGGCGCTTCTACCGCTCGCTTCAGCCTCTCCCCGGTACTTTTTATTATGGTTTGGCCCTGGTTCTAACCGGGCGAGTCGATACCAGAACAATCTCACGTCAGCGAACATCAATTATGATTCCGAAATGAACGCTTTCAATCTCTAACCAAGAAAAAAAATCAAGTTTCAACCCAGTGTTCAGCAGAAACACAACTGTCTTTATTGAACCATGATTCACTCTGACTGCGTTTAGTAAAAGATATAGATTTGACACATAACACCAACACCACTTTAGCTGATTTAGAACCAGACACATGTTCAGTATAAGACCAGATACTTTTGCATTTGATTGAAGACAGACACTCACCAGGCAGGCTTATCTCCTGGTGTAGCTGGTGTTAGCTGGTGTTAGCCGGTGTTAGCCGATGTCCGTAAATTTAATCCATTTGGTCAAACCACCTCCAGACTTTTCGGGTCTGCCTCTACTTCTGCTGCTGTAATCTTTCATTTCACGGTTGTCACTTTTAAGCTTTTTAACTTTTCACATTAGAGAGAAAATATTATCTGTGACACTGAGGAGGTTTTTTTTGCATATGTTGGAATCTTATCTAACAAATGCAAAAAAAAACAAATATCATGACATTTTGTTGGATTTGCTTGACAGTCTTTTTTTCCTATGGTTTTTCCTGCCACATATTCAAGTAGTCTAAAGTGTGGGCAACATTGTTGTTCAAATTTGTTTTAATTTTTAAATCACTTAAGATTTGCATTATGTGGATTTAAGAAACTCAATACCCAGGGGCACATGGAAAAGATTACTCCTGCTAAACAGTCTTTGCGGCTGTTCTCATTCTGCTCTCAATCTAAACTCTTTCTACCAAAGCTTGTAGTCTGATTGTGGGTAATCCCTCCAAGACATGCTCCACTGTTTAAGATGGAACCCAAGCCCTCTTTTCACCAGTTTTCCCCTTTTTGTCGCTCTTTTCAAGGCCTTTCAAAGCACCAAATGAGCTTTCCTCTGAAGCGGCAATGAGTCTGCCTTGTCCTTTTCCAGTTTCTCTTTCCACCGTCAAATAAGCCACTTTGCTGCGCGCTAAAGATATGATTACATTGGCTTTTTCAGTTGGATTTACCGCCCTACTTGCAGTCGATGGTTCTAGTAAAACGTCAAGGGATTTTGAATTCTGGCTCCAACACATGTTGGGTTCATATGAGGTCATGATGAGGATTTGATAGAAGACAAAGAGTGCACAGAAGTTTGCGGTTTCAAAGGGACGTCAATGGTGACACTGCAGAATGAATAGAAACAGTGGGACAATTCATGGAGATTTGTGAAACCCAGTGATGTCGGATTTTTAAATTCTTTTTGGCAAAAGCCTAAAAACAAAATATTAGTTCACATGGAAAAGTATTCATATGGTCAACATATTTTAGCGTTAGTGCTGTCAAACTATTTGAATTTTAATTGCATTAATTGCCATTAATCACATACTGTATTTTTTCCTGGTCTAAATGTCCCTTACAGACCCGGCCTGCGGCATAGGCAAATGCTAAGGGAATTAGCCTATACTGGCTGGTAAAGTGGCCCGGCTTTCAATGTTGGCTGTTACTTATGGTAAAAGTGGAAAGGGATGCTGAGGGATAAGCCTCAAAAATGCACTTTATAAACTTCTTAACCCAACTGAAAGAGGTTTGCAACTTTCAATGCACACTTGTTCATTGTGATGCCCCCTACAACTGTGCAAATTTAAGTAACATTCACTTTTACTCCACCCAGGTAGCATCTATGGTCAGGTCTAAGACTGGGTTTAGGAGATTTGTGAAGATGTGCAAAATACCATTGTTTTTGTTTTTATTGTATTCAGCACTCATTTATTTGAAATAATCCACTGAACAACTGCTTTAACTCCTTGTCTAATTTAGTTCTCAATCTGTTGGCTGTTGTGGCAGACATATACACTGTAGACTCGTCTGCGTACATTGAAATACTTGCTTTTTCAAGTACTATATAGTAATGGCTCGAGGCAGCTCCCCTGATAAAATAAGATAATGAAGAAGATGACAAAGTCTGGGATCATGTCTTTAATTCAGACAGAAGACATGTTTTATTGTCGTTGGTAATGACAACACAAACACGAACAAAGATTTTACAGACCGCAAGTGATAATATACAGCATGGAGGAATGGAGTCCTCCAAACAGTATTTGCCACAGTGCCAGTAGCTTCAACATTGAGATAACCAAAACAATGGAAAAGTACTGCCTTGTGCATATTAGAATGATGAGTTTAACTTAAACCACAGTTGCTTCAAAGTGTCATGAAATACCTATTTCCCCCCTCTATTCACACATTCACGTGTGACCATCAGGATTGATAAACAGCAACATAACATCATAACTCAATATTTCAAAAACTCATTAACTCGGTACTTCAAAAAACTCAGAACTCGGAATACTACAAAAACTCATTAAACATGACCAGATCTTTCATAAAACTTGTCAACAATCTTCAGTAAAATACCAAACTTCATCAGTCGATGGTGGTTCCAGATATTGCTTTGAAAACAGTCTCTCCCACTTTCTGCACTGTAAACCCTAACTTCATTCTTACTTCAGATAATAAAGTGGTTTTAAATTGATTTTTCCTATTAAGTAAAAGTTACTTGTCCATCGTTAGTTTATTTAACGTTTGGTTAAAACACTTGGAGATTTGTTTGACATGAACTGTCTCTGTTCAAGTAAGCATCACTTTTAGACATTTTGAGCATGTACCATGCCTATGCAACAGGTGGCGATGCGAAGCACAGAAGGGGCCTAGTTAACCATTGGTCGCGGTGTTTTAGAAACAATTGGTGCGCATGCGCAGACTGCACAACGTGGTCGGGTCGGGTCAGATTGAATGTGGATTCAGGTGATACGGTAGGTGACATTTTTCATGCATGTAAGCTGCCTTTTGTTCGGATACGTCTACTTATGAACCTTCTGTTACAAGATATATGTGTAAGAGAAGCCATTTAAGCGCATGTTTTCTAGATTTTTGTGTTATTACTGCTGTCTCGTTTTTTCGGCGGCGCCATTTTGTCTAAAATTTTGCAGCAAACATACAAGTAAACGCTGTACATTGTGAACGCTTCACTCTTAAGGTGAATGTTCACATTTTAAATCTGTTTAGGATTTGCACAAGGTGTGTATGTCTATTCTTGAACATTCACCATCAAGTTAATGAGTGATTTACATTGACTCTGTCTTTGATGGACGTGTGGTTCTTCAACTGCGGTGTAGTTTACCTAACGTAACATATCTTACTTGCTCACACTGCTTTTCTGGCTGCGTATATGCATTTCTGACTACTTTCTCGGCTGCTTTTGACGTGTTTTGTTCTCTTCTGATCATGGCGCCTCAGTCCCCGAGACGACCACGTTAAAGTGGCCCGGGTTTTTCTGTCCGCGTTAAAGTGGCCCGGGTTTTGCTGTCTGCGGTAAAGTGGTTCGCACGTTAAAAGTCGGTGGCCCCTTTATTCTGTTACTTATGGCATACATGGAAATGGAAGCCGCGGGGATAAGCAACAAATGCAGTTTTAAAGAGTTTTGCGACTACTTTCACTGCACACTTGTTCATTGAAAAGCCGGGCCACATTACCGTGGTCCGAGACGCTAGTGGGAAAGTGCACAAATGGCTGCAAATTGCTTAAACGGGGTTCACTTTAATTCGATAGAAAGTAATTGGAGTTATTATTTGTAATTTGATTATTTTATTTGTTTATTTGTTAAAAGTGAATTCAATGCTAATGCATTATTTATTTTTCAGGTGCAGAGTCCAAGGAAAATGCAATGGACTTGTAAGTTTTGTACCTTTGTTGCATCTAGACGAGGGGAATTATTCAAACACCTCAGAGTAAACCATGGAGGCTTTACAAGATCCAATCCTATTTGTTGTCTTCACCAGGAGTGCATTGTCACTTTCAAGTCGTTTAATGCCCTCAGAATTCATTTGACTAGACACCATTCTTTGATCTCTACTGGCCAAGTTGACACTCAAAAGTTTAACTGCACACTGTGTCAGTCTACAGAAATCTGTCAGATTTCAAATCTATCAGAAATCTTTTTTTCTCATTTACGTTCACATTTAAAACTTTTTCAAAATGTTACTTGTCCCTACCTGGATTGTGACTTTGAGACAAATAACTACAACACATTTAACTCCCACAAAGCCAGAAAACATGGCAAAGGAAGTGACGCATCAAGTCACATCTTCAAACCCATTATCTCTGTGACGGAATGTGAGGTGGAAGGCTCCTTGGGTTTCAGCGGAAGATGATTTGGATTGTTTGGAGACGCAGCTCAGTAATTCTGACAATTTTACAGAGCTGAACTCTTGTCTTGAACACAATCTGGAGGCTTATTTCTGAAAATGCAAACAATACTTGGAGTATCTGACATTGCTATTCAAGAAATCATTCAGGAATTGAGACAGTTGCATACATTGTCTGAACCTCTGTTGTATTGTGTTATCAGAGACTCACTGAAGACATTTCCTGATATTGATATGGAAATTGTGAAGAACCTTGTTAGTGCAGTGAGTGAGTCGAATGTCTTTTTAAAGCACACTTCCTCCAATGGTTCTCTTTCAACCTTTAAAAGAAGAGAGAATTTTCTCAAGAAAGAGTTTGTCATTGTTGAACCTCTAGAATTTGTAATAGATGAACAAGGATCAAATGTTATGTATGTTCCACTTCTTGATATGCTCCAGGCTTTAATGAACAAAGATGATGTTCTTGAGAAGGCAATGTCTCAACCCATTAGCTCTGACAAAAAATACAGTAGTTTCAGAGATGGCTCATGCTTTAAAGAGAATGCAATTCTTTCAGAAAATGAGTTCACACTTTCTATTGGACTATATGTTGACGATTTTGAAGTTTCAAATCCCCTTGGGACATTAAAGAAGAAACAGAAGTTGTGTGCAGTATATTGGACTCTGGCCAATCTGGAACCTAAATATCGGTCCTTTTTGCATGCAATACAATTGGCACTTTTATGCAAAGTTGTCACTGTGAAAAGTAATGGATACCAAAAAATCTTGGAACCTCTCATTCACGACTTGAAAATTCTTGAAGAAAAAGGAGTTTTTATTGAGAAGTTGGGAGCAACCATGAAGGGCACTGTGGCTTTTGTTGCTGCCGATAACTTGGCTGCTCATGGATTGGCAGGCTTCACAGAAAACTTCAGTGCAGGAAAGTTATGCAGATTTTGTTTAGCCTCTCAACAAGATATTCAAACAAGAAGCGCCATTGCAGGTTCTTTTCAATAAAGAACCAAATCTCTACACAACAAACATGTTCAAGAGGTAAAGCTGGACCCCACTAAAGTATCCCTGTATGGTGTGAAGACTAGTTGTGTGCTCAGCGACAATCTTAAATACTTTCATGTTTGCTGTGGTTATCCCCCAGATATCCTTCATGATTTTTTAGGAGTAATCCTCATTGAGCTCAGTCTTTGCCTCAATGATCTGATAAAGAGAAAAATATTTTCAATCGATGCATTAAACAAGATCATCAAACTTTTCCCATACTCATTTTCAGACAAAACGGACAAACCACAATTGATATCAAAGACATTTCCACAAAGAAAAACCATAGGAGGAAATGGACATGAAAATTGGTGTCTCATCAGACTGCTTCCTCTAATGGTGGGTCACTTGGTGCCTGAGGGTGAAAACTCGTGGGAAGTCCTTATGCTTCTAAAGGATGTGCTTGAACTTGTGGTTTCTCCAGGTTTTACAGAAGAATCCCTCTTTTATCTTGAGATGAAACTGTTGGAGCACGGACAGATACTTATGAAGACATTTCCTGATTTCAAACTGCGTCCAAAGCATCATTTTATTGAGCATTATGTCCAACTCATTAAGATCTTTGGGCCTTTAATAGACATGTGGACAATGAGATTTGAGGGTAAACACAAATTTTTCAAAAAGATTATTCATGAAACGAAGAATTTCAAAAATGTGTCCCTCACCTGGGCCAAGCGACATCAAAAACTAATGGCTTACCATTTGGATTGCGATTCCTTTTTCAAGCCTCCACTTCAAGCCACCAAAGTAAAGATTTCCCTCATAACAACATTTCCACCAAACATCGCACAGATTTTGTCAGAAAAACATAGGCTTCAAAACACCGTAGTTGAAGCATCAACAGTGGTCATTGATGGAATGCTATATGCACCTGACATGGCAGTTTCCGTTGGCTTTAGTGTAGGACTTCCAGCATTTATGCAGATTAAACACTTGGTGGTGATTGACAGAAATATAATGTTCCTCTGTAAACCAACAACTGCATGGTATCATGAGCATTTGCGCCTATTTGAACTGGACCTGGGAACTGGATTAGTGGCTGTGAGCAATGTAGATTTCAATGATGTTGTGCCATTATCGGTTTACAAAGTTGGCGGGAAGTCGTTTGTGTCTTTGAAACGATATTTGCTTCACTGACTTTAATCGTTTTTTTTTTTTTTTTTTTTCAGAAACATGGATGCTCCGTGGCTAATCAGAGTGATTGTAACAGACAAGGACATACGAAGAATAACCCTACAGGAAAAGCCCCAGAATGTGGAGTCTCTCATAGAAGACCTGCAAAAAAAACTTTCAGTTGACTATCCATTCAGTCTTCAATATGAGGACCCCCTTTTTGACAACGCTCTGTGTAACGTTACTGATTTGGCTGAGCTACCTGAACGACCTACACTTAGAGTTAATACTCTAAGTTCACTGTCCCTGTCTCCTATCGCTACGTCCTCAGCGTTGTCCTCAACATCCTCAGACGATCCCATACATTTGTCACAAAACTATGAGATGCCAAGACAGGACCCATGGCCTGCCTCTTTTGATATTCCAAATTTTTCCGTTGACGTTAATTACAGGCTAAGACAAGGGGACCTGGCTTTCCTCAGGGATGGAACAAGAATTGACGTAACAAGAGATATGAAGCATATTATCTTGAGCACACTGGCAGAGGAAATGTACAGGTTCAGTCCTTATCCAAAGGAAGAGGATTTCATCCAAGTGGCCTCTGCACTAACTCAGAAACATCCATGTCTTAAAGAAGCTGGCTCAGCGAATGGTTTTAGCGGATGGAAAAATAGTCTCCAATTCAAAATGGGCAATTTTAGAACCAAAATGCGCAAGGCCGGCTTAGCAGACGTGATGAGAAACAAACGGCTATTGGCAAATGGTGAAAGCTCATTCTCCAAAAAGCCTAAAAGATCTGAAACAAACTTTCTACCAAATTTTCCTACCGGGGAAACAAAAGAAAGCCTTGAAACTAAGCGGGAATGTCTACAGCAACAGGCAAAAAGAAGATTCCCTGACTCATCAGAAGTAAAGAAAATGATGGATGTGACGTTTCCATTCCGGCGGCAAGAGATCGTCGAAGAACAGCCCCCCGTTTCCTCAATGTTGAAGCGATGGCCAGTCCTTTTTACCATCAATCAGGTAGCTATTTTTTATGATTAGCTTGTATACAAAACAATTTAGTACTGTGAGGTTTTATAAGATTAGTTTTCTATAAGTTAAACATGATTATTCACGTTTTTAACATTATTTTTCCACGTCATTACAGATTATCAAATGTAATGACAGATTGTCATTCATACCAAATGTACTTAAACCAACCAACCCAATCAAAATGCGCTGTTAATGAAAGGGGGAAATTTACGTACCCCAGCTTTAATTCTGCAAGTTTAGTTTCAGGAGGAGGTACACAAACACTTCTGCGCTGTATTTGCGTGCACAGGTTACGCACAGGTTGCAAAGACACTAACACAACATGCGGAAAATAGTTAAGTGGCGTGTATGGTCTTATATGACCATGTTACCGCGGCGCCATTCACTCACAGCGGCTCACAGCCGTGTTGTTTTTGGCGGCTCACGTGCTTATTATTTTAAAACTTGAATTCCCAGAGGGCCTACCTGCTCTGATGCCATCTCACACGCAGCATTCTGAGTGATATGGATAAATGGGCAGGTCATTCGGACATGCGTTAATTTTCTGTTTACGCGTTAATGAAAAATGAGTGAGTTAACGCGATAATTTTGACGGCCCTAGTTAATTTATATAACTTTATTTGATACAGTGACTCCTTTTTTGTTAGATAATATTGACTATCTGCAGTCAATTCTTTAGATTTAAAATAGTAGTTACAGATTGAGTGTTTGATTGTGACAATTGCTTAAATGTCCAAAATCCCCTCTTTTGCAGAGTTCACCAGAGTAGCCAGTAGAAATCTCCAGTCTGACTTCTATGAATCCTTGGATAGGTGCTCAACTTGTCTACTGGATTTAATGAAGCAGAAAAAGGGTCTGTTGGGCAAGACGATAGATCAAGTTCTTCAGGCTGCAAATCCACAGGTAAGCCTTGCTGAAAATTTGTTGGTATGATATTAATCAGCTAAGCTGTTTTCATGTACTCATTAGAGTAGTAGTAGTAGTAGTAGTAAGTAATCTTTATTTATATACCGCCTTTTCACTGCACATCGGAGTCTCAAAGCGGTTTACAATTGTTATTTTTGGGAGTGGGGGTGCCAGTACAGGAGGCACATGCCAGACCTCCATCCATCCATCCATTTTCTACCCTTTAATCCATTTCTGGGTCAGGGGGGTGGCAGTCAGAGATGCCACCCAAGTCTCATAGCACCAGCCCCTCACTGACCCTCTGCAGGTGGTGAGTCCACAGGAGGACGGCTGCTCTTTGAGTGTGAGCATAGCCTTGATCTTTCAGTGGGGGCTTTGGGCAAAGTGGGGTTAAGTGTCTTGCCCAAGGACACAACGACAGCAGTCATCAGTGGGAGTCGGTGGAGAAGGTGCAGAGGTGGGAATTGAACCCACGACCTTCTGGCCTTAAGGCCAATGCTCTACCAACTGAGCTACTGTCGCCCCCAGACCTATTGTACATATTTTTAGTGGTAGGGGAAACCGGAGGACCCGGAGGAAACCTACGCAGACACGGGGAGAACATGCAAACTCCACTCAGAAAGGCCCTGGTCCAACCGGGATTCGAACCCAGGACCTTCTTGCTGAGAGGCGAGAGTGCTATCCACTCAGCCACCGTGCCGCCCATTAGAGCAACATTTCCAAGTGGGTCGCAACAATGGTCTTTAAAAAAACACGTCGAACAAATTAATTCTGATGTAGTAACTTGCAATCTAGAGACTCACCCTGAGGTCAGTGTTCCTTCCCCGTTACAGGTTTTAGCAGGGTTATGCCCCTTTATTCCCCGCCCTGCGGCCCTAATTTCTACCCAATTTCCGCCTTGTTGCCTTTAAAAACAAAACGATGGCGCCTGCCTACTGGCAGACAAGTATCAGTCCATAAACATATGTTCATTGTCTACAACGGTGGCATAGAACCTCGCCTGACATGAATTTGGAGTTTGTCCTTTCCATTGGCTCAAATGTGCTGCGGGATGCCACACAGCTCTAGCTAATTGGAGTTGTTGCTTTCAAACCCCTCTGAGTGTAGAGCCCTTGTGCTACCCTTGAATAAAAATGATAGAAAATAGATTCTCCCCAGGGATTATGCATTAAACGTGTTTGTTTTTTAGGCCCAAGATGTAACAACAGTGCGAAGTTCTGTTCTGAGATGTTTGCCTGTCTATCTTGGAGATGACTTCAGGACTTTCTTTCTCTGCTGCTCAGTAAGTACTCTAAAAAAGCTCTGACCTATAGCGTTACTTGCATAATTGTTCAATTAAAATTTTTCTTGTATAGCCCCTAATCACAACCGTAGTAATTTCGGAGGATTTTACACAAGTTGAAATCTCAAATACAGATCAGGGAATCAAACATTTAAAAATAAAATGGGAAACACATTGGTATTGGTCCATAAGAGGCCGGTGGCCAATGTCATTATGTGTTGATACATTTCTATAAATATTGTTGAATGTTGTATTCTGGATCATCACCAGTCTTTTTAAGTTTGACCTCACAAAACATATTTTCATCAGTTTTGTACATGATAGTGTGCAACTCTTTTAGCCTTATATGTGAGATTCAAGCTAAAAAGTGTTGGGCAAGTTAGCTACTTGGAATCAAGATCCTAAAACATGCTAACAAGGCTAATATTCGTTTTTACATTATGCCAATCTCACTTTGGTTGCCTTAGATTTATTTACCACAATGTACATTGTAATATTCCAAAATGCTAATCAAAATAACTTGAATTAAATAAATATTTTACTTTTATAAACAAAAAGCTGAAGTTGAAAACATAGACACAAGAGCTAACATGATAAATACATGTGATGCAAACATTGATAAAAATGCTAATTAAACCGTTAATAGGGTACATTTTGGTAAATAAATCTAAAGCAACCAAAGTGAGATTGGCATAATGTAAAAACGAATACTAGCCTTGTTAGCATGTTTAAAGCCTAGCGTACATCGACAGAGAAACTGGGGACAACTAGTTGCAAGGCTGCTTTTGGCAACTGAGAGGAGACGGTGGGAGATGATCAGTTGCTGAAATCCGTCGATGTGAGCGCTCTTACAACTGGAGATGATCAGTCGGTCTCCAGTTTCAGTCAGTTGCCCGTGTTCTACTTTTCGGCAACTAGTTGTCCTCAGTTTCGGAGATATGACCCGATGTGCGCGCTCCATGCGCCGCTCCGACAACGTGTGTGTATTGCGAGCCCGCAACAGTTTATGTCAGAAAACACACTGTAGTTGAGGCCAGTTGCTGTCGATGTACGCGCTGTTATTCCCGAGACTGGTCTGATACTGGGAGTTGCCCGTTTTCGTCAGATTGTCGATGTGTGCGGGGCAGCAACTCATATGCGACGGATATAATCAGTTGCCAGTCCGATGTACGCTAGGCTTTAGGATCTTGATTCCAAGTAGCTAACTTGCCCAACACTATTTAGCTTGAATCTCACATATAAGGCTAAAAGAGTTGCACACTATTATGTACAAAACTGATGAAAATGTTTACCTTGTTCAGATGACAGTGAAACCTCCTACAGATTCAGCCCAGACTGCTGTCCTCTGCTGTGAGAGGTCATTCTCCTACGTCATCGCTGCCATTTTGGCGCCCCCTAGCGTTTCTAATGCGGGAGTGAAGAAGTGAAAGTTCAAAGCAGTTTTTTTAAATATAATTTGTCTTAACATGTCAAAATGAACACCCTAAATATTACACGTATTGTAATTATATATGCAGGATAGCAGCATATTAAATTCTGGTACTACTTTAATCACAAAGCTACTCAGTGCTTTACAAACAAGACATTCAAATTGTAGAACATTAAAATTTGAAACTGATAAAGCAATATATATAATGATGAACCTTGTGATTTATGATTTCTTTTGCAGGAAACTCCACCAAATACTTTTGACGACGTGCAAGTGGCTGTCCTTAAGGTTGAACATGAAGACATGTCGGGAATAAATACTATCGGAATCGTTCTTGAGGGCAAGGTTGTCATGGATGACCTTGCCAGTGAGGCAGAGGCTGTGTGTCTTGTTTATGGACTTATCTAGGCGCTTCATCTTGATTACCCCAAAGGTATGAAAAACACGTTCGAGTTCATTCAGAAGGTGTTGCTGAAGATGGGAGCACAAAAACTGTCCCCCAAGCTCCAAACGCTTCAAAACCTTTTGCTTTTGTAATTTTATTTTTATTTTTTCACAAAGAAATGTTCTGGTTATATTGTTAAATCCAATATTGATTGTTCACACACCACTTACACTGTTAAGTATGACTAAAATTATTCTAAATTGGAGTATAAATTAGATAAATGTGGTCTACGGTTCGAGTTTTTGTGAAATCCCCCTCTCAAGTTTAAGAGACGGTAATTTTTGGGGGTTGTAAATTTTATACGCACTTGCTTTACAACGAGGCCTTAGGGCAAAGGTGTCCAAACCAGTCCAGAGAGGGCCGCTGTGGCTGCTCTCAGACCCAGCAGGAGCAGCGCAGACTCCGCCCATTTCCTCAAGAGAGTTCAAGTCTTAACCAGAAGATTTGAGGAAATGGGTGGAGTCTACTCTACTCCTGTTGGGTCTGAGAGAAATCCTGCAGCCACAGCGGCCCCCCTTGGACCGGTTTGGACACCTCTGCCTTAGGATTCAGCATTTCACTTATTACAGGTGTCAAAGTCCTCAAAGGGCCAGTGTGGGTATATGTTTTTGTTCCAACCTGAGGAGCAGCAACGCTAGACTCCTTTCTGAAACCGGTCTGCTGTTAGTGGTTTGAAAATTGATTAATATGTAAATTTCATAAAATTGTATTCACAAATGTTTTTAAATGTGAATATATATACAATTCTGTAAGCCACGTGATTTAATCACTGGATTTTTTGCTGCAGAATAAATGTTTTACAACTTTGCATACGTTGTCATATTTGATTGCAACTCTAGAAGTATAACTGTTGAAATTGTAATATGTACATTGGCAGAACTGGAATACTAACAGTTAATGCTTTGAAACATCATTAGTTAGTTCTACTAGAAAAATCATAGTAATTCTAGTCTTATTATGCAAGTTGGCAAAATTTGCAAAGTGATAGTTAAATCTATAAGATACTCTTAAGTCACCAGAACTTGCCAAATAGAAGTTGAAATCACAGTCAATCTTGATTTAAATGAATTGGATTTTGGAAGTAACCTACACTTAGAGTTTACTTGTCTATATCAAGTAAATAATCTACTCATGGAATTCAAGTGAAGTTAATACGCAATTTATTTCCATGGTTTTTTCAAGTAAACTTTACTTATAAGGGTTTACAGTGTGTGTTGATTTCTTCAGGCTGCATTGCTTGTGTAGAGCCATGTATTCTTCTGTGACGTGTCTTTCAATCACACGTTTCAGCTTTAGTGTCCAGATTCAGCAATTCAATTCAGTCCAAATTCAGAAATTCAATTGTTCCAAATTATTCTAAATAATGTCCATGCAAAAGAGGACGATGGGATTGTCCATGTCTCAGCAGCTTTAGCCTGGTTCACACGGCAGGATAAGTAGGCCAATTTTGGACCCGATTTACCCCTACGACAATCTTTAAGAACGCTCCGATTATCGTAAAAAAAAATCTGATGGATTTTCCTGCTGACTGCGCTCGTCGCTCAGAAGGACTTCGGGACTGCACCGATCTCAATATCGGGGATATCCAACATGTTGGATTGTTTTGGCCCGATTTCTCTTTGTGTGTGGTGTCCCCCGGGGACAGACGAGCGTGTTGCCATGATTGCGGCGTGTAGCCAATCAGAAGACGAGACAAGGCGGCGAGGAAACGCCGTAAAAAAACAACTCGCTTCCATATCACGATGTAACAAGTAGTCCGTGCTCGTGTTGTCTACACTTCTTTGACCATAGCCTTTTCTTTTGATTACGTCTTTTCTCTGCTAAAAACAAATTATCGCCACTGCATCCTCTCCGTCCGCCATGATTGTTTACTCTGAAGTCACGCTTGATCTCGAGAGATTTTGTGAGATTTCCGTCTGACATGGGAATGCTCGGGGGGGAAATCGGTTCATGTGTGATTTTGGCGTGTGGCTGTGCACCACACACTGTGCAACCAAAGTGGTTAGACCCATGATATTTTATCTCTGTGTGTGAGGTCTCATACGGAGAAAAAAATCGGCCGACAATTTTAAAATTGTCTCGTGTTAACCAGGCTTTACAGCAGGCCTGATTGGAATCAGGGGCTGTGCAGATGGTCCAAGCGTGCTGATCCAGATGCATGGTTTCTCTTGAGGTTTTTCAGTCTTGTCTTTAAAAAAACAACAAATTTTTGTGCAAAAAAAAAGTTGTCTTCTGTTCTCTAGATGTTCATTCTTCAGACAATGCCCGCATCCTCCACCGCCTGAAGAAGAAGACAATGTATTTGCCACAGTGCCAGTAGCTTCAACCTTGAGATAACCAAAACAATGGAAAAGTACTGCCTTGTGCATATTAGAATGATGAGTTTAACTTAAACCACAGTTGTTTCAAAGTGTCATGAAATACCTAAAATAAGATAAGATAAAGACTTTATTGATCTCACACTGGAGAAATTTACATGGCATGGATAGAATCACTCAAGATTGTGCAAAACAAAGAAATGTGCAAACATGTTAATGCAGCATATATTTTGTACAATTAAAAAGTGGCAAACCAAAGTGGCAATCAAGAAACAGTGTCAATAGTAGTGCAGGTTTTTTCTAATGGCCTTTTTTTGCAACGTGATCAAAGGATTTAAGTGTGATTTATACGTTTCCCCAGACTTCAGCACAATAACCCAGATATGACATTATAAAAGAGCGATACAATAAGGGAAGAACATTGGTATTCAGTAAATTACTTGATCTTTTCATCATTCCCACGCATTTGGCAACATTTGTCCTTAAGTAGCTTATGTGAGGTTTCCATGTGATCTTCTCATCTATTACAACTCCCAAAAAACATTTTGCTGAACCTAATAATTTTTCCAATATTTTGGAAAACTGGCAGAAGATAGTTAGTGAAACAGTGTTTATCCCCTGATTTGAATATTGGGATTGCTTTTGCTGTTTTCATATTGCAGGGAAAGTTTCCATGTTGAAAATTGCAGATGTGTGTAAAAGATTTGATCATTTCTATTGCTACATTTCGAACAGTTCTCATATCTACAGGTATGTCATTAACATCACGTGATGATTTGTTTTTGCATTTCATAATTACGTTCAGTACTTCCCCCTCATCTATGGGAGTGAGGAACATCGAACTAGAGTTGACTTCAATTAATCCTTCCAGTGACTCATTGTTGTTTGTTTTTTTTTTTGGCCAATTCAGGTCCGATACTTACAAAGAAATTATTATCTGCAATCGCCTTTTTTGTCCCTTATCATTTTAACATTTACTGCAAAGTATCCTGGGCAACACAGGCTTTCAGAGCCACGACCAATAACTGTGTTTAATATGTTCCAAATTCCTTAAATATCATTGCTGTTTTTGATTAATAATTTGGTGTAATATTCTTTCCTACTTTCTCTCAAAATACTCATTATTTGTTTTTGTACTTTTTATATTGCAATTCAGACTCTTGTTCTAAGCCTAAAGAATTCTCTATATAAATGTATGTTTCTTTTTGCAGGCATTTGAAAGCCCTTCAGTTAACCAAGGAGTTATTGTGGAGTCTTTTATCCTAAATGTTTTAATGGGACATTTTTTGTCATAGAGAGTTTTTAATATGTTTAAAAACGAGTTGTAAGCTGTATTTACATCTGACATTTGGCAAATATGTTCCCAGTTCTGTCTTGCCAAATCCATCTTCAGTGCGATTATGGATTGTTCTGTTGTTACTCTACACTGGCACTCACAATTTACAGGTTTGGTTTATTGGTTTATTTTTACAGTTTATATCATATATCATGGAAACTGGCAGATGGTCACTGGCATCATTTACTAGCAGACCACCCGTTATGTTTGTTTCTAATATATTACAGAAAATGTTATCTATCAGAGTGGCACTGGATGCTGTGATTCTAGTTGGTCTGGTTATAAGTGGATAGAGACCCATCGAAAACATACTGTCTATAAATTAATCTGTGAGTGTATTATTATTAGGATTTAAGTTAATATTGTAGTCTCCACAGATTATAAGATCTTTGTTTTTATTACTAAATGTTTTCTCCATCTATTCTCTGAATGCTTTCAGGTCAGAGCCTGGGTCCGGGTGTGGCTCCTCACGGTGGGGGATTTGGTCATAGAGTTCCCCACTGCTGCACCATCACCCCTTTGTATGCCGTTGTATTTTGCACGTCCCTTCACCACTTGCACATTTTTTTGTTTGCCTTTTAAATTACTTGTTGCATCCCACCATTTTTCCAGATCACTCATAGTTTATGTGCATATGTATATATGTGGTAATTTGTAATGGTCTGCCTCTGCATATTAGACTGGCCGACTCACTTCCTGTTTTTAAGTCACTTCTTAACCCTTTAGTAGTAAGTAAGTAGTAGTAAGTAAATAATCTTTATTTATATACCTCCTTTTCACTGCACATCGGAGTCTCAATTCTCAATTTGGGAGTGGGGGGGCCAGTATAGGAGGCTCATGCCAGACCTATTGTACATATTTATAGTGGTAGGGGAAACCGGAGCACCCGGAGGAAACCTACGCAGACACGGGGAGAACATGCAAACTCCACTCAGAAAGGCCCTGGTCCAACCGGGATTTGAACCCAGGACCTTCTTGCTGAGAGGCGAGAGTGCTATCCACTCAGCCACCGTGCCGCCCTTTAAGCGCCAAAGTCGCAATATTGCGAATCTGGTGTCGAATCTTGTTAATACTTTACACCAGTAGATGACAGACGTGTGTGGCTGTAATATGAGCAGCATTTGTGGGCGTGGTTATATAAAAAGTTTTTTAGTAAAGTGAGTTTGTACAACACCCTTTGCTGCATTTACGCAGAGGCGGAGAAGTGGCAGTAGTGCAGAGCGTAGCAAGAGCAGAAAGAGTGTTTTTTCATTCATTCACGATGAAGAGGGCTTGTTTTACCGTTGATGAAGTACTTCGTCAGGTGCTAGCTGACTCAGATTCAGAGGAGGAGGACATGCAGTTGTCCAGTGAATCAGAAAGTGGAGCAGAAAGTGTCATGAGTAGTGACAGAGAGTCCTCGCGTCATAGTCCACAATCTGCCCACAGTATAGCGGATGCTTCACCTCATGGTGGCCGGGGAGGGAGCATTTCGCGAACACTGAGCAGGGGACGTGGTCGTGGGGGCATGGGTGAATGTAGTGGGGAGAGTGGAAACAACCGCGGTTGTCGTGGTAGACGCGGGAGGAGCCGCGGGAAAAAAGTGAACTGCAACAGAAGAGGGATGCCAAAGGGGCTGAAACCAGCTCAGTTGCCTCTGAGAAGTGGTGATCCAGTGTTCATGCGTCATGATAAACTGCTGGCTTGTGCTTGGCATGACACAAAGCGTCTTACTCTGCTGTCCACCATTCATGGTAATAGAGTCACCCAAAAACGAATCCGGACAAAGGAAAATGTGACGGGGTTCCGTCAAATTATGAAACCAGTGTGTGTGGACAGTTATAACTCCTTTATGGGAGGAGTTGATACAGCGGATCAACGAATGAAAACCTACCTGTTTCCACACAGATCTAGAAAATGGTACAACCGTATTTTTTATGCGGTTCTGAGCATCAGTGTGGTCAATGCAGACATAATTTATTCATGCTGTAGTCCTGGTCCTCACAAACCACTGAAGGCCTTTATTCAGGACATCATAACATCTTGGCTTGAGGGCTTCTCCAAAAAGGAAGGCAAAAAAGGAGGACGTCCTTCAATGGAGCATGGAGAAATGCCACAGAGGCTCACTGAACGTCACTGGCTCTGCAACACAGAAGAACGTCCAGATTGTGTTGTGTGTTCAGATCGCACCCGCCCTAAAGGCCGTCGACAAACACAATACAGGTGCAGTCAGTATGGAGTAGGTCTTTGTGCTGTGCCTTGCAATGAAAGACACCACACACTGAAAAGCTATAAGAAGTGTCACCTTGATCAGTGAAGGTCTTTGAAAAAACATTTCCATATGGCTGCATAGCAGCACTAAAATTTATTTATTTATTTTATTTATTTATTTATTTATTTAATATGGACATAGCAATTAACATTGGACGAACCAGATGCATTGTTTAAAGTGTTATAGCACAAGTGCTAATTTTCAACACCTGTCCATAGGGGGCTTTTAGGTTACAAAGATCAGAATCAGAATCAGAATCATTTTTATTGCCACGTGAGTAACAAAGTTATCACTTGGAAATTGTCTTGGCAGAGAGCGTGCCACTTCGCCATTTGCGGCGCTGTGTGCAGCAAGAAACAGCAGAGAGCAATAACATACAGTTCACAGACAATTGGATAGACACATTGTGCTTTTTATAAACCACGGATTTTTTTCTCGGGATGAGCACCTCCGGCGGCCGGCCCAATGTAGCTGTCAGAGGGGGGCGGGATCAGGGAGGGGGTGAGTAGGAAAACAATAAGGAATGGAGGGGAGGGAGGGAGCAAGATGGATAGGTAGAGGGAGGCGGGGGTGAGGGATCCTTGCTGGAGACTGAAATAGTGTGAGTTGTAGTAGATTGTGGGACCTTGTTTATGGCCTTGGCCGAGGAATGTGAGATAAGAGTGGAGAGAAGACACAGCAGGAGAAAAACACATCGCCTGAGAGGGACAATATTATATGCAATGTCGCAGTCAAAAGTAGGCAGATATTCTATTAATTCCAATTAAACCGAATTACGGCGCCCTCAGACCTCCGTACACAGGGGCAAATCCAAGCCGGGTCAGAGAGTTCAAGCCTGACAAACAATGTCATTCAATCTCAATTCCAGAGTTTTATGCCCATCGAGTGAACGAGCTGCGAGATCTTTGATCAACTGTTCCACCAAAACCACCCTTCTTTGTCCAGACACGGCACTCTCAACCACGACACGGCTTAGCTCCTTGTACATCCCATCAATTTTGTCGGCCAGCAGGTCGTGAATCTTGCGAACTGCCATGCCACCGAATTTGTGGTAGAAGAGGACCGCTCCAAACCCAAACAGGAGGATTCCCACCACCAAAATGCCAAAGATATATACGTCTTCCGAATCTTCAATGGACAGGGTCGACAGACAGAGGGGCTGAAACTTGTTCCAGCTGTCAAGAGTATACCCCGCCGGTGAAGTCCCGTCCGGGCACACGGGCTCTCCAGACCCACGCTTACGTGTTGAAAAGATAGAATCAATTGCGTTGAGGGACCAATTAATCATTTCCATTCTGTTAAAGTTGTCTGTGGCAAAACTCCAGGAAAAAAGACAAAAACAGGAGATAGCAAGCCGTTCAGAAGCAGGAGCGGACTAAGACACGTCTTTGCTCGACGGAGGCGGAAGTGAGAAGAGATAAAACACATTAGGAAACAAGGTTACAATAAAACACATTATTAAACAAGATAAGACATGTTTTAAACATGGGAACAAGTTTGGCCCGATTTGATGTTGATATTATTCTGCAGTTTCAGTGCAGTGGGGAGAGAGTTCCACAGTGTAGCCCCTCTAAAGGAGAAGCTCGACTGTCCAAAATATTTTCTAAACTTTGGGAGCACACAATCCCCGCTAACTGAGGCTCTGGTGGAAGGTCTGAGAGAGCCCTGACACCTCACCATGAGGCCAGAGAACAGTGGTGACACACAGTTGTTCAGACATTTAAAAGTCAATTTCATTATACTAAAATTTACAAAGTTTTCAAAAGTAAAAAGCTTGTGCTTTTGTATGATATCACAATGATGCCATCTCAAAGGTTTCTTGTCGAATATCTTAATTGCCTGTTTATACAGAGAGGTGACTGGTTTCAGAGTGGATGCCGATGTTTGTGACCATGCTGTAATGCAGTATGACAGATGTGAAAAAAACCATTGCATGCATATACAATAAAGCCGCGTGATGTGATAACTCTCTTTTTATAAAACGAAAACAGTTCAGATTTGATTTGACTTTCCTGCAGACGTTATTTGCTTGGCTTTGGAACTTCAGGTGTTTATCTAAGATAATGCCCAAGTATTTTGTTTCATGAACCTCCTGAATGGGTTCATGTTCTAATTGAACCTCAAAGGTGCTGTCAGGGGACCTCCGGCTGATGTATAAAAGATTATACATTTTGGATCTGTGAATATATTTATATCCCAAATTCTTTCCCAAATGTTGTTTCATAATCAAAATGACTTTTTACAGTATGCCTTTATCTCAAACCACTTTTATGTTATAGGCTTTTGAAAACTTGATATCAAAATTGCACATTTTGTCAAAAAAAACTCCGGCGCCTAAAGGGTTAAGACTCATCTTTTCACTCTGGCTTTAACTCTGTGGGTTGACTTTCTGTGCAATTTGTATTCTCTTGTATATGTTTCTATAATATTTTGTTTTAGACATGTGTCCGGCACTTTTTAAAGTGCTCTATAAATAAAGTTGAATTCAATTGAATATAGAGCACGTATCTATTAGTTCTTTGTATACATGTTCCGATGTAAGCATCCATTTCCCTATGCCCTCATACCACATCTCGGATCTGTTCAAGCTTATTTGTATCAATGTAATATCAAAAGCATTTTGATACAAAATCAATGCCTCGTCAACCAGAAATATTGCCACATGACTATTTGGCTTAACTCAAAATGAGCAATAGTTCAAGCTAACATGATGAAGATTAAAGAATGAAATATTGTCGATTTGTAGGCTCAAAATGATATTGCGGACAAGAACAAAGAAAGCCACTAAAGTAGAAGTAATCTGAAACTTTTTCCTTTCTTCTCAGTTTGACCACAGACCAGCGCACTGACTGCAGAGACTGGAGCTGTTAAAACCTCGAGGATTTATCGTTCTGACCTTTCCGTCTCCATTTCAGCGGTGGTACACAGAGCCATTAGGCTTTTGGGTTGAAATCTTTCACACAAAAAAGTAGGGGGGGAAAGCCGTCAATAGTTGTTCTGTTTGCTAACGATCTAAGTGCTATTGCAACAAAGCAGGGACTGCAGGACAGGAGCCGTCTCCGCAGTTTCAGCCACTTAAGACCGAAGGAGAGAGCCTGAGACATACTGTGTAGTTCGAGACTTCTTTTGACTGGTTATTTAGGGAAACTTAAATGGACTGCCTGTTTGTATATCAAAAGTAGAAGTACCTCAAGCAGTGGTAAATGTGGTTATATGAAAACACATTTTATGCACAAACAGTTTCTGTAGTGGTTAGAGACGAGTAAACATAAATAAGAAGAATGAGTGAAGCCCAATAAGCTGTGAGAACTGTGTGTATGTACTTAAGCAAGTGCTTAAAGCAACACTGTGACAAAGCCAAAGACACTGACTTGCATAGTGTAAAAAAAAGAATGTATTGTGGTCAATTAAATATATATTTTTTTACATCTGCAACTTGAGTGTGATCCTTGTTTATAATGCATGAGTTTTATATAGCGCTTTTTTTATACACTCAAAGACACTTCACATGGTATTATTCATTCACTGAGTACACTGTGATAATAAACTACTACTGTAGCAACCACTGCCCTGGGGCAGAAGCGACCAGTATGTGCCATCAGTCCCTCCAACTACCACCAAATATTCACTCACTAGGCAATGTGGGTGAAGTGTCTTCATCACTTAGCTGATTGGGACCCAGATGTTCCTGTTCAGTAGATGGCACCAACAATAAAGAGGACTAACTGCCAATGTTTAAGACCATAGAAGGTCATGAACTTCCTTTTTGAACAAAAGATTAAAAAGACTGTTTGAACGGTGTTCAGCTGTGTACAGTTAAAGCCAAATGGTAAATAAGGAACGAGCTGCGTTACCATTAGTGCAACAGTGGAGCACACTCTGTTCATGCCATAAAATATTCACATTTCATCTGTCAATTCAAATATTTGAATAAAGGGATGCAACTATTCAACAAATGACGGTAATATCATTTAGTGTTTGCTTTATTACAAACCTGTCTAAATTCTCAAAATGTATATTGATTTTGGTGTTTTCATGGGAAGTGTGAATCTGCGTTACCAGACATGAAAATAAGACAAATTAGAAAAGGCCTGTTCTATGCTCTTCTAGGTCTAATTCAGTAGGTCCCCAACCTTTTTTTAATTTGAAACAATCACATGGCACAAAATGGCATAAAATTTAATCTCTGATGAAAACGTCTTTGCTTTAGAAAATCAGACGAGCAGAAAAGGCTTCCCAAGCTTCAATATTATCTTCTGTTCGCATTATTTGACCAATGAGGTGATATTGAATAATTTCTAAAGGCACATAGTTGAAAAACACAGGATAGTGGTTTACGTTAGGACCCTTGATGAAAAACAACTCCAAGATACAGAACACATATCAATCAATCAACGTTTATTTATAGAGCGCCTTTCCTACACAAGGCAACGCAAAGCGCCTCACAACCCATATAACATCATGCATAAATCATCAAACATTAGAATTTAAGTAAACATAAAAAGACAGATTAAGAGCACAAGATATATAAAATCACACAAGTAGTTAAAAACCGTAAAAAATTAAAATCACACAAGGGATTACAATCATAAATAATCATAAATAATCATAGCGCATTAAAAAGATTAAAGATAAAAACAAATGTAAAATCATTCACTTGTATGCACAGCTAAAAAGAACTGTTTTCAGTTCAGTTTTAAAAACTGCCAGAGTAGACGCCTGTCTCACACTCTCGGGAAGACGGTTCCAGACTCTAGCTGCATGAATCTGAAACGCAGCCTCCCCATGTCTAGTTCCGACTCTTGGCACTAACAGAAGTCCAGTCCCTGTGCTCCTCAGAGCCCGAGTTGGTTCATATGGCACCAACATGTCGCGGATGTACCCTGGTGCGAGGCCATGGAGAGACTTGTACACAAGTAAAGCTACTTTAAAATCTATTCTCTGAGCCACAGGAAGCCAGTGCAGAGACCTGAGGACCGGACTAATGTGGTCGTACTTCCTGGTTCTAGTCAGGACTCGAGCTGCAGCATTTTGGATGTACTGCAGCTGTTTTACCGCTTGTTTAGAGAGACCTGTGAACAAGCCATTGCAGTAGTCCAATCGACTGGAGACAAATGCGTGGATAAGAATCTCCAAGTCTGCTTTAGACACAATGTTTTTAATTTTAGCAATGTTTCTTAGGTGGAAGTAAGCTGATGATGTCACAGATGATATGTGGCTATTGAAATTCAAGTCTGAGTCCATTATTACTCCTAGATTTCTGACCTGAGTTGAGGGTTTCAGGGAGAGAGACTGGAGGTGGCAGATAACGCTCTCTCTTTGTTTCTGAGGTCCGAAAACAATAATTTCAGTTTTTTCTGTGTTTAGCTGGAGAAAGTTATTTTGCATCCAATCACTGATCTGTTGGATACAGTGAAGGAGCGAGTCCACTGGTCCATGTTCTCCTGCTGTCAGGGACACATAGACCTGAGTATCGTCAGCGTAATTGTGATAGGACACGTTATTACTGTGTATTAACCTACCCAGAGGCAGCATGTAAATATTAAACAGGAGAGGCCCCAGGATTGAGCCCTGTGGCACTCCGCAGGTCAGGGCCAGATGGTCTGAGACACAGTTTCCGATCTCCACAAAATACTTTCTGTCCTGTAGGTAGGATATAAACCAGCTTAGGGCTGTTCCAGAAACACCAACCCAGTCCTCAAGTCTCTGAATGAGGATACCATGATCGACAGTGTCGAAAGCAGCACTCAAATCTAACAGGATAAGAACTGAGACTTTTCCTGCGTCAGTGTTAAGTCTGATGTCATTTGTTACCTTCACTAGAGCGGTCTCTGTGCTGTGGTGGGGTCTAAAACCAGACTGGAACATATCAAAAGAGTGATTGATTATTAAAAATTCTGTAAGTTGTTGATAGACAACTTTTTCTAGAATTTTACCCATGAAAGGCAGATTTGAAATGGGCCGATAACTTTTAAGTGCCAAGGCATCCAGACTCCTCTTTTTTAGGAGGGGTCTGATGACTGCCGTTTTCAGGGCCATTGGGAATGTTCCAGATTCAAGAGACATATTTACTATATGCGTGAGTGAAGGTAAAAACTGCTCAGAACAGATTTAAGAAATCTAGGAGGTAATACATCCAGGCTACATGTAGAAGAACTCAGACTTGTAATTATCATTTGGACAGTTTCATTTTGTACTGGTGCAAAGTGTGTCAGCCCAAAAAGCTTCACTGGGTGTTGGATTGTAATTTCTACTGTGGAGGTGATGGCATTTTTGATGCCTTGGACTTTGTCATTAAAAAACTCTGCAAACTCATTACATTTGGTTTTGATGGCATCTTAACAGGGGGATTTGTCAATTTATTTACCGTTGAGAACAGAACGCGTAGATTGCCACTACAACCTTCGATTGTTTCGGAAAAATAAGTTTCCCTCGTTCTACGTAGCACACTGTTGAACTTGCACAATGCATCTTTGAAGATCTCATGGTCAACTTGGAGATTTGACTTTCGCCACTTCCGCTCGGCTCTCCGGCACTCTCTCTTCTGTGCCCTGACAGAGTCTGCTTTTGTCCATGGCGCCTTTTGCTTATTTGTAACAATTTTGACCTTTACAGGAGCAATCGTGTCCAGAACATCCAAAACACTAGAGGTGACAGAGTTAAGTAATTCATCCACAGTAGAACACAACGTGTTATCAAAGTTTATCATCCCCATGAAAAGTTCACCTGTATTTTTGTTTATGTGTCTTCTTCTTCTAACAATTGAGGATTCAGCTCGTGCTTTACTATTGAGACACATATCAAAAAATACACAGAAATGATCTGACAGAGAACATTGGCCACATTTACATTTGAGATATTAACCCCTTTAGTAATTAGCAGATCGAGAGTGTGTCCTCTGCTATGGGTGGGGCCACTCACATGTTGAGTGAGACCAAAGGTTTCCAGCACAGAGCTCAGCTCTTTCGCGCATCTATCATTAACGTTATCTACATGTATATTAAAATCACCTATGACGACTAAACTATCAAAGTCTGTGCACACAACTGAAAGCAACTCGGTGAAATGATCAGTGAAACTATGACATGACTGTGGCGGCTTGTACACAACAATAATAAGAATAGAAGATATATATATGCTAAGATATAACATATGCTTATATACTACTAATAATCAGGTCTTCAACCTGAGCCTCAAGCTGAGGGCGGTACCACAGCTCTGGAAGACCTCCTGTGTGGTACCGGTGCCCAAGAAACCACGGGCCAAAGACCTCAGCGACTTCAGGCCAGTGGCTCTAACATCCCACTGCATGAAGACACTGGAGAGACTGGTCCTGGGACATCTCCGCTCCACTCTGAGCACATCGATGGACCCGCTGCAGTTCGCCTACAGGCCGGGCATCGGAGTCGAGGACGCCATCATCTCCCTCCTCCATCGCTCCCTGTCCCACCTGGAGAAACCCAGCTCCACTGTGAGGATCCTCTTCTTTGATTTCTCCAGTGCCTTCAACACCATCCAGCCGAGGCTTCTCAGGGACAAGATGGAGACAGCCGGTGTGGACTACGACCTGTCCCAGTGGATCCTGGACTACCTCACAGACAGACCCCAGTTTGTGAGAACCAGGGACTTTGTGTCTGAGGTCCTGACCTGCAGTGTGGGGGCCCCCCAGGGAACTGTCCTCGCGCCGTTCCTCTTCACCCTCTACACTGCGGACTTCAGACACAACACGGACGGTTGTGTTCTACAGAAGTTCTCTGACGACTCTGCCATCATCGGACTCAGCTCCGAGGACGATGACACAGAGTCACCTCCTCATCAACGCGGGGAGGACCAAGGTGGGGGACAGGAGTGTCCAGAGCAAACTAACATCTATGCTGGACCATGACTGTCACCCCCTGCAGGACACTCTCTCTGCTCTGGAGAGCAGCTTCAGTGACAGACTAATTCACCCTCCTGCTGCAGTCAGACTGTACAATAAGAACTGCTGAGCTGCTCATCTGTAATTAAGTAAATTCTTAAATCATGTGCAATGTGCAATACTGCAACTTCAGAATGTCACAGAACAATGTCACTTTACCTCATGTCACTTTACTTATATACTTTTTATCCTGCACTATTTAACTGTACAGTATATAACTGCACTACTACATATATATTTTTTGACTGGTATTGAAGCATTTTCAGCATCTACAGCTAGTTATGTTAGTTAAGAAACATAGCTACTACTTATTTGTATATAGTGTATATATTGTGTGTGATCCCTGTGTGCTCTTACTACTGTCCAATATGTGCGATGCAACATCGAAATTTCCCCACTGTGGGATGAATAAAGGAATTCTTATCTTATTTTATCTTAGAGGTAATGCATCCGTTTAGCACTACTCAGGAAACTCAAAGACGCTTCACATGTCATTATTCATTCACTCCATTCACAGTGGTGATAAACTACTACTGTAGCCACAGTTTCCCTGGGGCACACTGACAGAAGCGAGGCAACCAGTATGTGCCATTGGCGCCTCCGACTATCACCAGCCGTTCACACACACACAATACACATACCAGTCCAATTCAACACACCTAGACATAAGGTCACTTTTAATAGACAAAAATAACTCTTAAGGTACTGTACATAAACATTCAGAAGTAGGCATTTACATGACGCTAGATGGGAGTAAAAACTACACAGTGTACCTTTAAGTCTTTTTTGATTTTGGCATCTTTACATAAACATTTAAAGAGTTACACATACAAATATATAAATCATCAAACAATATTTGATATGAAACTGAAAAACAAACACTGCTGTGCCGTGTATTTTGTGCCATATAGTTTCCTATCTCAACTTTTCATAACAGAGGCATCTGTGAAAAGTTTCTGGTTGACTTTTTGAGCCATGTACATTGTGCGGCTGTAGCTCCAGCTGCATATGTTCAGATCAGCTGCTGCTCCGTCATCAAAGCTTTGACGCTCACAACAATCACACTGGTGTAGTGGTGACAGGTGCAGACCCCCAAAAGAGAGTGCCCCCTGTGGAGCCCCTTGAGAAGAGCTGGTGTCACATTAGGACAGATGGCGATGACGCAAACACCTTTGCTCACGCATGGAGGTGAGTAATGCATAACTGAGATGAGAGATGGGACTTTTTGCGGCCTTGTTGTGTTTTTTGCGTGCAATTGAGCATACTCTATTTTAAAGCGTTTTTCATGCGTACAGTATATACTTGTGTATACTTGTTACTGCTGGTTCGGCCAGGTTTCCTCAAACAGTAGCCCGATGAAAGGAAGGAAATTACAAACTTAGATAGATATAAAAGAAGGTTTAATATATAAAACAGAATACATATAAAAGACAGGCAGAGAGAAAAGCCTGGGTCTGCGCGGACGAGAGCCAAAGCACAAAAGACCACGCTGATAGATAGGCCTCGCCTCTTATACCAAAGTTAACAGGATATGAAGATTTAAAACACATGTGACAATATGACATATTGAACTCTAGGTTAGAAAACAATGTTCTCATCCATCAGAAGAAGTGTCTTCTTGTATGAGACCAACTCAACCCAGATGTTTTCTGGCTTCATGCTTGTTTACTCTTCTCGTCTTTCACTCTTGCCTGGGGGCTGAAAGAATTCTGCATTCTCGCCACCCTCAATGCATGAGTTGGTTAACTTGACTAGACCCTACTAATCTACACACATTTATTAATATGATAATACACATAACATTTCTTGACAATATTCCAACAACATTATATAACTGCTAATATAACATCACAGTCTAAGCAGATAGCATTATTTACCTTTTATTCTCTCCACACCACATATCACCATATCTGTTGCATATTTTACATTGAAAGACAAAGTAAATGGTGTAATTATAATTTTTGATACTCAAAACTATGCATAATAGTTCTTCTTTAATGTGAAGAGCAATCCATAATCAAGCCTTTGTTGGTTTTGCGTACAGCCATGTCACACTCTTTTTAAAATGACAGTCCATACATTTCAGAAGATACATACCGAATTACACACTCCCACTACATATGACATATTTCTGACAGTTCAGACATAAATACTTCACAAAGGCTTACCCGTAATCCTGTAGAGATTAACACCGATATCTTTAAGCAGATAAAATACAACATTAGCATATGTCTTTGTGTATGGAAATGAGCTACATGAATGGGCCACACACGTCAGTTTTATCGCCCCCTCAATTACGTGGGATTGCAAAACTAATCTACAACTCCATTAAAACAAGGGACCTCCCCGCTCAGGGTTAAACAAAAGCAAATTGCATTAGCCTGTCACACTTTCTTTCTCACTCCTTCTCTTTCACACTCTCACACACATATATACACGCACACACAGGCTTCTCTAGACCAACATGTGCCCCGTCAGCTTTGGATCCGCAGAGGATTTCCTGAAGCAGCGGTGCATAAGGCCCACAAGCAGTTCTAAGCAGATGCCGATATGTAAAAGGTCCCTTGTCTCTATTGAACGTTGTGATTTCATTAAGGCTGCACGCACGCATGCATGCACGTACACGCACGCACGCAAACACACAGCAAAAAGGGGACTAAACCAGCTGCAGGTCTTCCACAGGCCAAAGCAAAGATCATCATAACTCTGCATTATTTTTAGTTCAAGTAAGGTTGATGAACTTTTTCACAGACCAGGGTCAAAAAGTGCTTCTATTTATTTTAAAAGTTTAACATTTATATGTGATGTGTTATTTTTCAAACAGAATATCTAATCTAATTTATATTTGTTTGTACAATAAATGCCAAAGCAGTCCACACATTGGACTAGGCTGCTGCCAACCAGGTATAAACCAGGAGTAATCCCAAAATAATTGGGTTGATTTTATGAGGTAGTAAAATCAAAATTTGACAAGCAAAAATGTCTTTCTTTTAAAGAGATTAACAAATTCTTAAATGTGACTACAAGAAATAAATGTGTTGCTCTTCCCATTGGCAATTTTTTTTTTCCCCCAAAATGTAAATTAACCAAGATAAAACGACTTCATTCAATAATTTACTGCCTACTTTTTGCAGTGAATATGGGCTGAGGGCCTGATAAGCTAGTTCAGAGGGCATGAGTTGGTCCCTGGACCGCAAGTTGAATAGGCTTGATCTAGACACTTACTGTACAATATACTGTACTCAAGATTATATCTGTTTCTGCATAGTTATGCGGAAATAGATACAATTATTTAGTGAAACCCATCCATCCATCCATTTTCTACCCTTTAATCCATATCTGGGTCAGGGTCAAGTCTCATAGCACCAGCCCCTCACTGACCCTCTGCAGGTGGTGAGTCCACAGGAGGACGTCTGCTCTCTGAGTGTGAGCATAGCCTTGATCTTTCAGTGGGGGCTTTGGGCAAAGTGGGGTTAAGTGTCTTGCCCAAGGACACAACAACAGCAGTCATAAGTGGGAGTCGGAGAAGGTGTGGAAGTGGGAATTGAACCCACGACCTTCAGGCCTGAAGGCCAGTGCTCTACCAACTGAGCTACTGTCGCCCCTATTTAGTGAAACATAATCTAAAAAAAAAAATCCTCTTCTCTTCTTGGCCAATTGTTCACACAAAACTGTTCTTGCATGTTTGAGGTATTTCTATCTCAAAAATGGAGATGACTCTGCACAGCCCTTGCTCCCAATGGATTGTTTTATTTCGCACCAAAAGATGTGACGTTTCGGCCTAAAGTACCCTTCCTCAGACATAAAGAAAGCAGGCTACACACCTGTATATGTACACACAAGTGTGATCAATACATTGTGTATAGCCATCCCTGAGATGTGATGACAAAGAACCACAGCATCAAAAATACATATGCATATTAACACATTTTACTTTTCTCCTTTATACACGGCCTTTGATCCAACAAAGGGCAAATTACAGTTACAGTATGTTTCTTCTATAACAGGCATTCAAAACTAAGGCTTTTGGCCAATCGAGGCCCTCTGGGTAATTCTATAGGGCTCTCTGCCTTGCTAACACGCAGGTAGTCTTTGAGACTACTTTGTGTCTCAAATACTGTGATACAAGTTCACAGTATTCAGATACAAGTTCACAACTCAGTCAATATAGGGTACCTCACACAACGTTCAGAACCTCTGGAATTCAGCCATTGACTTTACTTGTTTAGCTGTTGAGATGATGATGTGTCACCCCTGTTCTATAACATGGTTTTAGCTCAATCCAAACATGAACTACAGTATATCTATTTCAAAAATCTATTCTAAAAATCTATTAAATAGAGCCGTGGAGGTTCTCAAGGATCAGAATGGGTTGTCCTCTTTTAAAACACACAAGTTCATTGTTGAGTAGACAAAGGCACGTCTATTAAGTTAATACACAATGAGTATTCAGATCTTTTCTGCTTTATTGTTAAAATGTATGGAAAGTCTAGAGATCATAATACTGTAATTAGAGCATTTGATGTACCAATATTGATATAAATCAGGGGTGTCCAAACAGTTTAGCAATAGGGCCATCTTAGCCCTCCAAGATCTAGAGTCATTTTGGGGAACTTTACTCGCCTGGTTTTTTGTGTGTAAAATTGCTCATAAAACAGTCATCTTTTGATGCAGAGTCAAGCAGTATACTTTGTTTTTTTCAGTACAACCTGGGGTTTTAGAATATTCATATTTTGGAGCTGTCATATCAATTATTTTGATGATTATGGAATCACGAAGACAAAGAAAAAAATGAAACGGAAAATTGTATTGAAAAAACACAATTAAATGCTATAAACAACTTTTTGGACTCCATAGAAATGTTATTTATGGTCTTGGGGATAAGGGAGAAAAATATTGAACCGGTGACTATTATAATTTTTACAAAATTCCACTATAAAAGCCAAAAACGCTGTACTCCTGATGCCCTTCCTCAAGCAGTTTGTCTATGAGGCTGTGGTTGCTTCTGTATCACAGCTGTAAAATACGTAAAACAAAACAAACTAAGACAAAAAAAAAAAAAAAACATCTAATTTATATATACAAATACATTATATACACATAATATCATTTTACTGTATTTATTATTGTTTATTCTCAATAATGTGCACTCCTGGCTCCTCTGAGCGCTGCTGCCTATGCAGCAACAAGTACACACAGGAGTGAGAGATCCTACTCTCTGACAAACTTTGAGCGAGTCCCCGTTTGAGTAAACAACTTTACAATTGGCTGTGTGAGGCTCACGGGGCACCGCTTGAAGATCCAATTGGGGGACTGACTTTCATACACACGCAGTTTATCTTACGTGCATTGCACAGGTAAACCGAAGCCCGTTTTGGAAAGGCTACTTCGCGGAGGAAAAAAAAGTAAGTTGCTAGCTTTTACGGTTTGCGAGTAAATTGATCACTTGTAAAACATGTGCGCAACCATCGTCGGCGATGGCATCGTCTTTTAAGATTTGTAAGGGGCCGAAGACCAAGAAGGTTAAACAGTTTTGACTAGATTCAGGCCTTTCTTAACTTTTATGAATTCACATTTGACAGTGTTGTAGTTGGCTGAATAACTAATACTACATAAGCGTTGTTGTGACACAATCATAAACTTAATATGCAATTAATGTCAACGGCTGGATTTAGAGCTTTCCAACGAGGTATAGGAGGATCTTGGAGTGACGTCGTTGTTTTTTTGTGATAAATTCTTTATTGATTTTTCATTCTTGTTTCCGTCACCAAATACATGTGATCCAAGGTGTTACATTATTGTACTTTTATGTTGTCTACTCACACGTCAAAACAAATACATGCCTACAACACATTTGCCCTCACCACACGCACACCATTCATTCTCATCCGTCCATCATCATACTTAAAGTACACACATCAACAACATACAAAAAAAAAAATAATAATAATAATAATAAAATAAAATAAAAGAAATACAACCCATGGCGGCTACCCTCCCCCCTCCCCCCTCCCTTCCCCAGGTGTCCAAGTTACATACATCCATACGTTAGTTAGGTTACATTACACATTATACTTTCTGAGTTCTTTTCCAGTTTCAACTCCTTCCTACTTATCCACTTATGTCTTTAATTTTCTCTATCTGTTCTTGCCACGCCATAATTCAATTTGGAGAGACGAGAAACGAAAATGGTTTTGAGTATTTATTGAGGTGGTTTGGCGCCCTAGGCCCCGGTGCGGCCTTCAGATCGGAGAGGCTCCTGCGATGGAGCGCGTACAATCCCCCGGGACCTAGGCACTGGTGGCGGCATTTTGGCAGATTGGAGGCAGATTGGAGGCAGATTGGAGGCAGATTGGAGGCAGATTGGAGGCAGATTGGAGGCAGATTGGAGGCAGATTGGAGGCAGATTGGAGGCAGATTGGAGGCAGGGTGAAGAGGAGGAGGAGGGGAGGCGGTGGTTGCGAGGCTTCGAGAAGGCAGAAAGTGAGAGTTGCTCCGCTTTTAAGCGGCTGCCTGTCCGGCACGGATGATTGGAAGGGGGCGTTTGCCGAGCGATAGGCTGGGGAAGCGAACCGGCCTGGAGGGGGTAGCTTTTGCTGACGTCTACCAAATTGAATTTTCGCGAGCTACATTTCAATTTGGAGAGACGAGAAACGAAAATGGTTTTGAGTATTTATTGAGGTGGTTTGGCGCCCTAGGCCCCGGTGCGGCCTTCAGATCGGAGAGGCTCCTGCGATGGAGCGCGTACAATCCCCAAAAAGCTGAGTGTGTTGATGGAGTTTTGCAGCCTGGTTTGCAGGAAACAGACGTCGTGGCTACTCTATGCTGTGACCGCTATCGCTATGCTGTGACCGCTATCGCTATGCTGTGACCGCTATCGCTATGCTGTGACCGCTATCGCTATGCTGTGACCGCTATCGCTATGCTGTGACCGCTATCGCTATGCTGTGACCGCTATCTCTATGCTGTGAACCGTTTATGCGCTAACCATTTTTTGCTATGCTGTGACCGCTAACACTAACGCTATGACCGCTACCACTGACGCTATGACCGCTATCACTGACGCTATGACCGCTATCACTGACGCTATGACCGCTATCACTAACGCTATGACCGCTATCACTAACGCTATGACCGCTATCACTATGTGCTGTGACCGTTATATGCGGTTATCTTTGAGTGCCGGGACGTGAGCGCTCGCATCACGATCAACCGGACGCTGCGGCAGGGTTATCTTTGAGCGCTGGGACGTGAGCGCTCGCATCACGATCAACCAGACGCTGCGGCAGGGTTGTCTTTGCGCGCTGGGAACGTGAGCGCTCGCATCACGTTCCGTCAGACGCTGCGGCAGCGGAGAGTGTTTGAGAGAAGTGCGTGCCGCCACCAGAATCTTATTGGTTCACTTACTTTGCTTCGTATTGCTTTGCTGGGAGCTTACGAGGAAGCCAGTTGACGTTGTGCAGGCAGGATAGCGGACGCGTCTGGCCTGATGTAGGCGGAGAAAGCCGCAGAGGACCGGCGCCCCAGCTGTTGCGGAGAGGTGTGGGGGAGCCCCAGCGAGGCCGCGATGGTCCTGGAAAAAAACCCCCCAAAACCCACGGAAGGGGCACGTCCGTGTAGAAGCTGAGACCTGGAGGGGCAGAGACGTATCGGAGAGGGCCATGAAGTTGCAGGCGCCTTTACGCTTAGAATCTTGGGTTGGAGAGTAGATAATCAGGATAGTAGGATGGTCGGGAAAAGCCGTGTCTCGGACCGCACGAAGGTTGAGTGTGCAGTAGTGAAACGCTTATGCAGAGAAGCCATGGAAGGCGAGCAGGAAGATGCTGCGAGGATGGCAGACATGTACCTGGAAGATGAGCCGGAGTTCAGTGCCGCTGCAGGAATGGGCAGCAATGATTGGGAGCCTGCGATCAGAAGAGTGAAGAACACGGTATGGATGCCTTTGAATAGGAGTCCGATTGACGGCTCAGCGCAGCTACTCGGCCAGCTGCATCTGATAGAATCAGAAGATTAAGTAGAGAGATGAAGCACGACCGCCGAAGTGACCCTGGGAGCGAGTCCAGTGCCGCGCGGCATACTCGGCCGGGCTGCATCCATTAGAAGCAGGATAAGCTTCTGAGAGGGTGGGTTGCAGCAGTAGCAGTAGCAGCAGCGGCAGCAGCAGTAACCTCAGATAATAACGGCAACGACCTGTATCAGCCGCGGCAGCAGCAGCTGCAGCATCCGTAGATAATAACGGCAAAACCCTGTATCAAAGCCACGGCAGTAGAATATGTTGTAGCTGTTTAGTGTTTCAGTAAGAGAAGCGAAGTGAAGAGAGATGACGAAGTACATGAAGCAGCAGCAGCACGGCAGTAGTAGCAGTATGAAGCAGCAGCAGTAGCAGCAGTAGCGGTAGCAGTATGAAGCAGCAGAAGCAGTATTAGCAGGAGCAGCAGCACCACGACGCGATTCATACGAACAGACAGACGTGTCACGCCAGCGTGCGCCGCTTGTCTCCGTGAGCCAGGTTACGTACGTGTCTGAAAGAGCCGAGCCACAGAGACGGGTGCAGCCTGGGAGCCTGCGGAACGGCAGCGGCACATGTAGTAGTAGGAGCAGCAGGAGAGCAGCAGGGACAGACAGCAGCAGGAGCGGCAGCAGGAACAGGCAGCAGCAGGAGCGGCAGCAGGAACAGCAGCGGCGGGATCAGGCATCAGTAGGAACGGCAGCGGGGACCGGCAGCAGCGGCGGTCAGAGAACCAACCCACGGTTGTTTAAGAGCCTGAGGGAATAAATCAACCCGAATCCGAAACATTCCCATGCGAATAACAGACGTCCCCTGGAGCCATCTTCTGCTTTGGTTATGGCAGATGCGCATGAACGATCACTGATCCATGCGTTCATAGCCCCAACGCTACTTCACACCCATTGCAGATTCACGTTCGGCCCTTTTTCTTCCTGCTGCACTTTCAAAATGCAACACTGCAGTTAGTTACCTAATTTAATACCAGCGACCTAGCTATTTAATGCATGGTTTTACTGCAAGTGGCAGAACATGATCTGAATTAATGCACATAGCTCCTCGTATATCCCCAGACGATAGAGATTGATGCCATTTAATATGCATTGCCCCTCGGTTAGCTCAGACACGTGTGAAAACGGAGCCTGCAGACCAAGCTCGGGGCGAAAAAAAACCGGCGCCTGCAGTCAAGTGCGTAGGGCAAAAACCAATCGCCTGCAGCCCAGAACTCCGGGATTAATCTGTCCGCGGTCAGCACACTCACTGTACTCACATGCCAGGAGACTCGGGAAAAGCAACGGGACGACGCGGCACCGCCAATCGAGGCAGGGACACGCACGGCACCGCCAGACCTTCTGCGTGCGGCAGCAGACCACGAGGAACGAGCCGCACAGAAACCCGCGGAGGGCCCCGCGGAGCAGCCCGCAGAAAGAGCCCGCAGAGGAGGAGAGCAGTGGGGATATGCGAACCAAAGCAGGTGCAGGGACGTGGAAGAGGAGCAGACCAGTGCAGGGACGCGGAGGAGGAGCAGACCAGTGCAGGGACGCGAAGGAGGAGCAGACCACAAGCAGCCAGACGGAGGACGCCAGGGACGCGCACGAGTAGCGTGAGTAGACGAAAACGATTCCTCCAGACGATTCTCTGCAAGGCTTCAGGAGCTTGCGAGGCTTCGAGAAGGCAGAAAGTGAGAGTTGCTCCGCTTTTAAGCGGCTGCCTGTCCGGCACGGATGATTGGAAGGGGGCGTTTGCCGAGCGATAGGCTGGGGAAGCGAACCGGCCTGGAGGGGGTAGCTTTTGCTGACGTCTACCAAATTGAATTTTCGCGAGCTACATTTGTTCCCGTCTTTGCTCCATGCATCCTCGCTACTGACAGCTCCATGTTTGTAATGTCTATGAAAGTCCTGATCCACTGCTGCCTGGACAGTGTGTGAGGTGGTTTCCAGCGGAGGGCCAACATTTTCTTGGCCGCTGTGACTCCAGCCAGGAGGAGACGTGTCTGTGCTCTGCTTAGGTCCATGCCTGTAGTGTCATTCAGTAGTAACAGTGTAGGAGAACAGGGCACTGCAAGACCAAGCACTTCAGTCAGAGATGCACACACTACCCCCCAAAAGTGATTCACAGGTTTGCACTCCCAGTACATGTGCATAAAGGTCCCCATCCGGTTCTCCTTACATAATGTACACTGTGGCTTTGCCACCAAGTTCATATGATATGCCTTCTTTGGTGTCAAATATGTCCGATGAATGTAATTAAAATGTATCATCTGATGGTTGGGGTTCCTGGAGGCAGCTCCCCCAGATCTCCAAATTGTGCTCCAGTCCAGTGCCCCTCTGTCATATTGTTCCAGATCTTTCAACCACACTTGGGTAATGGGTAAGTTGAGCATGGTCGCTTCTGATAGTAGCTTATACGTTTGGGTGACCACTTTCTTTTTCCCTGCTCTGCCTGCCACTATTGTTTGCATCGGGTGAGTGGGTACTCCTGTGTTCCAGGGAACACCATAAGCCTTCAAGGACGCACGCAGTTGAAGGTAAAGGAAGAATGAGGTCCCTGGTATATTGTATTTTCCTCTCAGCTCTCTGAATTCCAGCAGTCCCCCACTCCCCCAGATGTCAGAGAGAGTATGGATCCCTTTTCCCGCCCATGATGCATTAGTAAAAGGCTTTCCCCCCGTCAACAGTGAATGATTATTAAATAGTGGGCTTTGAGCATGCCACCGACACTGAATGCCTGACCTCTTCTCAATAAGGTGCCAGAGACTCAGTGTGTGTGCCACTATGGGGCCCATTTTGTTTTTAGCACGTTTGTTAGGAATTGCTGCATACACCAGATCCTCTATTCTATAAGGCAATGCAAGATTCTTTTCTATTTCCCTCCATGAATTATCCCCTTTCACGTCAGTCCATACATTAACTGGTCGTAGTCCGTATGCCCAAAAATAAAACTCAAAATTAGGAACAGATAGGCCCCCTTCTGTCCGCAGTCTTTGTAAGGTAACAAGTTTGACCCGTGGACGTTTCCCAACCCAGATAAACTTAGATATCAAAGAATGGATCTTTTTCCAATAATCGGCTGGAGGTGACAGAGGAATCATGGATGAAAAGAAGTTAATCTGTGGCAAAATGTCCATTTTAATAATTGAAATACGAGATTGCAGAGATTTTGGTAGGAAAGACCATCGTTTCAAATCCATTTCAACCTTTTCGTAAATACCTTGGAAATTTTTGTTAGCAATACTCTGTAAGTTTGGGTGAATTTCAATTCCAAGGTATTTAAATTGTTTAACTACTGGTATATTCTGGGGTATTAAGTTTGTCACAGCCTTTTCATTTAGTGGGAATAAAGCTGATTTGTTCCAATTAATTTTATAACCCGAGATTGAGCTAAACTTCTCAAAGATATCCAAGATATTGGGTAGTGACATTGGCACTTTGTCTAGATACAGCAATACATCATCTGCGTACAGTGATATAGAGTGGCTAGTATTGCTAAACACAATGGGAGTGATTTGTTGATGTTGTCGAACCTTCTCTGCCATTGGTTCTAGAGACAAGGCAAATAATAGTGGGCTCAGTGGGCATCCTTGTCTACAAGATCTTGATAAACTAAAAGATTGTGATGTCATATTATTAACATTAATCATTGCTTTGGGATTGGTATATAACAATTGTATCCATCGAATGAATTTTTTGTTTAATTTGAATTGCTCCAATGTCTCCCACAGATATTGCCACTCTAGCCTATCAAAGGCTTTTTCCGCATCCAGACTTAATACTGCACACGGGGATTGGATATCTTGAGCTGCGTATATGATATGTAGTAATCTCCGAACGTTGTCTGCAGCAAATCTGTTCTTCATGAACCCTGTTTGATCTCTGTGAATTAATTTTGCCATTGTAATGACCTTCCGCGGCCGCTAGAGGTTCGAGACGCGTGGCAAGAACTTTAGCAAGGATCTTAATCTCAGCATTTAACAGTGAAAGAGGTCTATAATTCTTGCATTGGGTCGGGTCTTTCCCTGGTTTTGGTAAAACAACAATAAGTGCTGTGTTAAGATCATTACAGAAGCTGCCCAGGTCAATAGAGGTCTGGATCATAGCCAGTAGGTGGGGGCCTAGCTGTTCCCAAAATGATAAATACACTTCAGGGGGGATGCCATCCCACCCAGGTGACTTTCCTCTTTTCATACCTTTCACAGCCTTCTTCAATTCAGCCAGAGTAATCGGATCCCCAAGACTCTCCGCTTCAGTCTCGGATACGTGGGGCAGGTCTATTCCTTCCAAAAATTCATCAAATTTGGGCTTTTCCAGGCATATTTCAGACCTGTAAAGTTCCTCATAATATTTTTTGAATTCATGGTTAATTTCACGTGGTGAAGAGAGCATCCCTTGGTCTGATTCGATCGCCAATATGTTGGAGTATTTGTTGCATTTTTGCAGACTCAGGGATAACAAATTACTTGGGCGTGCTCCGTTGAAGTAATAGTTCCTACGTGTTCTATGCATTTGCGACTCAGCCCTTATTTTAAGTAGATCCTCAAGCTCAACTCTGGCTGAATCGATAGCTTTTTGTCTAGTTTCATTCAGTCCCTCCCTTTGTTGAGTTTGTTCTAGTTCTTTAAGCTTCCCCTCCAATAATGTGATTTTCCCCTGTCTTGCTCGTTTGAGGTTAGATGCATATGATATGGTTGTATTGCGTATGAACCCTTTTATTGCTGCCCACAGCATTCTCGCATCTGCAACTGAGCCTATGTTCTCGGCGAGAAATAGCCTCAGTTGTTCAATAAAGAATTCACAAAAATCTTTGTTGCTAAGTAGACTTGTATTGAATCTCCACCTTCCAGGAATCTTAGGTCCTTCTGAAATACTTAATTGTGAGGTGATGACACAATGGTCTGATAGAACGTTTGATTTAATTTCGCACTGGTGGATTTGTGAAAATGCTGGTGCTGTGGCCAACAGATAGTCAATTCTGGTATAAGTTTTATGTTGATTTGAAAAGAAACTATATTCCCTAGCTGTCGGGTTCATATTCCGATATAAATCAGTCAAGCAAAAGTCCTCTAATAGTCCTTGAAAGGCTGTAGTAGCAGGGGATTGGCTGTGAGTGCCGTCACTTGTTTTGTCGATCAATGGGTTCAACACTGCGTTCATATCTGCTCCTATAATTATTTCATACTCCTGTAAGTTGTTTAAAATATTGCCTAAATATTGGTAAAAAGATTCTGAGTACACATTTGGTGCATAAATACTGATAAAGGCGATCTTTCTTCCGCTAATACTTGCCTTAATATATGTTAATCGACCGTCCTCACTTTCAAAACTCCCAGTAATTGATATAGGCAAGTTCCTTTTAAGGAGTATCAGAACGCCACGGCTTCTTGAATTATAGCAGGCCGATGAAGCAGTGTAATAAACCCGGTTTGCCAATTTCTTTTTGTCTAGGGGGTTAAAATGGCTTTCTTGTATAAATGCCACATCAACATTGTGCCTATTTAGCCAGTCCAAACACATAGATCGTTTAAGCTGCCCATTAAGACCATTTATATTCCAACTTGCTATAGTAATCAATGCCATATATCAACCGAGCAAAACAACAGGTTATAGTCAAAATTTTAACCATAATATTAGACAGAGTATACTTTTTACAAGACACCTGTGAGCCCCTCAGCCGCGTTCCCCCTCCCTCCCCCCCATCAATAACATCTATCAAACTCACACACATACACATCTCACCCCGTTCACGCACACATACACACACCCACACAGGCATAATACAAGAAAAAAAATAGAATAAAACCCAAAGATAATTGACACCTGATCTAGAGAAAGTTGGCTAAGAGTTCACCCCAAACTAACCCCCCTCCTTCGTAGTTGGTTAGTGCATTAATCCACCTCCAATATAGTCCCATTTTTCCCAGCTCCAGTGCAGCTTAGTGTACGACTTCCGACAAGATACAGCAGAGTTCATTTGTAGCCTTTACAGCCTCAAGTAGTTAAAAATTAAACCCATACTGATCTGTTGTTGTATTTCTTCTTTAAGTCATATTATTCATTCAGTACCTGCATCAGCTGGCTGCTCATCATCTTTCTCACCCTGTGCATGGCCCTTAGCGTTGGGCTCCAAGAAAAACTCTGCATCCACATGCGAGTTAAAGATGTAGGCTTCTGCGCCCCGGGTCAGCTTTAGCTTGGCTGGGTAGATGAGGAACGGTGTGAATCCACATTTCCTGGCTGTATCCATGGCTGGAGCGAAGGCGCGCCGTTTCTTGACAGTGTAGTTACTGTAGTCCGCTGCGAACCGTACTTCTCTTCCATTCACCTCAATCCGCGTGGCTCTGGCCGCCTTCAGAATGCGGTCCCGGTCAGTATAGCGCAGCATCTTGCATATGACAGTGCGGGGGCCCCCGCTGGTAACCCGCTCCGGACCGATGCGATGGGCTCTCATCACCTCGATGTTATCACCGGAGAGGGCAGGGAGCCACTTTTTGAGAGAAGTTAGGAGGTAAGTTCGGACATCCCCACTCTCCACGTTCTCTGGCAGATTAATGATGCGTATATTGTCTCTCCGTGACCGGTCCTCGAGTTCGGAAATACTCATCTCTAGTGCAGACCACGAGTTGTGAAAGTTATCTTCAACCTTAGTGATACGAGAGCTCGTTCCCTTTTGATCCGCTTTCAGTCTCTTTATTTCGGCAGTGTTCTTTGCCACCTCAGCCCTGAAGTGCTCAATCTTACTGTCGAGTTTTGAGAACTGTTTTTCGATGAAAACACGCTGCGCCTCGAGCGCCGGGTTAAGCATAGAAGCGAGGGCTTCCTTAATAGGATCCAGCTTTTCGTCTATGCTCGCTGGCTCCTGACTTGCTTTGCTTCTTGTTCGTTCAGCCATTGTGACAACACCTGTTTTGGGCGATGTTCCGTGTCTTAGTTTGTTTTTTCCAAAGGAGATATAGTGGATTTTCAGTGATAGTTTGGGAAGTTTGTTTGGCGTGGATGCTTCACGCAGCCATCTTGCCTGCAGGTCACGTGGCCCCGAGTGACGTCGTTGTTTATAGTTTTTCCGCGCCGGTCACGTGAACGTGTGGCACTACAGCGTTGAAAGATACCTGAATTCTAGAGAGTTAGCTATTTTTAGACGTTTGTAGAGAGGTTTTAATAATTCAAATGGCCCGTTCCTGTTGTGTAGTCGGTTGTACGGCCCGCTGGGGACAGATTAAGTTTTTATTCTAATTCTTTCGGGAAAAGAGCAGCGAAAAATGGCCGCGGTAAAGTGGCTGCCCTTTTATGCTGCTACCTACGGTAAACATAGAACGGGAAGCCGGTTGCTCATCCCAACGGCATCCTGTTCCACCTTTACAGTAAGTAACAGCAAAAAGGAGCAACCCGCTTTTAATGTACTTTTACCGCGACGGCGAAATGCCGGGCCACTTTACCGTGTTGAAAAACGCGAGAAATGGATTTTCACCACGGACCCTTCTTGAGTGAAGGGCCCCGGGTTTTCTATGCAGTAAGAATAAATGTGTCTGAGTCCCAGTCCCAGCAGATAGGTGCCAAAACAGAGGTGAGTCTGACCAATGTTTTATCTCGTATATGGGCTTTGGATTTGTTCAGTTCGGTCTCATATACTTATTTTTAGCTTGTCTTTATATCTCCTCTGATCTACTTGCATTAAAGTGCTTATATACAGTGCTATTTGCCCACTGAGTCTTTTAAAAGTACTCTCGAATCCATGCTTCAGTATGGGCCGCTGTGTGTTCTCACCACCCAGCGAGGGGCGCATGCGCACGCGGGTGTAAACAAAGATCCTCCTATAGCATGTATGTATTGCAAGAGCTGAAGTTGGCTGGATGACGCTCTGAACTTGTGCCATCCTTAGCAAGGCACAGGGCCACATAACATTACACAGATGGCAGAAATTGGCCCACAGGGAATTGGCCTGATCCAATGGGTCTTTTACCTTTGTATTGTTGTATACTTATGCCTGCCCCTTTATAACACACCACAAATGTAATCACTACAAAATGTTGTCTAGAATGTTGTCAAAATCAGTCTAGAATGTTGATGCACTGGTATGACTGTCTTGTGTCTGTTTTGTGCCTATGTTGGAGACCGGAAAGAAGGCTTAATTTATTTGTTCATTCATTCATTTTATAGCAGCTGATCATGGCAGCGAGAATTGGATTTTTGTCTAATTTCCTTTGTCTAAACCACTCCAAAACAACATTTAGTGGGTAAAGGAGAAGGATGTACAATAAACTATTCTTTAAAGCCCATTATGCACAATCTGTCCCATTTAATTACGTACACACTGACATCTACACTACACTTACATAACCTCTGTATCAGGGTTAACGCTCTCTTCCTTCCTCCTTAATCCTGCGCTCTGTCTCCCATCTTCACTCAAATCCCAGTTGGCAATTTTTATTTCCAGCACCACTTTGGACCTCTCTCTGTCTACCTTTGGTCCACTCTCCTTTCTGACCCCTGATCCTCTCCTGTGTGTTAAAGTTTCTGCTCTCCACTTCCGCGGCCTTGTCAAAGTGAAGGACTTGCCGTAATTTAGCCACTGATCTCCTCATCCCTTCTGCAGCACTCACCTGCCGGACAGCCGAGGGGGGAGGAGGAGGAGGAGGGTAGCTGCATGGCCCCAATCAGATGGCTCTTGTTGAACCCACTCAGAGTTTTAGCATTTTCTTTGTGAGTTTGTCTAACTTGAAGAAACATTAACGCTATTACTATACAAATACAGTATAGGAATTACTTTGACATGTCATGTTTTAGTATGTGCTTCCTGTCTGCAACTTCCTATACTACCTTCAGATGATTGACATTTTATTTTGTTTTTTTTTTACAAATTTGAAAATTATTGGCTGCAACAACAACAATTTGATTAGATAGATAGATATTTTATTGATCCCCATCAGAGATCATTCATAGCAATAGTAATAATCCACAACAACCCTTCAGGTCACAGCAGCAGAGGTGGAGTAGCCTCTGGGTGGAGCAGGACGGGTCACAGCAGCAGAGGTGGAGTAGCCTCTGGGTGGAGCAGGACGGGTCACTGCAGCAGAGGTGGAGTAGCCTCTGGGTGGAGCAGGACCGGTCGCATATTATAAATGGATTATATAGACTTTCCCCTGAGAAACTGCTCAAACTAATTTGTGTCTTAGAAAAAAAGCTGAGAAAATGAGGTGTTTGTGAAAACAGACGAACCTGCAGAAAATTGATTGCAACACTGTTTAGTTTAATTTTAGCATCTCCACAAACATGTCCAGTATCTTACATGTTAGAAAACAGCAACAAGTTATGATAAAGTGTTTTTGATGCAAAATAATATGTTTTATGGCACACACACCCACATTGAAAGATGGCGCCTCGTACGGTCGACATGGCTCTTTGCTGCTCTCTTTTTCTTTTGTTTTTACTTTTTAACTGTGCATCTGGCTGTTCCTACACCCGTGAGGAACTTATGAACATCCGACCCACCGTTCCCATGGACCTATTGCCTGTTTTCTTGGCATCTGCGGCTGATTTAGTCCATGTTCTAGCCAAAAAAGTGTGGGCCCGTAAAAGGGGAAAGCGCGGAGGCCTGTTCGTGCGTCTTAGGAGGAGAGGAGCGCGCACGGCTCTCCCCGGCATTTTTCTCTCCAACGTACGCTCACTGGGCAATAAGATGGACGAACTCAGCCTGCTCATGAGAAGAAACAAGGACTTTGCCACATCCTGTGACCTCCTGTTACTTACGTGGCAATAAAAATGATTCTGATTCTGATCTGATTCTGATCCACAAAGTGTTGTTCGAATATTTAAAAGTGTACTCATCCAAAAACGTCAACATTTACATATTGATAGTAGAGCCCATGACAAACTATGCCAGGAAGAATGGCCAGTATTTATGCATTGTGTGACGCTATATTTATGAAAATAACAGTAAATCAGAGATAAGCAAAATTACAATGATAAACACTATAAATGACAATACATCAAAGTGAACAGACAATATACTTATACTATAAGTGCAATAGAATACTGTTGTGTGTCTTTGTGTGTTAGGGAGCGCATATATGTGCGTTTATGCACGCGTTTTTGTGTGTTCGTCTGGTTACATCTACAGTGTAGAGTGTCGGCCTGTTTAGTCCAGCGAGCGCTGTGACCATAACTGGACTTTGCCGCAGGCTCCTGGTGTGGACTCAGTGATAGTTTTAGCAATAGTCCACTTTTCTGTGGCTTTTTTGGGGTCAGCGGGGGTCTTTTTGCACACCCGGGTGAAGATATAAGTGTGAATTCTCTGCTGCTCTGATCTCCACTTCCCCGCACGTACATTTGGACATGCACAGTAGCCAAGAACAAACGTAAACAACAAAAATGCAGAATGATGTTGGTTCTTTCACATATTTGTGGAGGGCTGAAGAGGATGTTGTTGAGGAAGTGAGTTTACTGCTGGGGGGGTGCTGGGGGTCACGTGTGTCGTGTTTTAAAGTTCCTCTGCCAAATAATCACCGAGCGCTAGAACTACATTGTTCGGGACGACAGTAGCTCAGTTGGTCGAGCAGGTCGTGGGTTCGAGCCCATCACGAGACCTTCTCCACCGACTCCCACTGATGTCTCCTGTTGTTGTGTCCTTGGGCAAGACACTTAACCCACTTTGCCTATGAGGAGCGCGGCAGTGATGTTCGCTGCTTGCCTTGATGTGTATGCATCAAACTGAAATTTCCTCATTGTGGGACAAATAAAGGATCTTTTTCTTTTCATCCTCAAATGAACGCTGTAAAATTTACATACGGAGCCTGGTCGTTTCTGTTAATAGCTTGGCAACGTCTGCGCAGCGCCTCCGTCTAACCTTAATGTGACGCACAATATCACGTCACCACCACACCTCATCACCCCACTCCCACCACCCACCACATCGACCCCCCCCTCTTTTGGGTTAAACAACCCTAACCAAGCCCACTTGCCACGGTTACACATTCTCTAAAGCGATCTGGATCTGGATCTTGGTCCACTTTAACTGGGCCGTAGGTTGTGCTTGTGACCACAGCCTTAGAGCCCGGAACAGGTGGCCACCTCAGGTAGCTGCTCTCAACGTGGAAGAGCAGCATTTCCTCAGAGAGCTCCACAAACCACACACAGAGGTTGCTCATGGCTGCTTCATCTTATTCCATCTGACGTCCAATTGCCTTCACTACACTGGACAGGGGGTACATTGGGGAAGGGCTAGTGGACATGATGGACACTCGCTGTGGAGCCTGGCCTTTCGGTAATGGCAGCTGGTGTGGAGCAGAGGTTAAAGGGAAATGCCACACGTGAAGCTGTCCTGTCCTAATGAGAAGGAGAGACGCATCTGCGGGGCCATTAGTATGCAAATGTCACGGCAGACCAGCAAGAAATATGTTAAGTTAATTTACGAGAGCCGCAAATGAATATCCATGAAAGCAAATGTAACATGATTGAAATATTGTGATCGTGAAACATAGAAATGACTGGTAGATTTTGAATAGAAGGATTTGCTTGCAATCTGATGGCCACAAACACAAAGACATAAAGCATTCAAATATAATAGCAATTCTACAAATTGATCCTCAGCAGTGCATTTAGTTAGAAGGTGTGGTCTAGTATGCTGGGACATAATTCAGTTTAAAGAAGACACATACTGCAGATCCCTACATAAACTATATGACTCCTGTCTCATTATTGATCTAACACGACTCTGAATCCGGTTCAGCAGCTGGGAGCTTTCTCACTCAAACACAGTTTATTTTATCTTATTTACAGAGCGGTTTTATCTTATTTACAGAGCGGTCGGCCAATTGGCTACTCAGCCAATTGGCTCGCACACAGCTTCTCCAAAACCCAAACGTGGAACTTTTAAGCTGTATTTTGCAGTGAATGCACGGCTTTCGGCAGCTGCAGCAGTACTAATGGTGCTTTCACACTGGATCATGCGTTGCGTCGACTTTCAATGCAAAGTCAAAGGTGACGCGCATTCGAGCGTCAAACTGCATGTGCGTCTCGGGATGCACACACGGAACTGCGTGGTAGTGACGCACGGACTGCTATATAAAGTCTCTGGAAGGTCTCTGGACACAGAGACGCTGCAGAGCTGCATTATTAGAGAACTTTACACAAAAGGCCGCTATCTGAACTCCGTTAGCATCAAAGTCCACCCGTTACTTCCACCACTTCCGGCGGCCGCCACCGCTGGCCAGGACTTCTGGTGTGAAGACCCCTGCGTCTGAAAATTAGAGAATGTGTCAGCGTTCCAGCGTTGGCGGCGTGAAAGCCCCTATAGACGTGCAATGAACGGGTTTGATACTGTATATCTGTGATCACACTTCCACTGTCGTGAGTTTGGTTGGTTACAAAAGTGTATAAAGTTTGTGGGTAGGAGTTTTAAACCTTAAAACAGCTGCAATTTAAAGGAGACCACTGTACTAAAGTTTTCAGCCGACATTACATGATCTGTGGAGTAAAGAAAATGTATTAATGTTTAGATGTGAAACCCGCAGGAGCACGTGGCTAATTTGCAAAGATTTGCATAAACTGTAGAGAGCCACTGTGATCATGTTGTTAGAGTGTGTGTCCAGGAAGGTGGGATTGTACAAACACTGTGGAACCATCTTTTTCCTTGTCCAGTGCAGTCCAATGTAGCTCATGTTCACATTAGTCTAAAAAAAATATACAGTTCAAATACTTTGTGGTGAGTTTATGGGATGAAGAGCTGATCAGTTATGAAGTACACTAGATCAAAATGTTCATAACAACACATTTCCTATTTGACAAATGTTTTAACATACTAGTTTTAACATACAAGTTTCCCTTGCGTAACAATGCAGCTCCTGACTTGACAAGACCCAGACTTTTCAGAGCAAAGAAAAGCTGATGTACTTTCAAAGCAAATCTTTTTTTAAGAGTTGTCTTAAAAAAAAACAAAAAAATTACGTCAAACTGTGGAATTCTTGGCAGGCCTCTGAACATTCTCACACAGCTTCCCGTCAACTTCTGTGCCTTATTGATTTTTTTTTCGTTCCATTCTCCAAACCCTGAACACGCACGGAGCAGTCTTGGATGTCTTTCTTCTTTTCAAACATAATGTATCATCCTTGCGTTTCACGTTTCGCAGGAGCTCTCCACTTTTAAACCTTGTCTTGCTTATCAAAGACACTGAACTTGCTTTAACCTTTGTTCTTTCAAGATTCCACATTCAAAACCTCAGAGTGACACAACATGGAATCCTCGCTATAATAGTAACGGGATAATCTGTTGACTGTCAGACCACATTTGCCATTTTCTTGCCTTTTTCTGCTTGTGATGACTGGAACTGGTGTCAAAATGCCAGGCTGACCCAGGAGGCGCAGGAAAAACTGTAAAGCAGAGCCAAAGGACATGTTCGGATGCTGATGAGTTCTGTCAGTTTGAGAATATACATATCCCAGTACATGATGTATATGCGTCCTTACGGGATTGTCTTTGAAACTCAACTTTATAACACCAACCAATGTTCAAAGCTTTTTTTTTCATTTCATTTGCATGTGCTCAGGAACGGACTAAACATCAAGAATTACAACCAATCAATCAGACTGCAGTTATTCCTCAAAGCTGAGGTATTGTGCAAAGCTTTTTTGTTTGTACATGTTGTCCCAATATAAAGTGTCTTGTAAAAGTATAACATTCTGGACAAATCAAACCATGTTATCTGTTTGCATACTTGTAAAAAAGAGCCTTCTGAATCTCAAGTCCTGTTTTTTTTTCTTCACTTTTCTGTCTAAAAAAGCAGTTCACCTTGGAGAGACCCACAAGGAAAATGCCGTTAGAGTTATTAGATTTAAGCATGTTTATTAGATTGAGCATGTTTGGCGCCCTAGGCCCGGGAGGGATGCTGTTGAGCGCAGCGCTTGCTCGCGTGCATAATCCCCCCCGGGGCCTAGGCCCTGGTGGAGGCTTGCAGACTTCAGAAGGCCGGGAAGTGGGCGTCTCCGGCTTTTAACTTGCTGTCCTGGTGGTTATTGGTTGACTGGATGTGGGCGTTGCTGGTATGATGAGCCGCGGAAGAGCAGCCTGTGGCCTGGGCCGCAGCAGCCGGGTCTACCACAGTGAACTTTCGCGAAAGCTCCATATCTAAACATGTGAGGCCAAAAAAACAATAATTTAGAGCCATGGGTGAGTTAGATGGGTTGTAAATCAATTCATGTGGTTTGAAAGTTGACTATCCCAGGCTTAATGAAACAACAATGTTTAAAGGAGACATATTGATACAAACGCAAAATCTAGGTTCAGTCAAGATTTAAGACCCTTGTAATGTTTATATGTTAGAGTGTGGGTCAAATTTAAGGAAGGAGGGAGATATTTTTTATTGATTTATTTTCACAAACACAGGTCAAGGGCAGAACATAAGAGAGTCTACCAAAGAAAAAAACTAAATTCAAAATGTGTATGCATCCATCATTGTCTAATTTACCCATTTCAAGTTGCAGGTACAGTGCTTCATGCGTGTTTGAGCGATCTTATGATTGGACTTGATGGATTCTTTTATATCACACAAATGTTTTGTTCCATCTTCCTCAGAATTCAAAGAAATAACACCAAATACAGCAAGTTGTTCGAATGAAACCTGGGTCCGTCTTGTATTTTCACAATAGTGCTATAGATTTTGAGAACAGTTTATCCTGAAATCACATTAGTCATTTATGTCAAAGTGTGAGACCTTGCATTGGAAAATGTATTACAGAAAAGATACATTATACATTTTCATTTTTAGAATCCAATCACAATAATCAGATTGCTTTGTAGTTCTATATTTATCATCCATCAGAAGTCAAAGATAACATTTCACTTGTAACCTCCACTTTTTATACTCCACTGGCCTCAATGTTGCATGGTTAAAACTCTTCTCCAATAATAAATGTTAAACTTTCACAATTGGAGTCTGACATTGCAGGTCCAGCGCTGAACGAGCATAAAGGGCATGTTGAATATTTCACTATTTAACACCCATTTGCATGAGAAGGGTACGGGGCCGAGGACACAGCTCTTATTACATTAGTCCGATCCTTAAAAAGCTGCAGACTCTGGATTTTTGGACTTTTTCCTGCCCCAGACATTTTATTGAATTACAAGGCTCTGCTCCATTGCCCTTCAAATAGAACTTGCGTTTTACCACCTACACTCGCCCTGCATTTATAATTTTTGTTAGTTACCTCAGAAATCATGTGCAGGGTTGGAATATTATTTTTTGCTGAGTGTTTAAGGTCCGTGTTTTGGCCAGAACAGATGGGAGTTGTCCATACCAACTGTCTTCCATGTGTTGAGTGGGCGAGCAGGCTATAGGTGTGCTTACTCAATTTTCAACCGGTAAAAACGGTCACCATCTTTTATAGAGATCTTAGACAGCATATTTTGTCTTTGCATAATTCATATTGTTATGATTATTCATTGGAACTACACCCTACATGAGAGATTTTTCTATTTTAGGAAGTTTTCTTGGTAGATTAAGTATATTTGCTCAATACCAGACAAATAGCCTCAATACCAGACATATAGCCAAAAGATAGTACCATTATAACAGTAAGTAATCTTTTATTTTTTTTTATTCATATACCGCCTTTTCACTGCACATCGGAGTCTCAAAGCGGTTTACAATTGTTATTTTTGGGAGTGGGGGTGCCAGTACAGGAGGCACATGCCAGACCTATTGTACATATTTTTAGTGGTAGGGGAAACCGGAGCACCCGGAGGAAACCTACGCAGACACGGGGAGAACATGCAAACTCCACTCAGAAAGGCCCTGGTCCAACCGGGACTCGAACCCAAGACCTTCTTGCTGAGAGGCGAGAGTGCTATCCACTCAGCCACCGTGCCGCCCAATGCAAGTCACTGAAAAACAGTAACTTTTTAAATCATCACTGTCCTCTGCACTCTATTACCGTCACTTAAAGGCACACCGTGTAACTCTTGGCCACTAGGGGCGCTAGACCTGCAACTTTCACGTTTAGCGCCCCTAGTGGCCACAAGCAACTCAGCACTGTCGCAAAAGTCAACAAACAGTCAGCCGGTGTCTTTTGAGTGTGTATTCAGACAGCATGCACTGGTGTGTGTGTTCAAACTGTAGAGACATGCCTACAGATATTGAGAGACTCTGCTGTGGTCAGCCTCCAGACCGCTGCATTAGTAATCTACCACACATGGACTTCTATATCCTGGATGAGGGAGTTCTGCGTCTAGCTCGTGCTGCGTGGAATGACATCTTTGCAGTCGATGACATCCAGGAACCAGGTGAAGAGCAGCGCTCATACAGACATGCAGCTTACAGCACGATCCCTTTCGCGTTTCCTCTTTTTAGCCTCCTCCGAAGGTTTAAAATTTTTCCTTGCCTCAGCCATGACCAGGAGTCGAGCAGGTGAAAAATGAGTAGCAAAAGCCTTAGCTCCATGAGTATATCAGCGCCTGTAGCCGTAAAGCAAGTCTTTCTTCCAAGTCACGTGACCTGGTGGCAGACGGTCCGTCTGCTCGAAACTTACATGGGCGGTATTTCAAGAGGGCAGCCCCGCTCGGAGCATTGCAAGTGTCAAGCGCTGTATATTGGCCCAAGTATTCATATAAAATAACTCATATGTGTCAACTCTTTAGGTCACAAAGTCCGCGGTGTGCCTTTAATGCTGCTGTCACTTTACTGCACCGCTTTATACGTAATTTGAATGTAGATTTTTATTTATGCATGCCTTAACATATTCTCTACTTTTTAATTTGTTTGCATCAAGAGTCAAAGTAATTTCCTAGTTTGGGACTTCTTGTTACTCACATGTTAATACATTATTAATGCAGCCAGCGGAAGTTCAATTTGGTAGACGTCAGCCAAAGGTAACCCCTCCAGGCCGGTTCTCATCCCCAGCCTATCGCACGGCAAACGCCCCCTTCCAATCACCGGTCCAGCCAGGCAAGCCGCTTAAAAGCGGAGGAACTCCCATTCTCGGCCTTCTCGAAGCCTGCAATGACTCGTTCTGGAGGAATCGCTTTTGTCTACTCACGCTTACTCCTGCAGTCCCCGCTGTCCTCTGTCTTGCTGCGTGTGGTCTGCTCTTCCTCCGCGTCGCTGCTCCTGCTGCGGGTCTCGTGCTGTGGTCCGTGGGTCCTTGCCGCTCTCCTCCTTTGCGGGGCTCTTCTGCGGGTTCGCCGCTGCTCGTCTCGTCGCGGCCTGCTGCTGCATACGGCCGGTCTGGACCGGTGCGGTGGGAGCCGTGCGCATCCCTGCCTCCTCGTGCCGGTACGGCGTGGTCCCGTTGTGTTGTCCCTTGTCTTCTGTCGTTGTGGGTAAGTATGAGACCTGCGGACGGTTTATTCCCCTCGCATTGTTCTGCAGGCTCAGTTGGCCCCGTGCATTGGTGGGCATGCTTCAGTTTAAAGCCCTCGCATTGTTCTGCAGGCTCAGTTGGCCCCGTGCATTGGTGGGCAAGCTTCAGTTTAAAGCCCTCGCGTTGTTCTGCAGGCTCTCTTAACCAAGCTCCGTTTAAATCCTTCACTCTGACTGCAAGCTCTGTTATTCCTCACATTGGACTGCAAGACCTCAGTTTAATCCCTTACATTGGACTGTGTGCTCTCAGTTTTAATCCCTCACTTTGGCCTGCAGGCTCTCTTTAAATCCCTCTCTGGACTACGAGCTCTGTTTAAATCCCTCTCTTGGACTGCAAGCCCTGTTTAAATCCCTCTGGACTGCGGCTCCCAAATTGAATCCCTCACATTGGACTGCGAGCTCCCAGGTTAATCCCGCACGGATCTGTTTATATCTGGAACTGCTTATATCTGGAGCTGTTATACCGTACCCGGAACTGCTTCATGCGGAACTGCTTATATATGGAACTGCTATGTATGGAACTGCTTATATATGGAACTGTATATATGGAACTGCTTGTATATGGAACTGCTTATATATGGAACTGCTTATATATGGAACTGCTTATATATGGAACTGCTATATATGGGACTGCTATATGTGGAACTGCTATATATGGAACTGCTTATATATGGAACGGCTTGTATACGGAACTGCTTATATGGAACTGCTCATATTGGAACTGCATATATGGTACTGCTTGTATCTGGAACGCTCATATATAAAAAAAAATATATATATAAATAAATATAAATAAATGTAAATATGAATAAATATAAATATAAATAAATATAAAATAAATAAATAAAAAATAAAAAAACTGCAGGCTCTGTTGGATCCATCCCATCGTTTAACTCCCTCACACCGGACTGCAGGCTCTCCGTTAAACGCCTCACTTGGACTGCGGGCTCAGTTTTAATACCTCATTTTGGACTGCAAGCTCTATTAAATCCCTCACATTAGACTGCAGGCTCTGTTTAGGTCCCTCGGCGCCTAGTGTCCCGCAACCTCTTCCCGGCTCTCCGTGAGCCCCAAGTCGGCACGCGGCTTGGGCGCGGCAGGTGTCCGGGGGCTACGTCATTGACCCTTCTCTCCGTCTCGCTCTAACCCGATGGGCATCGCCACCCGCAAGCACTCCAGGAAGAAGCGTCTCATACTCGTCCTCTCCTGTCCCCGCTCCGGGCCCGCCCGAGCATCAACAGCCCCTTCCCTCCGGCGCCCTTCTCCCTGCAGTCCGCTACCGTGGACCACGCGATCAGGCTGATAAAGACTTTCGGCCCCGGCTCCTGGCTCTCCAAGGCCGTCATCCCGGTCGCGTTCAAGCTGCTGCCATCCACCCCGACCACTGGCGCTGTTCAGGGGTCAAGTGGCGTCGGAGTTCTTCTTCGCAGTGCGCCTCACCTTTGACTGCCGGAGTAGTCCCTCTCGTTCAACAATCTCTCGGAGGCGCCGTGTCGGATTCTGCTTAATTTCGCGCGGCTCCCCTCTGTCTGCATCTCCCCGATGATTCCCTCATAGTCGACCCACCCTCAGACTGCTCCGGGGGCTCTCTCCGCAAGCTCAGGCTCGCCTTCTCTGCCCTCGGATTCCTCCACTCCGGAAAGCCCACAGGCCCCGCCAACGCTCTGGAGTTTCTCGGCATCCGCCTCGACACACGCGCCATGGAGGCCTCCCTCCCGCTGGACAAGCTCGAACGCATCCGCGCTTTCTCCCGGTCTGCCCCGGCCTTCCCGTCACTTCGAGGCGTCCTTGCTCTCCCTCCTCGGGCATCTTCTTTATGCCGTCTATATTGTTCCCCAAGGTCGTTCTTTTAATTCCAGACTCCTTCCCTCGCCGGCTCCGTCTCCTCCCTCGATGACGCGTCTGCCCGGACGCGGGGCGCTGCTCCGACCTGGCGTTCCGGTCCTGTTGCAGAGCCGCTGGGATGGTGTATCTCTTTCTTTTTTACAGTGACAACATCCTGTCTCAGATGCCTCGCGGTTCTTCACGGACGCAGCCCCGTCCGTGGGTTTTGGGGGTTTTCCAGGACCAGTGGCTCGCCGGGCCCCGGCCCGACGCTTTCCCTCGAAGCATCTCCTCCGCGCTCCACGAGATATATCCCGTGACCGGAGCCTGCGTGCTGCGGAACCATACGCGGCATAGGAAAAGGATTTCCGTGACGTGCGACAACCTCGACGCCATTGAAATAATTAACAGAAGTCGTTCATCCTCTCCCCAAATCACACCCTCCTTAGACGCATCACATGGCTCTCAGTCTCGAACAATTTATCATCACTGCTCGTCACGTCCCTCGTCACCTAACTGTATTGCTGACTCTCTCTCTCGCTTTAAATTCCAGGAGTTCTGACGCCTCTGCCCTTCTGCCTATCCATCGCCATGCCAGATCCCCTGCACGGAATCCCTCGCCCCGGCCTAGTCCCTCCGTCTCTTCACCTTCTCTCCTCCGCTGCATCCTACATGAAAATGGGCTTCTTACGCATAAGCGAATTCACTAACCCCCACACCACCTTCAATGCAGCCCAAGACATTGCCTTCTCCGACCTGTCTTACTATCCCGACTACTTCAACCTTCACATCAAGCATTCCAAACGCAAAGGCGCTCGTAATATAGTTATAGCTCGGTCTGACTCTTCTCCCTGTCCTTACAGATCCATGATGCATTACACTCGCCTCCGCTCTCGGAAAGGAGATCTCAACGGACCGTTATTTCTTACCCCCGATAACCTCCCCATGTCCACCAACTGGTTCAGAGCCCAACTCAAGTCCGTACTGCTGCTTCGTAACATGTCTCCCCATTTCTACACAGCCCACTTCTTCCGGATAGGCGCCGCCACGCGCGCCGCGTCCCTGGGGCTCCCCCATTCCGCCCTCCAGCAGCTGGGCCGCTGGTCATCATCGGCCCTCTCCTCATACATCAGGCCTGACACTTCTACCATCCTGGCAGCCCAGCGGCTTTTGGCATCTCCTTAAAACGCTCGCTAAACTTTCTGGTGGCGGCAGCAGCTGAGTATCCGCAAGTTTGGTCACAGTAGATAGCGGTCACAGTATATAGTGATAGCGGTCACAGTATATAGCGATAGCGGTCACAGTATAAGCGATAGCGGTCACAGTATATAGCGATAGCGGTCACAGCATATAGCGATAGCGGTCACAGTATATAGCAAAAAATGGTTAGCGGTCACAGTATATAGCAAAAAATGGTTAGCGCACGATGGTCGTCAGCATATAGCGATAGTGGTCACAGTATATAGCGATAGCGGTCACAGTATATAGCGATAGCGGTCACAGTATATAGCGATAGCGGCCACAGTATATAGCGATAGCGGTCACAGTATATAGCGATAGCGGTCACAGCATAGAGTAGTCTCGACGTCTGTCCCCTCCAAACCAGGCTGCAAAACTCCATCAACTCACAACCTTTTTGGGGATTGGCACGCTCCATCGCAGAGCCCCTCCGATCCGAAGGCCGCACCGGGGCCTAGGGCGCCAAACCTCCTCCCAATAAAATACTCAAAAGCTTCTTGTTTCTCGTCTCTCCAAATTGAAATGCAGCCAGCGGAAGTTCAATTTGGTAGACGTCAGCCAAAGGTAACCCCTCCAGGCCGGTTCTCATCCCCAGCCTATCGCACGGCAAACGCCCCCTTCCAATCACCAGTCCAGCCAGGCAAGCCGCTTAAAAGCGGAGGAACTCCCATTCTCGGCCTTCTCGAAGCCTGCAACCACCGCCTCCCCTCCTCCTCCTCTTCACCCTGCCTTCATTCTGCCTTCAATCTGCTTCCCGCTGCCAAATGCCGCCACCAGTGCCTAGGTCCCGGGGGATTGGCACGCTCCATCGCAGAGCCCCTCCGATCCGAAGGCCGCACCGGGGCCTAGGGCGCCAAACCTCCTCCCAATAAAATACTCAAAAGCTTCTTGTTTCTCGTCTCTCCAAATTGAATTACTATTGTCTTGTACTGATTGGATACCAATAAAGTCATCATTTTTTCCTGCATAGTATTGCTACTCAGTACACTATAATCCTGCAAATACATGTGAATTTACCAAATTGAATCTCCTATTAAGTACACTTTGTGTTGAGCCTTGTGTTATGAATGTATCTTTTCTCACAATCCCCAAAACATTACATTCATACGAATCTGGACCACTGAAACCCCAGTTCCAACTTCCTTTATCACCCAAAGCAATAAAACATAGAAATAAGTGGACAGAGTGAGAGTTCTGATAGTGTTTGGCACCGATCTGGAAGTTTACAGTACATTCACACATAGCAACCAAAGAGCAACAAGCTAGGGCCATTCCTGCTAGCACTTTTCACCAGACAAAGCCAAGATCAGGGATAGTGAGCACCTAATAGGTCAGTTATTATGAGTCATTTACAAAGGCAATATAAAAATAAAAAGTCCAAAATGAAATAGCGTAAATAGGGTAAATTAGGTAAATAAATGTTAAGTTCAAAATGGTGTGTGACACGAACGGTTACACAGTAAGATTCCTTTTTAGATTTGAGGGTTGGAGTTAGCAGCCGCGTAGGATTGTCCATGCCTACTTCATTAAACAACTACAGACAAGTTTCAGCAATTTAAAATGACTATCTTGAGTAAGTAATCTTTATCTATATAGCTTACTTACTTACTTACTTACTTACTTACTTACAGACCTACTTTACATGTTTTTCGTGGTAGGGGAAACCGGAGTGCCTGGAGGAAACAGGAGAACATGGAAACTCACAAAAAGGTGGAATCAAACACTGGACCTTCTTGCTGTGAAGCACAAGCACATATGAGGTTCCTTAAATCTGGGGAATCAAAACAATGTTACATGTAAAATCCAGTGACGGAAGTGCCAAAATATATCATTGCAGCTCTACAAAATGTGTTTATCCTAAAATGCTGATAATCTAGTTCAGTTGAGTGATTCCATAAGATGACAAGTTGTGACATTGGTTCAAGACTTGCCGGGGTTTACATTGTTCAGTTAATTTTTAACCAAATGTACAATAATATGTTACCAACCAAAAGTATGTCCTGTTTCAGCTGGAAACTATTACAGTGTTGTATGGATCATTATAATGAGGGCAGTCAGCTCTTCTATCTATGGATTACCTATACAAACAACACCTGGATGCCATCAACATTTAGAAGCAAGTCAGGCCTTTTTAAATCCAAAATGTTTATGTGGAAGTCACTGAAAATGCACGGCTCAAAAGATTTAGGCCTCAGCTCTGATAAACAGGAGAGATATGCGGATTACATTTCAGAGTAAACTAGGGGGCAGGCAAAGTCACCGGCTCACAATCCAGCAGCATCAGCAGAATAGCCCCATTAAAATATGGAAGTTGGATTTTCTAACTCCCTCGGAGCTCTGCTGGCCCACTGAAAGCATGGGCAAACTATGAACGCGACGCAGAGTTTTAAAGTTGCACAGTCCAAATACAGTCCTGTGAACTGCAGATGGGTTCAAGATATGTTTATATTTTTGAGGACTTTTAAGGATACTTTATGTTCCCCTAATGTGTCCTATGCATTTGACCCGGCCTTCAATGCCACAAGAGTAATCTTTGTTCTCTTTATTTTTTCACAAAGCGCTTTACAATTGTAGTGGGTATTTGTCCCCTCATTCCACATAGCGATGGGAGTGGGGTCGCCATAGAGGCGCATGCCAGGCAGTCGTGGGGAGAACATGCAAACTACACAAGGCACAGGGCCTCTATTGGGAGTAGACTGAGTGCACTTTTCACAATAATCTTAGCTTTAATTGCTCCATGACAGGGGCATACACATTAAGATTGTTGCCAAAGCAAGCTGGAGTTTTCACTGCAAATGAAAGCATCTGATTGGTTAATATTTTTATGGATATGATCTGTATTTACTGAGACAATATCAAAATTTAAAAACCAGTTGTTAAACCACAGAGTTTCCTTGCCCAAAATGATGAGTGTGCCGCAAATGATTACTGAGCTTGAGAGGTTAAATATGAGTCAATAGGAGCCAGAAGAAGTTGGAGCTGAATTTAATCCATTATAATTTTCCTATTGGGCTTCATTCAGCTAGTGAGTTAGCATTGTTCATCTATAATACAGTCCATGGTGCTGAAGTCCCACATAGCATTGACCTTGTTGCAGAAGAGGCTTATCAGAGCTAGCTCAAACAGTCTATTCATGTGGGAACGTGAGGCCGTATGCATTCAAATTTTAGCTACCCTAGTCCATCCCCACTCATGTGAAGTGCCCTGATTGGTTAGTTGATATGGCTCATATCAGGACTTGCAAAGATAACACCAAGCCGAAAAGGGTGAGCGGGACAGAAACGGCTACCGAGCTTGAGAAGTTTACTACTTCAATGTAAGTCAGTAGGAGTAAGATGCGAGTTGGAGTACATTTCCCTATTGGGCTTCATCGAGCGAGAGGATTAGCATTGTTCAAATAACTGCTGAGGTTTGTCTTTGTGAAGAAAAGTTGACCCATACATTTGTGCTTGAAAGTTTACATACCCAGGCAACATATTTTGTTGATTAGGAATGTGAACGGCAACACTTCTCTCACTCATTGACTGAAGCCATTTATTGTAAAATAAATGTGTTTTATATTTCAAATTACAATAGTAGCTCCTCTTCTGACCCTGATCAGAAATCTCAATTTCCTAGTTCTCAATAGTCTGTATTTCCCCTTTAACATCTATGACAGATGACAGTCTTGTGTGATAGTTGTGGAGGAGGTACTGCATCCTTTCTGATGTAAATTCTTCTTGGTTCCAGTTCCTGTCAGTTCCTGAGCTGCCTATACATTTGCGATCTCCCAGAATTCCTAGAGCTCCCAGAACTCAATTATGTTATAATATGAAATTCAAAAACACATGTATATATATTTTTATTTATTTATTTATTTGACAGGGACAGTACAAAAAAAACATTGTCACCCACAGGTAACCGATGTGAAGTACACAAGGCTTCTAGCCAAAGGCTAATTTGCAGCCCCCGTCCCTGGTTAGGCTTTTGGAGAAAGCGAAGAAACAAGTTTTAAAAAACGGGGAGAAAAGAACAACCAAACATCAATAAATATATATATAAAATAAAAATAAAACATAAGGGAAAGTAATTGACAATGCCAAAATATAACTCAAATGAAATAAAATAAACAATGTTATTGCACCAGAGACTTGACAAAAATGACTGTGTATTCTAAGCATTACCATTTGAATGCACATTCCTTGCAAGGAGAGTAATTTAAGGACCTCAAAGCACTCTGTTGAATAAAATAGAATCCTCTGTCTGTGCCCATAAGCCAATAGAAGACATCCCCAGCAGTAAGTGACTCCGCTTCAAAAGGAGCTGGATGTAAATGGATTCTGATTTTGTGAATTTGAAGTCTGGAAATTGAAAGGGACCCGCACAAAGGTTTTGACAAAGGCGAATGAGCTGTGTGCACAACTCCGCTGGGGACGCTTGAAAAGGGCCTTTATGCATAACTCATCAAACCATCCTTGCCTACTTATGATTACACCAAACTAATACGATGTGATGTAATTGATAATACAGGAAGTGGGGACAAAAGGTTTTGATACTTTTAAATATTGTGAGTTAGATGCCAAGATGCTGCTGGTCACTCAACTGATGCATCAGTCGGTTACAATTTGCTCCACAGTGGGTAGGTACCTCTTTGCTTCAGCCAATTGTCTCTTGGTTAGCGCTTGTGCTTTGCAGCAAGAAGGTCTTGGGTTTGATTCTACCTTCTGATAGCCTTTCTGTGTTCCTGTGTTCAGTTTGCATGTTTCCCCTGTAACAGTTTATGTAAGGCACAATGTATAGTAGGCAGGTCATTATCAGAAAATCAGTACCGACAGGGCGAAGCGGCCCCCTCCGTGCACATCTGTTAAAAGAATGCATATGTATAATGTATTCTCTGATTAACATTGATTTGTTGTTTTTTTTTTGTTGGTATATAATAAAATAAAAAACCTTCACCTTTCGCCCTCTGCGGGCGGTTATCCCTCTCTAAGCTTGGGTCCTCTACCAGAGGCCTGGGAGCTTGAGGGCTCTGTGCAGTGTCTTTGCTGTTCCTAGCACTGCACATTTCTGGGCCGAGATTCCCGGGGGTTGTTCCAGGGATCCACTGTAACCACTCCTCCAGCTTCAGGGTCACTGCCCCGAGTGCACCGATCACCACGGGCACTACTGTCACCTTTACCCTCCAGGCTCTCTCCAGCTCCTCTCTGAGCCCTTGGTATTTCTCAAGCTTTTTGTGTTCTTTTTTGGAATTTTTTTTGGAATTGCCACGTCCACCGCTACAGCTTTCTTCTGCCCTTTGTCTACCACCACAATGTCAGGTGGGTTCGCCATTACCATTCGGTCGGTCTGTATCTGGAAGTCCCACAGGATTCCCTCGTTCTCCACCACCTTTGGAGGAGTTTCCCATTTAGACCTTGGGGTTTCCAGCCCATACTCTGCACAGATGTTTCTGTACACTATGCAGCCACTTGGTTATCGCGTTCCATGTAGGCCTTCCCTGTCAGCCTCTTGCACCCTGCGGTTATGTGTTGGATCGTTTCAGGTCCCCATTTGCACAACCGACACCTTGGGTCTTGTCTGGTGTGGTATATCTGGACCTCTATCGCTCTGGTGCTCAGGGCCTGCTCCAGTGTAGCCCATGATGAGTGCCTCTGTGCTGCAGCCCTTTCTAGCCATTGGTAGGACTTCTTGAGATCAGCCACTTCTACAATGCTCAAGTGGTACATGCCGTGTAGGGGCTTGTCCGCCCATAATGGGCTATCCTCCAGCACCTCCTCATCTCGCCACTGCCTGAGACATTCACTGAGTATGTCATCCGTTTTGGCCTTCTCCATAATGTAGTTATGGAGTTTGGATGTTTCGTCCTGGACAGTGGCTCTCACACTCACTAGTCCTTGGCCTCCTTCTTTATGTCTTTATAAAAAAAAAAATTGTCCACTCACCTTTGGCCCTCCGCGGGCGGTTATCCCTCTCTAAGCTCGGGTTCTTGTTGTCAAAATCTCCTTGACGGACGTGTCTTAGTTGATGCAGAAAACAGGACAAAGATTCTTTCCAAGTTTAACATCTGTATTTAATTTATCTTTACAATCAGATACAGAAATTCAACAAAAGAGCTCCTAAACTATGCTATGCTGTCCATGTCCCTCGCTGGCCCTGTGCTGACTGAGGCCAAACCTCAAGCCAAAAGCATATCAGAAGATGTCCAGGAAGAAGGGGGCGTGTGGTATCAGGCAGCTTCCGGTCCCGTGATCCGCCTCTGCACCATCTGGTCTGGGATCAATCTCTGTTGTCTAAACAACTGTTTCAACAGCCCGCTTTTCCTAAAGAACAAACCTATGTGCAGTACAAAACACATCACACTAATAACCTAATATCTAAGTACATGAAATCACCTAAAATATGAAGTAAACATATGTTAAAAAAGGTTAGGTGTATTATATCGACAAATGAGTAGACTAGACGACTCTAGTCATGTCAACCTATTCATGATTGAGTGAGGTGAAGAATGCAGAAGTCAGCCGTCCCCCAAATTTCTCGAGTACATCCTTTACTTGATATTACCAAGTAAGCTCACGTGATTGCGCTAGTTAAAATTTCAACCTATGTTCTGACCGGGATTCGTACTTATAATCTTGCGGTTGGAAGGTGAAGGTGCTACCCATTAGCCACCGGGCCACCCTGTCATTGACACACCTGTCTCATTTAAGACCCTACACGTCAAAATGTCAAAAGTGAGGCTTACTTACACAGAGTGAGTTCAATTCAAAGAAAATCCTGAGTGATTTAGCCAAGCTTTAAATAAACTTACAATAAATGAGTAATATTCACTTACTGGGAAAAATCTATTTAAAATAACTTTGATATCTGAAGTACGATTGAAGTTAGGGTTTACATTACTGTTGTACTGACTCAGACCAAAACTATTGTTTATTGCAGGGATGTGGGACATTTCAAAAAGTCTGAAATGCAGAATGTTACAATATATTTGCTCACAACCTTTTTACCTTTGGGACATGAACTGTTAATGCAAGGGAAATTTTACATACCCCAGCTTTAATTTAGCGACGCACACTTCCGAGGCTTCAGCGGTGTTTTTATAGCATGCACAGGTTACGTAACGACACGCACTTAGCAAGCAGAGAATAGTTTTGTGGCGTGTATGGTCTTGGATCACGTGATGGCGGCACCGTTTGCCGTGTTGTTGTTTAGTGGCTCACGGCCGCTGGAGGTGAGCTGCTGTCCAGAGCGGCCCCGGGTCAGAACGCTGCGGCTACGGAGGATGTGTTCCTACAGCAAACAAGAACAAGTGCCCCGCGGTCACGCGCATATTCTTTTTAAACTTGAATTCCCAAAGGGCCAACCTGCTCAGTTCTATTTAATCAGGGATTCATAGAATCGGCGTTACAGACATAACCTTCGTTTTAACATAGTTGCACCAAAAGTCTCATAAATTATTATTAGAAACCATTTAATCTTTTGAATACCAAAGTGTTTAGAGAGTGTCCATAAAAATAATGTTTGGGAGTATACCTTTTGATCAACACAGTTTAATAAGAAGTTATCTTTATGTATGTTGACCTGATGCATCGACGTCATCAAGTCACTGGATTGTGCATGCGGTTATGGCGGAAGTAGTGGAAGCTAGCATTGCGGCAAGCGCAAAACAGATTACAACACTTAAAAACTGAGACTCTTCTCCTACTTCGAGAAGTGGCTGCTTCAAGAACATGTTCGATAACGTTATCGGTGGAAGTAGGACATCTTGTCTAGGCTCACAAAGAGCGGTATTTGGAAAAGTTAAGGATCGCCAAACTGGATGTTGACCTGTACCTTTTCCCCCCAGTCAATTTTATTGATTAAATGAAATGTCCAACTTTGCTCAAATTCACCCGCATGATCTTTTCCATTATGTTGTTATTAATGCATCCCCTTACACTGGAGCAGATTTAAATGTACATTTTGCTGGTAGCACTAGCGCATTAGCAATAGTCTGTCTACAGCCAAACATGATACATATTGACGGAGAGGAAAATAATGAAAAAAGCAACTGGCGTACGTCTAAGATAAGATTAGAGATCCTTTATTCGTCCCACAGTGGGGAAATTTCAATGTTGCAGCGCACATACAGGACAGCAGTAAGAGCACATGTTTGACTTCAAGCGTTCGTTGTGTCATTGTCCTCCAAATAATTTAACAAAAAGAAAATTAATACAGAATTGTAGTTGTTTTATCTTGTAAAAAAATTGTGAGTAATTGGATGGCTCCTGGTCATTTTGGTTGATTGCCGCTAGCCATCGTCGTCTTCTGTCTTCATGCCCTTGCCTGTTAGTACAGCCAACTGCACTATCAATATCACAGTTTTCCCTGGCTTGACTCACCCCACAAACTGCTGAACTCACAGAGCAGCTAAACAGTGGAGGGTCAACAACAGAAGGAGAAAGACAACCAATACAAATACAGGGAAAAGCAAAAGCATCTGGTTTATTCACCTATATGAAGAAATGTCCCTTTTTCTCACAAGGAAGAATCCAAAAGCACAAATGCAAAAGAATATAATTTAAAGCTGCACTAACTGACTTTATTTTCGTATTCATTTCGAAAATGCAATCCATATCCATCCAGTGCATTGGAATATACGTCCTTTTGAAGAATAAGTAGCGCAGGTTTGTGCTGGCGTGACATTATATTTTAGATCGAGTTTTGGTGAAGCAAGGAAGATAAAGTGTTTCGGGTCTCAGATTGTGACCAATCACAGCGGACCACTGGCTTCCGCCTTTGTGAGAAAAGCCACAGGTCTCTGGTTAGCACCATAGTTAGCACAGACAACTGAGTTAGCACAACAATGGTCCATAGGGAGCGGATGTTCATCGGTTGTGTTAAGTCATCCGAGATGACTACTGTTGTGATGTAGGGCTATACAAGAATACATTGAATTGATATTGAATGTTAATATTTGAACATAAATATCTGGGATCATTGCTGTCCTACAGTAGTTCTCTCATCTCTATTTTTAGATGAAGACATGTGGTCATGGTTTAAAGCCTGGAAAAACATCTTATATGTACACAACGTTATCTTTTTTGACTGATGCACTAGCTCTACATCACAGGGCCTAATACTTAGAGACAGTTGGCCGATTCGCTCTCTCTTCCCCTGGGGGGTGTGGTTGAATGGTAGAATGGTAGAAATGGCAGGCGCTAACCTTCTTTGCACACTCTTTATGATTGATGTGGTGAAAGTGGGCGTTGGAGGGCTGTGTTACTTCATAGGTCAGGGCTGAGTGGAATGAGCAATCAGTCCCATCCACAAGTGTGACCACGACAATCTCACAGCACATATCCTCCACTGCATGGCGCTTCAGGTGTAGAAAAAATTGCATTATATTGAAACGCTGGCACAATCATAGATAGCAGGTGATAATAACATGCAGAGATCATTTACATGCATTAGAATGAGACAGCAGTAAACTCTTGACCCCAGGGATGTGTTGGGAATTTACTAGCAGAGATGGAGCGTACGCAAATCAATAGACTTGATTTATTTGCTCATTTATTAGTTGATGACTGGTGGTTGATGAGTTTTCAGGAGGCCAACGGAGAAGCAATAAAGATGGGTGATCATAGTGGGGTGTCTGTCAAAGATCAGATAATAAATCTGAAGATTCATATCCGGTACTTGTCTTTTATGCGTTGTTCATTGAGAAGACAGGCTGCAACCCAGTTTTAGAATTTTCCAGTTAAAATGACCAATTCCAAACCTATTCAAGAAAATTTGAAAAATGTTTGGTCTTCCCGGGGCTGTAATTAACAATGATTTGGATGATTTGTTTGTTATTTCAATTAGTCGTTTGAATCTCTATAAAGGTAAGTCCTGGAGGAGAAGTCAGGATTTTTTTTCATACATTTGACCAAAATAAAGCTCAAGTGATTCCCCTGGAGGGCATCTTCAAAGAGATTATCAATACCCCCTGTCCCATTACATACAGATTGGACAGGCGGACATATTTTTGTGACTGTTTTTTGCCAGTCACAAACACGTCCGTATGTGTAGATGAGATGTAAGTGTATTTTGAATGTCCATTTTGAAATATTGTGATTATTTGCATGGTGCACGAGTTGTTCAATAATAAAATAGAATTTAAGAGATAGATAGATACTTTATTGATCCCCGTAGTGGAAATGCAGCTGTCCAGTAGCAGAAACGCATCCATCCATGCAAACAAAACAAGTGAATAGAAAATTCTAAAAATAGCTAACAATAGTATTAAAATGCAACAGCACTTTAGGTCACAGCAGCAGAGGTGGTGTAGCTGCTTGGTTCGAACCTCTGCTCTAGACCAAAGTGAGATGCTGAATGTTTTGTTAGCATTTTTTTTTACTTAGCATTCCTCCAGTGGATTTTTGGCAGATCCGCTTGGTGACTCCTCTCCGCTCCGATCTGGACCAGTGCAAAACCATGAACACTGTACTGCAGCAACATGTCAGGTGGAAAAAAAGCCATAAAAATAACAATTATTAAGCACAAAACAACTGTTTCAGAGCTACTAAGGACTTGCTGACGTTTCCAGCGCATTCAAAAAGACATAATAAATATAATAATAATGATAACAAAGGGCAATGTTCTTTTGTATCTATTTTGTTCAATAAGGCTGCAGAGTACTTTATTTTTTGTTTCAGATAAATCAGAAACACCAATTAAAAATAAAAATAATAATAATGATGATGATTATTATAATATGGTTATCCCAACAGCAAGAGTCTTACGAATGATGTGAACATTTCAGACCACAACACGTGGTCTTCATCTCAATAAAAAACATGTTATTTTTCATGAAGAGCCTTGTGAATCACTGTTTGACACTTTGGGCTGAGAGCTGATTGGCTGAGTGAGGGTGGTCCTCTTTTTATGATATTTCTACCTGATAAAGCGGATTTAAAGATGTGACAAACACCGGGCAATACTTGGATGTGAAAAACTAGTATTAGAATAGTTTATAGCGAGAAAATTGAGATGGATTTGTATTACACAGCTAAAGCCTGGTTCACACAAGACGATTTTAAAATTGTCGGCTGATTTTTTCTCCGTGAGAGACCCCACACACGGAGATAAAAAATCACGGGTCTAACCACTTTGGTCGTACAGTGTGTGGTGTGCAGCCACACAGCAAAATTACACAAACCACACACATCACACACGAACCGATTTCACCCCCGAGCATTCACAGGTCACTGGAAATCTCACAACATCTCTCGAGATCAAGCATGACTTTAGAGTGTGCTGGCCTCTCTGCTTCACGCAGCCTATAGAGACTCTCGTCTGACCACAGCAGCCACAGACACCATGAGGACAAACACATACGTGTGGATTTTACTGCTCTACAGTTCTCTGGCCCGTACTGTCTGTGCTGTTCAACAATACAGTTTGTACGGACTACCTGTGAACGCATCACACACACTGCTAGACATGAACGGCTGCAGTAACGGCTGCACTGTATTAGGACAGAGTGCAAAGTAAACGTACTAACACAACCCATCTTTCTGATCATTTAGTGTACTAATCCCGTCCGAATAGGGCTTATGCCAACACTACTTGTGCAGCAGCAATTTCTGCCCAATTCCTCTCCTTGTCATTTCGGTGATGATATTCTTTACACGTCACGTCATACATTCACGGTGTTGCCAGAGGTCAACTAGTTGTTCCTCCATCTCTGATGTCCGCCGAACTTTCTGGTGCGCCATGCCGCTGACTGTTTTGGTTTTTTAACGGTGTTTCCTCGCTGGCTCGTCTCGTCTTCTGATTGGCTACACGCCGCAGTCATGGCAACGCGCACGTCTGTCCCATAGACTGTATATATTAATGGACAGAGTCACGCCTATCTCCGCCGTTCTTAGGAGTTGGCCATGAAAAGTGCTTTTATGGAGCAATCCAAGATGGCCGCGAGTGGTCCCGCCCACAAGAAAATTGTAAAAAAACGCATCTGCGCATGCGTCAGCCGGCGCAGCTCCATTCATTTGAACGAGAGACTTCAAAAATTCCCGCGAGTAAACTAGAGTGGACCAAAAAAAATCTCCCCCCTCAGCATTGACACACATGTGGAACGGAACTTTTGGTCCATCCTGTAAAGACGTTTTTGAGAGGTCTGCTAACGCTATATGGTAGCATTGGCTAATTCTTCTTCTGGGTCCACCCCCAACGGCCCGGGGTGGTATTGCAAGCATGTCAGCGCACGTCATTTTGGCCACTTTTGAGCTGGGACCCTCCCCCACTGGTCTGTCCCCGGGGGACACCACACACGAAGAGAAATCGGGCCAAAACAATCACACATATTATCCCCGATATTGAGATCGGAGCAGTCCCGAAGTCCTTCTGAGCGACGAGCACAGTCTTAACACACCACACATGGCAGGAAAATCCATCAGATTTTTTGTTACGATATTCGGAGCGTTCTCACGATTGACGTAGGGGTAAATCGGGTCCAAAATCGGCCTAATTATCCTGCCGTGTGAACCAGGCTTAATTGATGTTTGAAAGTTTGATAATCCAGCTTTCATTCATTCATAGTTGTTTGTCTACTGTTCTTGAAAATAGGTTTGGGTAAGTTGTATTTTATCAGTTGAACTTGTCCGATATGACTTAAACCCTTGATAGCCAAGGTGCTTCTCAACATCCATCCATCCATTTTCTTCCCCTTAATCCATTTCCGGGTCAGGGGGTGGCAGTCAGGGCTGCACCTAGTACACAGAGCACCAGCTCCTCACTGGTCCTCCTGCAGGTGGTGAGTCCACAGGAGCTGAGATCTTTCAGTGGAGGCTTCGGGCAAAGTGGGGTTAACTGTCTTGCCCAAGGACACAACGACAGCAGTCATCAGTTGGAGTCGTGAAGTAGGTCTTATGGTGGGCTCGAACCCACGACCTTCAGGCTCAAAGGCCAATGCTCTACCAACTGAGCCACTGTCACCCTCAACACCTGCTTCTCAACAGTCAACTGCAATAAGTGACCATCCTAAAAAAACGAAATTGCGGAAGTTATTTTATTGCTTCAAGTCACCGTTACCAGCACAAAACACATATTACTAACAAACCATGATCTCCTCTGTTAGAATGAACATGTGCCTCTTTTGACGACAGCTTTATAAGAAGATATTACAGCCAATGTCATAAAGGGATCAGCGGGAAGAGTTTTATGGAGAATATAACGGCGAGAGTTGCTGGGGGTCACTGGTTATGAATCATCAAGCTGCTTTGAGAGCGGTCGTGACGCCACTCTCCATCCGACTGACATCTCTCTCCCTGGCATTGTTTTGATTTAATATCAAAACTAATAGAGAAGCTTATACTGTGGGACAGGAAGCCGGCTCCTCCGTGGGCAACCCGCTAATCACTCAGCACTGGTATAATTGGCTTTTAATGCTTTTAACTGCCTTGTCTAATTGCACATGAGCCCACCTAGGTATTTTCCCATGGTTAACGGCTGTCAGGATTGCGGACTTGCATTTTTTTCCCTCTCATTTTGATGGTGGCAAGGTTGATAGAGGTGTGGATATTGTCTGGTGGTCTGTACAAGGCTCTACGCTGTCAGGCGCATTTGTCTTTATCATTCAAAATCGCATTGCACCAAAAGGACGTGGTCATTAGTGTCTTGTGATTGTCAGCATCCCCTCATCGCCAAGACATGCATTTAGATTGAACAGTGTTTTAGCCATGCACTTCAGACATGCGTAAGATAAGATTGTGGACATGCATAATTCTACTCATTTGGTTTGTCGTCCGTCTCTCAAGAAGATTTTTTATTAAAGTATTAAAGTAAATATTATGCATTATTTTTGGCCCTTAAACGTGAAACTGTTGTCATTTCATGTTTTAGAATGTGAAATAATAGATGGATAGATAGATACAGTACTTTATTGATCACTGTAGAAAAAAAACAGGTGTCCAGTGGCAGCAAAAACACATCCATTCACACAAACAAAACAATACATTGATAAAATGCAACAGTATTTCAGGGCACAGCGGCATAGGTGTTGTAGCCGCTTGGTTCGTACCATTTTCTCTGCTCTGGTTCAAAGTAAAATGCTGAATGCTTCATTAGTATTTTTCAAAAAGTTAGCATTCCTCCAGTGGATTTTCGGCTGATGCGCTTGGTTCGGACCATGAATCCTCTCTGCTCTGGTCTGAACCAGCGCAAAACCATAAATAATGTACTACAGTAACACCTCGGGTAAAAAAGAAGAAAAATATGTTTCAGAGATAATTAGTACTTGCTGCCGTTTCTAGCACATTCAAAAGTAAACCTGTTTTATTGTTACCTGTTACCTAATATCAATGTAAAATTTATGTTAAAAGCAGGTATGAAGAGGAAGAAATGCTTTCTGCCTAAAAGTCCCTATGCTACCACAAAAGGGAGGTGTGGAATTTGATTTGTTTATTTAAACTTTGAAAATTACCGGCTGCAAACAAAGAGTTGGATTCTAAAGAATGTCATTTCACTTGAGAAACTGCTGAAACTATTTAAGAGGGAATATGTTTTAGAGGCAATAGTGTTTTAAAATGTGATTTCATAGTGGTACAATGACATCATACTATTACAGGACTGAGAAATAAGCTTGTAAGCTAGAAATGTTTGATTCTAGCGTGGATGGATCTAAAAACAACAATACTTATGTCTTTGACGGCGAGCGATGTTGTATTATGGTTAAAAATCCAAGTTGTTTTAGGATGATTTATCTCCTTTTAAGATAATATTGACGCCATGTCTGCTTGTTAGATTTGTAGGCGATCTACTTGACCAATGAGGTGAACGTATGTTGAGGTATTTTTTCTCCTGAATTTTAACTGCATTGGACCGTTTTCATTACCAGAACATGCCCATGGTGACACAAGTGCTTGATAAATCAGTTAATTATTCAATGTGAAGGGAAGATTTTTTGATTCCTTTTACTTACAATGGTAATATAAATAACTCTGATTCTGAGGTGGTTTTCCTATGACTGTTTTGTATCCATATAAAATGCTTTGAATTGTACAAATTGATCCATGTGTGTCCAGGTTGTAACTATATAGCAGACAGAGGCACAAGATGTCTTCCTTAAGCTTTCATGCTGAACAGAAATGCATGTTGCTCCACGAGTGCTCCTGCTCAGTTCTAATTTATTTGGAGCACTAGACAGTTGGTGAGCGTGATAAAACAGATTCATAATTTATCAGGACTAATGGCCACCTGCCTGTACTTCGCGCTGCTACCTGCCGCACAATTATGGGCCCAGAGCTGCAGCTTTTGACGGCGCGCTGATGTGAAGTGACTGACAGAGAGAAAAAGCATCGTCCAGAGTGAGCCGACACACAGCAGTGATTTACAGTGAGCACCCGACCCAATGTCAATGTTATAATATTTGCCATTTTAACATAGTTGTTGTGCCTTGTCATTTACACACAGCAGCTTAAAGTGTGATTCACAATTTTTTCTCTCTCCTCAGTCCTCTTTACTATGCCACCTAAAACCAAATTTTATTTTCAGAATCCGTGATATGTGGAAGGCCTGAAATAGTCTGATTCTCAATGCGCCCAAGACCAAGGAGATGATCATTGACTTTCACAACCCTTCAAGGCTAGACCAAAGGCTAGACCCAAAGTTAGACCCAAGAATAGACCCAAGAAAAGACCCAAGAATTGGGTCAAGACCACAATCGACATTATACACCACTATGTAGACAGTAAATTGAGGAAAAGTAAAAGAGTAAAAAGGTACTCACTCCTTCCTCGGTAAACAGAGTAGGCCATCTGTCTCTGACATCTGCTACTGTTGGTCTTTGGTCCACCATCTCCAGTCTTTGATGTGAGAACATCTTTTCCATCATTGAGTGGATGATAGGGTTAGGGTTGTGACTTCTTTTTACCTCTGCCATTAAGGCAATCCTTTTAGTTTCCATGCTTTCAGGGGTTTCCCCTTTAGGGTACATGGGAAGATAGTGCGTTTCAGCTTTTCGAGCTTTCTTGATACTTGCTGCCGCTTTTCCTATTCCTTCTCGTTCATGCTTCAGGGAGTTCATCCGGATTTCGGAATCCCCAAGACGACCCAACTCTGTACGATAGTTTTGCATTTTGCACTGCAATGACTCCTTCCATCCCCAGAACCCGTTTTTGGTTCCAAGCTGTCCCAAACATGGATGAGTTTTTGTTAAAGCTGCAGCCACTTCTTCACACTGATAATCTTTTGGATATTTTGTGTATTTCAACATATCCTGCGCAAGGAAATCAAGAATAACACTCTTCAGCTTGACACCTGGAGTGTAATATTTCCCATTATTGTCAAATTCTTCATTTTTTTTGGTGCAAATCAAGTTCTGCTTTATAAGTAAATTTAGCAATCATGAAAACTTTTGGCCAGGATGCATATCCAGACAATTCAAAATCTGGTGATGAGTGAGGTGTTGATGTGCAGAGAGTGTCATCACTACAAGATGAAGCAACTGAAGAAATGGGGGTTTGGTTGGGGTTGACGTCATCGGAAAATTTACAGTAGGTCCCATTCCGTTTTGTCGCCTTTCACGCGTGAATCACACGTGAGTCTCGTGTGATTCACGCGTCTTTTATTTTCCCCCCTCCCAGTGACGTTGCAATGACCAAAACAACCACCAGGTGGCACTTGTGAGCAGGGTTACATTGGCCAGTCTCTGGAATAACCCGCAGACATTAAAACTACTGCACACTGAGAAAAGTGTTGCAAGCGCAACTTTGAACCTAAGTACTTGTATTTGCAATTTCGGACTTAAAATTTATTCTTATGGTTTTAATATTAGAAAAATAATTTCCATTTACTAAAACAAAAACAATACACCCACAAATACGTTTTGTGTGTGTATTTAACTAAATTTTGAAAAAATATTGTTGGCAGTGCAGTGCTTCTTAAATCTGACGCTATCAATAAGTGTTCAGACAAAGTAATTTCTACTGGGCGGGAGTTTGCTTCCGGTTCGGACCGTTTCCGCGAGCTTGTTGTTGGTGATGGGCGCTGAGCCAGCCTTGGACACGGTCGTGTGGTTTCCCGTGAGATCCAACTCAAAGTAAGATTTTTTAAATATATGGTGCTTTCTCTGTAAGGTTTGTCGCGTATTTGATCAAATATATACAATCTGTGGTCAAATCGTCGTTTTATTTTCTTGGCAGTTCGTGTCCAAAATTACTTCATGTTAACTGTCTACTCTAGCCCCAAACATGTTGTTAGCATAAAACTGTGCCAGTATAATGGTCCTACAATTTCGTTGTTTAGCAAAGTGATTTGTGTTAAGACTCGTAACATTACCAACTACCCCTTAAATGTTCTGAACCATAATAACAGGCGTAGTTTTCGCAGTTTGGAGCTGCTAGCTTCTAGCTAGCTGTTGCTAACGGTACGCAGCTAACATAAGTAGACCAAAGTCGCTACTGTCCTGCTCTGTCTTGTTGCCGGAGGTGCAAGTGGAAAATACAGTTGGCAACAGAAGCCACGTGACATGTATTAATCTTCTATTATTTTCTACTCTTGGGGACAGTTCATTTCCCCGCAGAAGTCCCTAGTTACATTAGCTCAGCGGAGCGACTCTCAAGGAGGAGACAGGTGCAGAGCATGGTGCGGAGGCAGAAAACATGTTTATTGCTATCTGAGATCGCTCTGATTTCCTCGCGGTCAGAAAGTAGCTTGTTTCAGCAGAAAACTAACGTTAAGTTAACAGCTACTGCATGTTGTTAATGTTATGACCCGTCCGCATCAGCATCACTGTATTATATCAAGGCCTTTCTGTTTTAGCCAATGTGCAGCTATATGGTTAGTTATGATAAGTTCAAATAAATTCAGAAATCTGCAGCACATTTAAAAAACCCAAACAAAGTATAAGTGATACATTATAAACATGCATTTTTAAAAGAACATACTGAGGGTGACTGCTATAGCCTATTGCAGTCACAAAATTAGAGTGGAAATGTTAAAAATCTAATGTGACTTACATTCGCATTTCATATGAACAACATTTTGGCATGTTAATTTTGAAATAAACGATATTTTGCTGGACAAGTAGGTTTTGTTTCCGGGCAAGTAAAAAATACCTGCCACTTCAAGTACCTCAAAGCACTTAATGTCAAGTCCTGACAAGGTAATACATTCAGCTAAAGACAGGTACATGTTGTGGTATAGCATGTTTTTTGTGGAATCACGTGTAGTAACGCAAAATGCACAAAGCACTTTGTTTGTACTAATCTAATGCATTTTTTATATGTAAAAAGCAGCACCGCCTGTTTAAATGCTTATGATATTTGTCCAATGAAGAGTATTTTGAAGCATGTTTATTAATTTTATTTTATTTTATTTTAGATTTTTCCTTTCACTGCTGCCAATTGATGGAGGAAAGCTACAGCAGGAGGTAAGTGTGATACAAAAAGAACTGTTAATAAATTAAGTGAATGTAATGTACTCGCTAGGGATGCAATAGTTTTTTGGGGGGGGGGCATTATACATTATACATTACACTCACCGCAAGATTTGCGGTGAGTCCTTGGCAACAAGAGAGGGAGATTTTCCATCATTTGTCATTATATACGTTTTTATATCTAAATGAACACAATCAGAAATATGAAAACATATTCAAGATAAGAAGTGCTGAATACTTCCTAATTCGTGGTGTTTTTTATTTCTATGTTGTTTCGTAGGATCCAACCGCTGCTATAGAAAAGAGGAGGGAAGTCGTAATCCGAGGCCTAATTGAATACATGGGGGAGAAGCCAGGAGACTTGATTTCAGATCTACAGGTAAAATTTCCAATCTTTTCTTTTTCAGGGTATAAAAAAAGTACCGTACCTTATGCTGATATGTCTATCATTAAAGAGTAGTAGTATCACCAAATCCTCTTCATCCTCTGCATATGCTAAAAGTCAGCATATGCAGATTATTTAAAAAAACATTTTGGTCTCATTTGACCATAGAATAATCTACAATCATGTAGAAAAGGTTAAATCATCTACTGGACTGGGTTTTGGTAAAGTTGAGGATGTTTCGCTTTTAGTGACACAAGCTTCTTCAGAGCTCTTAAAGTCATAAAAGAACACTTACCCAAACTGGACTAAAAACTAAAAAGACCCAGGTTCCTTCCAGAAGGAGAGAACCAAAACTGCCAAAAATGTCTATTCAAATTGTTTTCAATATCACTCAACTTTACCAAAACCCAGTCCTGGCGATGATTTAACCTTTTTATAAGATGGACACTCCCTGGATGAATGAGAGCCTTCACAAACATCTGACCATATGACATTCCCCCAGCCCTCTGGATGGAATGGTCACTGGAAAACTTCAGTTGGACATGAATGAACATGAGCTGGCTAAAGCAGCTGGACCTGTGTGGTATGAATTAAAGGTGCACCGATCTGATCTGTCACCAATCATGATTGGTCGATCACGGCCTAATTTTTGTGATCGGTGATTGGTGAAATGCGCCGATCAGAGGGGCCGATCAAACGTAGATTTCAGACTTTCTTACAGTAGATAATCTGGTGAAAACTCCACAGTATAGCGCCGCTCTAAACCGAGTTTTAAATGTAATTCGTGGCTACAAAACCGCTCTGGATGAAATGCTCGGCTGTATCCCTCTGCGCATGTCGGCTCTCCTCTTTCCAGACTGCAGTGTAACTAAACAAAACAATGATGAAGCTTGAGCTAACCCGCTATCGCTATGCTTTAAGACAAAAACATGAGTTTGTGACAATAAAATATCAGCGTCTGGTACTTCTAATAGTAGGTAAAGGAGATGATTTGCCATGTACCATTATTTACATTTGCAACTACCGCATGACTTCACATGCGCGCTCCGTAAGTGATACCACAGGATATTTAACACAAAACTGTGCTATCTGAAACGCACGTGAAACTACAATCAGAGGCAGGGGTCATTGTCCTGTCTTATTTTGCTCTTTAGTACTCACTAAATGGCAGCTCGTCAAAAGGGAAAGTATGTGCGTATGTGTTTGGCACCTCATGTCGCCGTCTCCTTGTGGAAGTTCTTTTCTTTCTTCAAATATTGTCTAATGTTACTGTCAAACTAATTTAGGCAGAAATGTGAGAAATTCCACACAGTGTGCTCACTTTTTCTAAACAATTGAACAAACAATATATATTTGTACCGTCAAATAATTCCTTCAACATTATAACATACATAATGGCTGAATTTATGTGTTGTATCAAATATATTTAAGCTGTTACTGATGCATTTAGACACAAATTATGTAATTTAGTGACAAATCTCAAAATTAAACAGATATAATCGACTTGAAAATGTCTGCACAGCTCATCAGCCGTCAGTTTCTCTGAATAGGTTGCGTTCACGTTTTAGAATGTGATGATGGGCAGTTGTCAATACAACTCTATGGGAGAAATACAGTTTTTGTACGAACTCTCAAACAAAAATTGACAAATGTTTTTCCTCTTCAGTATTTGACAGTGATTAGATTTACTAACCCACTTTATTATTTGTATGGCTGAAAGTCCTTTCTACTGACCAACATCACGCTCATCATTTCAAAAATTGTCATTGGTTTATAATATAAACCAATGACAATTTTTGAAATCATTATGTGCTGAAAGAGGAGTCAATGAACTTTGAGACAGTTTTTTTCATGTGGATTCTCCTAGTAATGATCTCAGTCAATACTAGGAGTACTACTACTCATTAACCAAAAACTAAGACAAAAAATATGCAGTTTGCCAGTTACCATAGTTAACGCCATGGAATTTTCACTTGCCCTCCACCTCAGTTTTAAATGAACACGTGAACACAACCTATTGCATTGACTATCAAAACATATCAATGTCTAATGTATTTTTCCCTCTCAAATAGAGTCTGGAGGAAACTGAAGACACTCGGCAGAATATCGCCTATCCAGTGAAGATTGTCAAAGTTGGTGACACGTACGAGATCAGCATTGATGGCCTTCAATGCATTACAGGTTTGGGCACTGTAGCCAAGGCCTCCTGTATTCTTGTTGGCGTTATATACGCATTGGACTTGAAATACCCACCCAAGCTTCAGCACACATTTGAAACTTTTCAGAGATTACTGATTGGTCTCAGTCCTGTGAAACCAAGAGCATCTGTGAGATACAGTTCACTCCTTAAAAAGCTGTCTTAAAGTTTGAATTAAGGAATCCTCACTTTTGACCCTGTTCTAACATTGTTCAAATATAAAAAGTGTTTGAAAATTCAAAATGGTGAGTTATAGAGGCTTAGAAGCACAATGTATCAGTTTTGTGAACTGCAACTGCATGTTTGTGTGTTGCAGCAGACACCTTTGTAATTCCCTCTGCAGTAGATGTAGCCATTTTTTTTTTTTGTCCTAGGGATGTGGATTGTTCATTTGGGAATTATCTGTTCACTCACTATGATGTAATTTAGTAATTGTTAGGACAGGGGTTCTGAAACTTTTAAAGGCAGGAAAACAAAATCAAAATTTGGATGTGTAGGACAGGGGATTAAAACCAAAGTCCTTCAAGAAAGTTTTTCTGTCTACTCATCTTTTTTACTTTTTTTTTTTGTTAAAACTGGAGTGGTTTAAAGGCAGGATTAATGTTTCAAAATGTAACAAAATACATTTAAGTGTACATATTGAAAAATAAATGTTGACGTGGAAAAGCTTTAAAAGGTTTTATTTTTTCAGAACACAAGCATATTGGTATAAATGTTTATTTTAAAGTCATGTAATTTTTTATCAGAGCTGACATTCTTGAAAATGTTTTATGAGTTTTCTGAGTTTTTTGAAGTACCGAGTTTAAGTATTGAGTTATGATGTTATGTTGCTGTTTATCGATCCTGATGGTCACACGTGAATGTGTGACCAGAGGGGGGGAATGTGAGATTTCATAACACTTTTAAGCAACTTTTGTTAAAGTTAAACTCATCATTCTATCAATGTGCAGAAGCCTGTACTTTTCCACTTCATGTTTTGTCTATCTGAAGGCCAAGCTACAAGTACAACGTGAGCAGAGAGACGTGAGCATAAGAGACGTGAGCAGAGAGCGAGAGACGTGAGCAGAGAGAGACGTGAGCACTCGAGAGAGAGACGCGAGCAGAGAGTCGCGTGAGAGAGAGACGACTGAGAGAGAGAGAGACGATAGCAGAGGAGACTTGGACGAGAGAGCAGACTGTGAGCAAGAGAAGAGACTGGGGGCGCAGAGAGAGAGAGACGGGGGAGCAGGAGAGGACGTGAGCATGAGAGAGAGGAGCAGCGAGAGCGAACGCGAGCAGAGAGAGACCGCGAGCAAGAGTGAGAGCTGCGAGAGCAGAGAGAGACGTGAGCAGAGAGAGAGGTGAGCAGAGAGAGAGAGGTGAGCAGAGAGATGAAGAGGTGAGCCAGTAAGACTTGAGCGTGAGATCGAGAGAGACTGCGAGCAGAAGAGAAGAGCAGAGAGAGACGTCGAGCAGAGAGAGAGAGACTGCGAGAGAGAGAGACGTTGAGCAGAGAGAGAGAGACGCGAGCAGAAAGAGAGACGCACAAGAGAGAGGCGTGCGCAGAGGAGAGAGAGAGACGCGCGCAGAGAGAGAGAGGTGAGCTAGAGAGAGAGACGCGCGCAGAGAGAGAGAGATCGAGCCAGATAGAGAGAGACCGCGAGAGCAGATAACGAGAGAGACGCGAGCAGAGAGAGAATGCGAGCAGCGAGAGAGAGACCCGCGAAGCAGGGGAGAGAGAGAGAGAGAGCCGCGAGCAGAGAGAAGAGCTGAGCAGATTGAGAGAGAGATGCGAGCAGAGAGAGAGAGAATGCGAGCAGAGAGAGAGAGACGTACAGAGAGAGCGAGAGAGTGAGAGAGAGAGAGAGCACGTGAGGAGAGAGAGAGCGAGTCCGGTGAAGCAGAGAGAGAGGGGACACGAGCAGAGAGAGACGTGAGCAGCTGAGAGAGGGACATCGAGCAGAGAGAGAGACGCCGAGCAGAGAGAGAGAGGACACGATACAGAGAGAGAGGTGAGACTAGTCAAGAGAGAGGGGACCACGAGCAGAGAGAGAGACGCTGAAGCAGAGAGAGAGAGACGCAGCAAGAGAGAGACGTGAGTCCGATGTGCGGTCTATGGTCCGCGCTCGGAGCCCAGACGGCAGTGCGTTCACTGAGCTGTCAGAGCGGGAGGTCATAACAGCAGCTGCTCTCCGGGGCCAGAGCGGAGGATGTAACTAACGTTCGGTTTATCAAAACATATCACAATTTTTAACGTATAACACTAGTGAATTTCACCAGATTTTTCCGACATTTAAAGACAAGATGTATATAATAATTGTTAATGAAAAAACCATTTTGCCACAAGCCCACCAAAGATGGTCCCTCAGACAAGAATCCGAACCTGGTTCTCCCAGTCCCTGTATTTAATGCTAACCATGCGTCCAACATAGCACCGCTGGGCTAGACAGTTTGCACGCAGTCTATACCGAGCGTCCTAAGTCGCTGGCAGTGCTATAGCGGAAACTTAGCCTGCCACCTTGTGGGCGATAAGATGTAGCTAATTTTCACGCAGGCTGCGTGATTCCCGAAAAAGAAAAAGTGAATGAAAGACGACAACAACGAATGGACCTACTGTAGATGTGTAAATGACTGTCGTCTGCGATATATATTTTTATTTTGATATGACTTTTGAAGATCGTTGATGAATAGTGAGAATAGAAGGGGACCTAAAGTGAGCCGTTATCAATTATGCCTTTGTTGGACCTAGGAATGGAAAAACAACAATTGAGAGCAACAACATATTGAAAATGGCGTTGGGTATCAAGACCTAATTGCTTTAAGCTTGTCAAAGTAGAAAGGGGAGTATCCTACTAGTCAAAGGCTTTGGAAAGAGCATGGAATAGGAGCCCAGAACATATTTTGGTCAAATCAAGAAAATACATCATTGATAGCATTTAAACAGAGCATTGGTGGTTGAGTACCTTGATCGAAAACCCAGATGGATAGGGAGACAAAATGATAAATGCAATTAGGGTAGGGATATAACTTTTGGAAAATCAAATTTTCAAGATAACCTTTGCAACTCACAAATACTAAAATTTGGCCGAAAATTGTTTAAGTCAGTGGAAGTGCTTTTCAATACACTTAACCAATTTCATGGGAGTGGACTTTCTGGAATGTGGTATCTGGTTTAATTTGATATTTTTTTTTTGTTCCCTTAGATGTGAGTTTTTTGCGTTCCTTGTCCTGTCTTGTTGATTGTTTGCCCCTCCCTGATGTGCTACACCATGTGTCCACTCGGTGTGTGTAATTTAGACCCTGTGCTCATGTTCCCTCTTGGTTGTCGGCCCATTGTGTTTTCCCCCCTTCTCTTGTTCCCGGTTTCTGTTTTTTACTTTTTTTGGCATTTATTAAATTATATTACTTTTTGCAGTTCTGCTTTTGCGTCAGCTCTGACAACCAAGGATTAATCCAGACCAAAGAGGACAACAAGCGGGGCATGAAATTTGGCGAATAGACATGTTTGCCTCCTCCACCAACGACTCAAGTGGTGCTCCTTCAATCACTTCATGGAAATGGTGCACCAATGGTGTGTCACACAGGTCCATCTCTAAAAAATAAATAAAACGCTAACAGTAATTTAAAATGTATATTACAACCCAATGAGGTTTCAAACAATTGCCGGTACATAGTTTGGTTAGCCATTTTCTATGTTTCGGTCTTACGGATGTAACCTACCGCCGGGGATACCATTGCTGGTCGCGCTCTAATCATTACATAACCTACCAATAGAGAGTCTGTAAATTAAGGCCCAAATGGTCGCATGAATTTGGAACTAATCACAAATTTGGATTGGGCTAAGGCTCATAGTAGTATTCAAGAAATTGGTCTCTGGGCTGTGTGGAGATGAATCGGACAGAGGATCTTGGAGTGACGTCGTTGTTCATAGTTTATCCGCTCCGGTGTCTTCTATTAAATGAACCAAGACATCAATCCACGCGGCAGACATCCTCATCAGTTCCTGAAGTTTCGCAAGTGGGTTTTAAAACTAGCTATCCGTGAGAAGAGAGGAGGACACAACTGTGGCACTTGTGAAGGATCTCATCCAATTCTTGCAGGGTACTGCTACTTGGACTTGTGGTTCTGCCAATGCTCCACCAGAGTCGATTGGCTGAACACACCGGTCTGGGATCGAGGGCAAAGCTACTCCTTCAGGAATAAAAAAAGAAGTCATCGAGCTATTACGTAAAGATCCTCATTAATCTAGCATTCAAAATACACAGACTATAACCCCCCCTTCGCCCCTAAAAAATAATGAATAATTTTAAAAAGGCTGAAGATGTTGTAATAAATGTACACAAAAATTACCTTATAAATATCCATCCCTTTTCTTCCCCTTAATACATTCTGGGATGGGGGGTGGCAATCAGAGCTGGCACCAGTTCACAAGCACCTCATTTAGTAGTGTCTATAAGAATTAAAATCGACATTTAATAAAGGCAGAGCCACTGTAAAATTCTTAAATATTTGATAAAAACAAAACTAACGAAAATCTTTAATAAAAAGACTGTGTAAATACTTTTATAATTTGAAATCTTGCAGTGAATCATGAGGTGAGATGAGTGATGAGCTCAAACGCAGGAATGCCAGTAATAACGACTTTAATAATATAGTCCAAGGCAAAAAACACAAACGCCAAAATCCAAAGTACCATGACCTGACGGAACTTGACAAGACAATGAACCCGCAACCAAGGAGAGAAGCACAGGTACATATAGACCACAGACAGGACACAGAAGACACAGCATCAGGCTGGGCAGACAATCAACAGGGGAACAGACATGAGTTAAAACTAAATGACACCAGAGAACTAATGTCCAATGAAAACCAAATACAGAAATAAAAAATCCACACCATGACACAGTGGACCTCAGATCTCAGATAAACTACCAGGCCCACCATGGAGTAGTTTGGACTGCCCAAGGGGACAGGTTAAGAGATATTGAGGACCTAAGTGTCCCAGAGGGTTCATAAAAAAAAATATAAGCGAAATAAATAAATAAACAGGACTGAGATTATTAAAACATTCATAACAGCATATATTAAAATCAAAGGATCTTACAAAATTAATGTGCCCAAACACAAATACTTTTTTTGCAGAGGTCTTTTTGCGTTTTTCATGACATGGCTCAAACATGGATGGATGCTGTGGAAGTCAAAATCCTCTCCAAAATATTGCCCATAATTTAACATCATATTTTATGGAGAGGGTTTTCAATGAGAGCCGACAAAACGTCGTGGTCATGGAATGCAGCAGAACCAAAGACCATCGCACACAAACATTACAGGCCTTTTACAGACCTTTTTACAAACATTCTCATTGCATCGTCCAAAATGCCTGTAAACAAGGTAATATAATGGAGGTGTGGTGTGATCACAAGTAGCGAGAAGTAGCTATTGGCAGTGGTGAAGGCACCATTTGAAGGGTTTTCCTACCACGGTCTCATTCCATAAACTTGTTGTGTCTTCCTCTGCACTATGCACCCTGTAGCATCCTGGTAAACATTGTCCACTTTGCATCTTGAATGAAAATATTTAGTCCTTTTTGGACTAGCAGCATGATGGCCTTTAGGGTGTTGCATAATCTTCTGTATTTCACATCTCCATCAGCACCAGTTGGCTGTTCTGAAGACATTCAATGTGTGTCATGTGATAAGGTAGTAATTTTTTTCTCTGTACGAGGGGCTTGTCCTGCAACCAGACCAAAAACAACTTCCAAAAAGTTGTTCCTATTTTCCTCCAGGTACACATTTACCTACAATTTGTCTTGCCCTTGAGCTCACTGGTCTGCATATTAACTAGTCTGTGCGTGACCACGTGACCAGTAAGTCCACACCGGACTTCAAAACTATGTCAGTAGGCACTGGGACTGAAGCTGTTACCGTACAGCTTTAAAAATGACCAAAAAGCTGTACATGAAAGTGGCTTCTCTATTTTTGATGTTTTCAATAAAGGCCTCTTGAATCCAAAACTGCAAAATGGATGAACTTCTTTAGTCCTGCCGCAATTAAATGTTGGCCATTTTAAATCGGGGGAAAATAATTATCTTTGCATGATTTTTCCAATTTTTGCCATCATTTTAATTCCAAATATAAAAAAGGGGTGGTTTGGGTAGTGGAAATGAAAGAATTTGTCTTTCTTCAGCCTTGATAGACAGAGCCAAAATAGAAAAGGCCATACAAGAAAAAAAGAAACAGCTATGGTGGTGATAAGTTCACTTAACTGTAATTCAATCCAGGGCAAACTCAACGTTATGGGAAGAAGCATATTTTAAAATATGTACTTAACCTGAGGGTTTTCCCACATCAGACTAAAGTCGGAAAAATTTAAACAATTGCTATACCTGTTGACGGAATAATTCATTTCCCTTTTTTAACCTCAGTGTCTTCGATTTCCCTCTGATATTGGAGAATGGGGGAAGTTTTTTTTCCACTCAGTCTAAAATAATATATCATGAACTTTTACAATGTTACCTATATTTTCAGTGTCTTACTTGGCACCTCTAGTGTCTTCATCAGAAGAATCAGGAGTGGTTCCCACAGACAGACTAAAATAGAGTAGATCCTTGGCCATTCTATGACCTAAACTTTGGAAATAATACGTCCGATTTACGATTTTAGCTTGCATGGTGTTTGCATTATCCATTTGAGGTCACCGAATGGGAGTGGTCTTTGTCAAGTCATTAACAAATAGAAATAAATCTTTGACACACAAATAGAGGAAGCATCCAAATAACTTATACGGGGGTGGGGGAATAGTCCAGTTTAAAAAATTAATAAAAGGTTAATATTGACTGTGTGGGACCGTTGCCAAAAAACTAAGACTGTAAATCGGTTTCTCTCACAATTAATGTGCATCCACCAGGTACCTCCGAAGCAGTTGCCTGCGGAAATCATGTATCCGGGTCACAGTCAGGGCTCTGGGTAAAGTTTTCTCATTGGTTGGGTCTGCCAAGGTCATCCCAAAGGATCAAGGTACCAACTTCAAGTCAAAGTCCTTTGCACACTCCTCTCCCACATTGAGATAAACCATGTCACTCTATCTTATCTCCCCGAGAGTCAAGGTGCACTCGAAAACTCCAATGAACCATGAACCCACTAAACATCCGACGTCCACTCAACCCCAGATCACGTCATTATCGCGTCGGTCGGGTTCGGACCTTTTATTTACGTCCAAACGACGTCTGTCAAGGTGCGCATCTGGACGGTAAAACAATGACCGCCCTAGTGACGTGATAGACGTCCAATCCCACCTCCTCTAGACTTGGAAAACGGTCAATCGGCCTCCCGACGCAGTACGGTCTTGATCTAGCAATACAATTATATAGGCGTGGTAAGGCAATCTAGGTGTACCTGAACGGTAGCGTAGTGATTAAGCAAATGTGTGCAGCCTTGGATACGTGTGTTTCAAGGTCCACGGTGTGTATCATTATCTTTTACATAATTTGTTTTTCGATTTTAGCGAACAATTTTTCTGTTTGGTTAAAGACTAATAAATAAACACTCAACAAGGATTACGTAGTGGCTAATTATAAAACTTGTGAAATGTAAGGCATTTGTTTGCTAACATGCCTCAAGTTGTAAATAAGGGGTGAGCACTTGGAGATTATATGCAAATGCATGGGTTCACAATTTTATTATTAGCCACTACATTACTTATGTTGAGTGCTTTAAGTTCGTTTTTAACCAAACAGAAAAAAATTGTGTCGCTAAAAAGTGAAAAGTCAAAACCGTTTCGACGGGATTTTGAACCTGCGTCGTTGCACGGAAGTCCTCATTACGCAACCGCTACACCACTGCCAGGCATTAAGTTCTGACTACTGTGAAAAAATAATAGATAACATCCTAAACAAACGACGCACGACTTATACGAGGTTACAGCTCTGACTTGTGAGTCGGTCGAGGACCTGTGTTTTCCACGTCTAAGCGACGTGGGTGTGCATCGGACGTAAAGCAATGGCCTTCCGTCGTTGAATCTGTTACCTTCCTGTCGCTGCCCTGCTTTTATTTACTTGGAATCACCCTCTTCTAGTAAGTACACAGTCTGCACGTTTTTAGTATAGATGTACATGTTCCACAGAGAAAAGAGTTGAGACAGAAAGTAAGTTTTTTCTCACGTATACGTGAATTTGTTAGTATATTGTTGTGGATATTATCTGTAATTTTTTGAATTGCCAGTGCAGAATCTATAATAATAACGGCGGCATGCTCAGCTGAAAGGGAGGACACCTTTTTTTAGTTTGTTAAGTTAAAGTTTAAAAATAGGATATTGTTTTTCATATATCAAACTATTTTTAAGGCATCATTAGAATTCTTAGGTTAGACTGTCCAACAACTATGTGTTCAACAAGGTTAAGATTCTTGGAGTTTTAAAATAATAATTCAATTATTATCAAAAGTTACTGTAATATTTTCACAATGGTTTATAAACTGCAAAAAGAACAACAGTACTTAGTAAACAAAGTTTAAAACAGGGATATCAATCTTTAATATTGTGGACACTCCCATCTTTAAGACATCCCTGTGGATGTCATCAGTTTGAGTAGAGTTCAGGTGTGGGACCATGTGGGACCAGTTGTGACCATAGGAGCACACAGATGTTAACCTGCTGCAGAAAGAGAGTTTAATGTTCATGTAGGCTTTGTTAATAAATGATTTACTGTCTCCCAGTCCTTCAATGTCAGAGACTTTCACTTCTTCCTCACTGGGGGTGGGGCTGTTTGAAATGAGCCACTACAGTTGTTATTTTTGTTATTGTTAGCTGCGAAATATTAAATTATCCATTCATCTGCTGGTAGCAAGCTAACTAGCGCTTGCAACTCTATCAATTTCGTACTTTTTCTTATATATAACGTTAAAACCACCATATGTTAATTAAAATACATTATACCTTTGCTAATGCATTCAATGATTGTGAATCCATAGAGTATAAGATCATGATGTTGCAATAACTAATGTGTCTGTGTGTATTCCAATGTGTGCCATGTGTGTTTGAGTCCCCAACACTTACAGGTGTCAGACTGTGTTGAAGGTGTTCAAAGGTAAGGTATCACACTCTCACAACCTTGATTGTTCTTCTGTATTATTATGTTGTTTTTAGAATAAACCAATATTTGGTGTATTCTCTTTGAAAACATCATTTTCTCCAGATGTTCGGCAACTCACTCAAGTAGGAAAAGAGCAACAAGGGGAAATGCCCCCTCGGAAATGCAACATGGTGTATATAAGACAGGGTAAGTACTTTCATGGCTCAATTGTGTCCATGTGCAAAACCATGCACTTTGCAATTGTTTTTTACATGGATTACTCAATGACCAAAGCCTTATCCCAAGTTTCTCAGACCGATGTCGTTCACCCCCTCCAGTGTCTCAAGCGAGTGCAGTGCCAAGGTTGTATCAACATGGTGATGGATCGATGGTTTGAGGCATTAATAGAAAGTTTATGTTTTTTTGTTAATAATCACTTTCCACATATGGTTGAAACTAAACATGTCCACATTTTCAGGGTGCTGTGCTTGGACCTTGTGATGAAAGACAGAAGACCAAAGAGAGCACATGTTGGAACACCTCAACATTCAATAAATTGCATTCATCTGCCTTTCAGATTGGTGTTTTTACATGTGGGAAACCTAGAGTGTAGCGTGTGCCTGTTTTAATACTGATCCAAACATAGGTTCTACAATCAGGTTTTTTTTACTGTTGGCATAACTGTTCAGTACAGTAGTGTTCATAACACTGTGCCCTGTGTGCTTTAACGTGTACTTTGATGTATGAGAAAACATGATTTTTTAATGCAGCTCCATTTGCAATATTGCTGATATCCTTCTACTACATTGTTCTAAGGATTTTTGAATGCTGTGTTTATCGTTTATTGCCGCAGAGTCAAACTAATCATGATAAAGCTGCATGTCAGTATTCACAAGCTAAAATCTGGAACTGGTCTTCGCAGAAAATGTGAGACCAGGCTGCTTCTTGACAGGTTAAAATCCGGTTTAAAACACTTCTGTTATCTGCTCAACTGAGAAATTTTTATGAGAATTTGAATTTTTATCTTTTTAATTTACTGTCAATTATTTAAATTGAATGCCTGTTTGATGGTTTCTATCTTATGTTCCAGTGCTTTGATTTTCCCTTTTGTTTTTTGACTGTGCATACAAATAAACTTGCCTTGCCTATTGCTAAAAGGATGTCTCACCATAAGTGATTCTGCAGAGGTTAAGTAGGGTCAATAGAACTGTAAATGGACCCGTCATATAAACGTCAATATTTGGTCATATAAGACGTCGAGAGGACGACGGACCCGACCTGTTCTGTACCACTTTGCAACCTTGGAAGTACCGTGGCGCGACGTCATTTGAACGGCCAGATAACTCCAGCATACGTTGAAATGACAGTGTTTTGACATCTGCCTTGCTTAGTGAACAACAAAACGAACGGCATATGAAGGCAATATTTTGGTCATATGAAGCCGTTGGATAGACGTCGGACCCGACCAGGGTTCTGTACCACATAGCAACCTTGATGAACGACCAGATGACGTGGAAAATTACGTTGTTTTGACATCGGCTTGCTTATGGGAACGACTGAAAACGAACGTCATATAAACGTCAAGATTTTGGTCATAAGAGACGTTGATAGGACTCATACCCGACCGGATTTCCGTACCACATTCAAACCTTGCATTGACGTGCCATCAACCGAACATTTGGGAGGGTTGAGGTGACGGTCGGGAAACGACGTCGAGAAAAACGTTCATTCTAGCACCGCACCAGGTGACACTCTATTCGACGTTCACATTACGTTTGATTCAACGTCGGCTTGCTTAGTGGGAAGTCCAGATGATGAAGCACTGCTTTGAGTCACAAAGAAAGTGAAAGTGTGCCCCTTTCTGTTTGCTGCTGGAGAAGCTGTTGCTGGATGGTGAGGTTCAGCCCCGCCCAGCTAGTCTTTGGCCAGGAAGTCTGAGGTAAGTAAGTAATCTTTATTTTATATCCAGTCTTTTTCTCTGCACATCAGAGTCTCAAAGGAGCGGTTTACAATTGTTATTTTTGGGGCATTTGTCTCTCAGCTCCACACAGAGATGGGGAGCGGGGTCGGCCAGTATAGGAAGGCGCATGCCATAGCCTATTGTACATATTTTTTAGTGGTAAAGGGAAACCGAGTACCGGGAAGGAAACCTACGCAGACACCGTGGAGAACATGGCAAACTCCATTCAGAAAGGCCCTGTCCGACCGGATTCGAACCCAGGACCTTCTTTGCTTGAGAGCGAGAGTGCTATTCCACTCAGCCCACCGTGCCGCCCAGGTCCTTTGAAGGTTCGAAAAGAGCACCTCATTTAAACCTCAAAAGACTGTCAAAAACTCCATAGACATGTCACTACACTTTGGGATCGGTTTTAATAACTGAGCTTGCTTCCCCAGCCCGTGTCTTGGCTTCTGCTGACCGTAATGGAATGCACCATTTGACAAGAAGGCTATTGTCGAACAGCTTCTACCTGTGACACGGCTCTACTTCTCTTTACCGATTACCATGCTCATCAGTGTCCCCTACATTCTCTGTCTTATGTTTGTATACAAGAAGCTGAGTGACGCAAACTACGTCTTGCACACAGCCGTCGAAGCGGCGCTCAAGGGTCGCTATGTGGAATATGCTGAACTCTAACAGCACACGGAGTGACCAGCAAACACCGGCCATCCCCTGCGGTGATGAGAAGGCATCGCCTGTTGTTGCTCTACACCAAGGTGAGTTTTCTACTGAACCTGAAGATGGCTGAAAAGTGGGAAGTCTCAATGAAATCTTGTAAAACAACACCATTGATTTGCACCCTCTCTAATACACTAGACCCAAGGAGAAAATGATTGTTTTCAAATTATCCTGGACGAGCCCCCAATTTTGGCGGTATGACCAGGATAAAGATGAAACAAATAATTGAAACAGAGGAGCAGCTACACAGAGACAAGTGCAGTAAAAAACTATAGTTGGATGTCCTGTGGCTACTAACCGATCATACGAAGACTGGGTTCCAGGGGAGTGGAAAACGTAAGAATTCAGATCCTAGTCTGCAGAGTGGAACACTCAAGATAACGTCTGCCAGCGGGGGTTTCTCTTTCACACCAGCGTGAGGGAAAAGGTGTGAATTTCCCTGCCTGAACGACCCCACTCCCCGCAGCTCCCCGCACGTAAATTTGGACATGCACATAGCGGAAAACAAACAACAAATGGCGGCGGGTACACAAACGAGCTGTGGGGCTTTCGAGCTCGTGTTGCAGAGATGATAATTCTACTCCCTTCGTTCATCCAAACGAGACCTCGCAAAGTTTTTCGCTTCAGTTTCCATTTTCCACAACTTGCTGTTACAAATACAGAAGATGTTGGTGCGCTCCGAGGTCTGGCACAGGAAGTGGGTAATACTGCTCGGGAGGGGGTTTTCTTACCACTACTGGCGCGGGAGTGGCGCCTAGAACTACAATAGTTTTTCAACCTTGTCTGAAACGCTGAGAAATTTTGCGTAGGAGCCTGGTCCCGTTTCTGCAAATTAGAAGCCTGGAAATGTTTGCGCTGCCGTCTCAGTATAAACTCAGCCGGAGTCACTCATGGGTTTGGCAATATTCCTTGTTTAAAAAGCTAAACAAAAACGTATAACAGGTGGGAGTGGCGTCCGCCCCAGGTTGTGCCAGAACTAACAGAACTCTACAAAACTAGTCCACCAAAAGGAAATGAAACAAAAAATGCCAATCTTTTATCCTAAATAAGAGGTAGCGTGTAAAAAACAAGATGGCAACAACGGCTAAACTAATGCATCTAACAAAAACAGCTGAAGACGAAGAGGAGAGAAAATGAGCCAATACTAACATATTCCATGGCAAGACCTCTTCAAAAACGCCTTCTTTACTGGATGGACCAAAATAGGCTCTTGGGCCCAAAGCTCCGTTCCACCATGTGTGTCAATGCTGAGGTGGGTGAATTTTTTTTGGTCCACCTATTTACTTGCTTGAATTTTTGAAGTCATCCGGCGCAGAGTGTTTTTTTCCATAGACTGTTATATATTAACGGACAGAGTCACGCCTATCGCCGCCGTTCTAACTAATGGGCCAAAAAATGTGCTCTAACTGGAACAATCCGAATTGGCCGCGAGGTCGCCGCCCATCAAGAAAATGTGGTAAAACGCATCGGGATGCGCCAGCCGGTGCGGCGCAGCCCCCATTCATTGAACGAAGAACTTCAAAAATTCACAGCAAGTAAACTAGAGGGTGGACCAAAAAAATTCCCCCACCCCCCCCCTTTATATGTTTAATATATGGTACAATGTATGATTAAATATATGATTAATTGTTGAAACAGGTATTATAGATATATAAATATAATATATATTATAGCAAACATGGTGGATGCAATTAACACAGACTATTGGGCATCTACAAAAGCCCTAACTTTAGTTTCTTTTAATATCAGATAAAAAAACATATCAGAGGGTGGTTAGGTAAGTAGGGGGGGTACATTGTTAACAGTGCAAAATTCGGAGGGGCAATGAGTTAAACTATACTTACACAGGCAATAGTGCTAGTACTAAACTTAATATATTCAATGACAAAAATTTGGGACGATGCACCGTGGCTGAGCTAGATTATATATGTGGATGGGGAATGGAGAGAACAGAAGGAGTCTTAGTGGCAGGCCGGTATATGGGTTGTTATTATGATTAAGGGGGTTCTGTTATAATCATTTAAAAATATTGATTAAGGATTTTGAAGAAAGGAAAAAATATGATAAAGGAAAATAGTGAAAATAAGATGAAGAAAGAAGGGGATGTGGATTGATTTTAGGGTTGTATTAATTATAGATGTATTTGGTAAGGGATGTGAGGGGTTGGGGAAGAGGGGAAGAGTGAAGGAAGTAAGAGGGGGGATGGTGGTGAATTGGGGGGGGGAGGGTAAAATAAGGGATGGGTGGGGTAGTGTGGTGGGGGGTAGGATTATGTTTTGAAAATGATGTGATAAAGTGGAATGTAATGGGAGGGGGTATTGGGGGGGGAAGGGAGAAATTATGGTGTTGGGGGGTATGAGGAGGGAAAGGGGGTGGGATAAGGGTTTGTTGGTTTGTGGGTAATAGGTATTGTGTTTTTTGGGTTTGATATATTATTATGGTTTGGTGTAATATATTGGAGTGTTGGGTGAGTTGTTGATGGGGTGGGGGGGGGGGGGTTTGGGGGGTGTATGTGGAGGGGGGAATGGGATGGTGGAAAATGTATGGGAATGGGTTGGAAGGGGGGGGGTTTTGTGTAGGTTGGAGTTGGGGGGTTTGTGTGGGTTGTTAGGGGGTGGGGTAGTTGGGATATGGTTTGTGAGTTGTTTGATAAATAGGTAATGAGGTTGAATAAATTAGAGAAATTTTGGGTTTTTTTAGAATGTTTTGTAGGGGGGGGATTTGGGGGGGGGGTGTATGTGGGGTGGGGGGGTGGGGGGGGGTTGATAGTGGGTGTGGGTTGGTGGGTATGGGGGGGGTGTGGGGTGGGGGTTGGGGGTGTTTGTTGGGGGGTAAGTTGTGTTTGATAATGGGTGTTGGGGTTGGTTTGGTTGTGGATGTTATTTTGGGTAATTGGGGGGTATGATGGGGGGGGGGATTTTGGTTTTTTTAAGTTTGGGGGGGTGGTTTGGTTTGTTGGTTTGTGTGTGAGAGTGTTTAGGGAGGGGGAGTGTTTTTTTGTTATGTGGTGTGTATGTTTGGGGTGTTTAGTTTTGAGGGGGGTGTTTTGGATTAAGGAGTGGAATTAGAGTTAGAGAGTAGGGGGAGGGAGTGGAGGGGGAGAAGGGGTGTTAAAATGATGATGGTGGAGGAGTAGGTATATAGATTGATGATGGGGGAGGGACCGAGCACGTTTGGCAATTGTTAGGGTAGCCATTAAGTTGAAGAGGCGCTACACAGACGTTGTGAGGCTAAAAGTGAATGTTTATCTATTTGGGCCTAAAATGTCCCATAAAAATTTACCAGGTACATGTAAGAGCGCTATAAGAAACATATGTATGCAGTTTTTAAGCTTCAAAAAAGTTGATTTGGTGCGTAGTTGTCCTGTAATGACAGAAAAGTTTTATGCCCCGCAGAAACCCTTGGTATCACCAAAATGACAATTAAAAAAAACTTACTGTGAAGGTCTGCAAGGTGTGGAAAGTGACGTTTTTAAGTGCACCTTGGCCCGTCACTTCGCAGGATCGGTGCATCCGCATGTATGGTGGGTGGTTGGTCAACATCTTTGGTGACGGTGCTCATGAGACAAGCTTTCTCACCTCCAACAACAGAGCTTGGAAATTCTGAAAAAAAAAAAAAAAAAAACTACAAAGATTTTACAGACACCAACCCATGAAGACCAATATTGTTTTTGGTCCCAAGAAGCTACACATCTAAGGAATAATAATAATCATTACCAGAGCAAAGTTATAAAATGAACACTGACTTCATGTAAGACCACATGTGTCAAAGGTCAAGGCCCCGCGTGCCAAATCCGGCCGCAAATGAATTTACATGGCCCGTTGGCGCCATTGACGCACTATTACGTCAATTGCGGTTTCCCCCGCTATTGACATGTTCCCAATGTCTATTATATCTAATATGGTTTGGGGATAAGCTTGAGAGCATATTGAATCGGAGCCAGCAGGTGCAGCAGCGCTCTCTGGGCAAGGTTTGAAAACAGCTAGATGCACTTTTTTGTGCCTCTTTTTTCTCACTTTTGGTGATTGCAGTTGATTGTTGTCACATGTACGGAAGAAAACAGGCATTGAAGTGTTGAAGGGCTATTTTGAATCCAAGTTTCAGTAGCAATGCCCCGACATGTGGTTTGTGACTAATATATGTTTAATTGTGGTTTGTTAAATGAGGGATGGAAGAAGGACCATTTCTTCAGAACCATTGAATGAATTTTACCAGTTTGAACTGAATGCGCATTTCTATCGTGTCCAGCTTCCCTCCACCATTTTACCGTTCAACACAATGGCCCTTTATGTCTTCACTTCAACAGGCCGTATTTGCCCTTGTCAACCATTACTTGTGCAACCACCGCTGCGTGCCATATGTGCTCATGATGCATATACAAGAACAGAAGCACTCAAAGTATGTACAGCGTGGGTGTAACGAGATGGCGGGTGGCAGGGAACCGGCCCCCTGCTGTGACAAATAATGAACAGGTGTCCGTACTGGCTCTTTTCATGTGTGTGTACGTGTGTGCGTGTGTCCACAAGATCCACACTGTAAAGCTGGCCAGAGGAGCCTTCTTCTAACTCCACTATGTTTAAGGGGAGAGACAGCATTTGAATAGGTGCAGAGGAAGTGTAGATTTTACTGTAATGTCAAACTTATTTTGTTGCTGACTGTGATCTTCAAACTAGGCTCTGATCACTGGAAGTTTTAAGAAAGACATTATGATTGCATCAACTGTGAATCTATTAAAGGGCCCATATTACGCTTTTTGACTTTTTCTGCTTTAAACATGATTACAGTGCTATTTGGCCTTCATACACATGCCCAGAGTGTCTGTGAGCCCTCCTCCCGGGGGGGGGGGGACTCGGAATCAGCTCGTTTGAGTCGAGGTGACGTCACCTCTAAACACGAGATTGCTATAATCTCACAAGTTTTAAGCGTTGTGTGTTGTATCACTCAAATTATTAAAGGGCAAAATGTACATATAAATCTGCTCCAGTGTGAGGGGATGCATTGTTAACAACATAATGATAAAGATCATGTAGGGTGAATTCGGGCAAAATTAGACATTTCATTTAATCAATAAAATTGACTGGGGGAGAAGGTACAGGTCAACATCCAGTCAGGCGATCCTTAACTTCTCCAAATACCGCTCTTTGTGAGCCCTAACAAGATGTCCTACTTCCACCAATAACGTAATCGAACATGTGCTTGAAGCAGCCACTTCTCGATTTAGGAGAGGAAGCTCTGTTTAACTCATAGTAACGTCGTGTGCCATTGACGCATTAATCCGTCAAATGCCTTTTTTGCTATTTTCACGTTCCCAGATGTCTATTGTATCTAATATGTATGGGGATGACTTGAGACCATATTTTATCGAGCCAGCAGGTGGCAGCATTGCTCTCTGAATGGTTTGAAAACATGTAGGTGCACATGTTGTGCCTCTTTTTTCTCAACTTTCTGGTGATTTCTGGTGATTTCAGTAAAACTTCCCTCTACTCAACGGAGGATTACAGGGGAACGAAAAAAGCTATAAACAAAATTCTTTTTGCTGAGGAAAGTAGACAGTCCATTCTTTTAGGATCTGGTGTCGGATTTCAGATAGTCATAGTACACAATATTCTGTGGGTCTTGAAAAATCAGTAAAAATCATCATAAATGGCTGGCACTGTGGGAGTACCTGTTCTGAAATAGGCTGGCATTCAATGAGTTAAGAGTGGTAGTCCGTTTTGCTCTCACCGCAATGCTAGTTTCTACTACTTCCGCCGTAAGCTCATGCACAATCACGTGAATGGATGACGTCGATGCATCTGGTCAATTCCAGATAAGTGTATGATAGCAATGTTATAAGATAGCGAAGCACTTGTTACAGTAGTACTTTTTCACCACTGTGTATCGAGGGAATGAAAAAGGACAATCTTTAGGGCCGTTTCCATTGGCTTGATGCGACTCGACTCGACTCTCACTGTCTCTCTCCAGTGGTTCTTTTTTAGTAACGGCTTGGCCCTGGTTCTAGTTGAGCCGTGTAGATACAAACAATCTGATGTCGGCGAACGTCAATTGTGATTGGTTGGAAGGTGCTGTCAGCTGTAACGAAAACTTGCCTCAAGTTTCCTTGGTGAAAACTATAAAGACGTCAGTACGGAAAACAGTTCCTTGGTAGCTGGAAGAGGTCAACACCTTCCTCAGTTTGAGGAGAGGACAAAATCCAGCATGTGCTCAATGATGCCACCCGAAATGAGAAAGTGTTTATCGAGGTAGTGATAAGGAGGGAGGAGAATGGATACCATCGGACATGATCACAGTGCGGAGAAATGTTAAGAAACTATAAAGTGACCACTGTGAAAAGAAAGAAAACAAAAGAAGGCAGAACCGAAAAGTCTGGAGGTCGTATGACCAAATAGAACACGCTAGTACCAGCTTCACCGGGAGAGATGCCTCAACTCTGCCCCGTCTCAGCTCCAGACCATCACACAATCGTGCAAATTTCAATTGTCCAGAGTTTACGCATGGCTAAGGCAAGGCAAACCTCATCCAGCTACCAAGGAATTGTTTTCCGTACGGACTTCTTTATAGTTATCCGAAACATTTTTATGTTTTTGCAACAGCTGACACACCGGCTGAAGAGTGATTGACAGTGCCTTTGACTAATCACAATTGACGTTCACCGAGATCAGATTGTTTTGGTATAATAATAATAATAATAATACATCAGTTTTATATAGCGCTTTTCAAGGACTCAAAGACGCTTCACAAGTTCATGACACAAACACACACGTTTAGACAGACACACAAACTAAAAATCTAAGAGTGAGGAAGAAGGGTAGAGAGTTTAAACTAAGAGTCAAATGCTCGGAGGAAAAGGTGAGTTTTGAGCTGTTTTTTGAAGGAGTTTAGAGAGTCCGAGTTTCTGAGATGGAGGGGGAGGGAGTTCCAGAGAGTGGGAGCAGAGATGGCGAAAGCTCGGTCCCCCAAGGTTCGGTGCTTAGATTTGACAGTGGGAGTGAGGAGATGTGAGTCTGCAGATCGGAGTCGGCGGGAGGGACTGTAGGGCTGTAGAAGTTCAGTGAGGTAAGGAGGAGCGAGGTTGGCCCTGGTATCAACTCGAACCAGGGCCAAGTCGTTAAAAGTACCGGGTAGCGGCTAAAGTGAGCTGGTGGAAACGCCCGCAAACCGTCGCGCCGTAGAAACGGCCCTATAGATTATCCGAAAAAGTGCTATAAAAAACTTGTTTTAAAAGGTAAACTTCCATCTTCCTCAGAAGCCATAACCTTTTTAGACAGAATCAGCTCTCATCCCAAAGCGAGTATAGTGAGTCACTGGACTTCCTACAAAAATTCAAAAGAAAATGTTTTCTGTATTATTTGAAGATTATTTGTTCAAAGTGTAATGTTTTCTGTGCTAAATGTCCAAAATAAAAGGGAAAAAGTATTATTTATTTTTTTGCTTGTTGGACCTCCACGTTGTACTTTTGATGAAGAAAGTAATATTATTCTCAAGCTACAGTCTTACTGCATGTACAATCTTCCGCCATTCTTCCTGCATTTGTTGTTGCCAGTCGGCTGGAGTGACCTAATGTGGCTTCTTCATATTATCACCATGATTACTATGCAGAGGAACTATAAAGGCTGTCACCCAGTCAGAATTAAGAGGCGCCATGATGGAAGAGTCACCTCGCGTCGCACTGATTGACAGCCTTTGATTGCATTATTATTCATCAATCCCACATTTGTCTGCGTGCACAAGTTATGCCAAGGCGCACCAAGATAACACACATGGTGAGCGTGCGATGCCGCTTCACCGAGAGATCAGCCAAACAGTTGGTTTTTCACAAATTTATACTAATGTGTTTTTCAAAATTTGGCCAGTCAAGTTTCATATTTATGATGAGATTCTACCAGTATTGTAGTTTTGAATTTGCATTAAGCATGTGAGGGTACTTCAAGAGATTCGTTAGCGCACATTCTTTACAAAACATACATCAATAATAGACTAATAGTACAATATTGGACATCATTCTAATCCGGTGGTCATAAAATGTATTTAACTTAAACTGATTAGATAATGTTCAAGGCACCTCTCTGCACCTAACATACAAAACATATTCCATGAGAAGGATGGTCACCATAATTACAATTGAATTTGTCTACATTAAAAAACTACTTTAAAACACTCTGCAAGCTGGAGTGTACCCATCTTGAGTCTTTCAATCAGAATTCAGAGCTCATAGCACTGAAACGGCACTAGTCAAAGTCACAAATGACTCTCTACCAGCTGCTGATAATGGACAAGTGTCAGTGCTGGTCCTACTGGACCTTAGTGCTGCATATGACACAATAGACCACAGCATTCTACTGCAGAGGCTAGAATGTGATACAGGTCTTAGAGGAACAGCCCTTGGCTGGTTTAAATCCTATTTATCAGATCGGTATCACTTCGTCAACGTAAATCAGAACTCGTCGCCTTATTCTGGAGTGGAATTTTGTGTGCTGCAGGGTTCGGTACTCGGACCGATTCTTTTCACTCTCTACATGCTGCCGTTAGGAAACATTATTAAAAAGCATGGAATTAATTTCCACTGCTATGCAGATGACACACAGCTTTATCTGTCGATGAAGCCAAATCAGACGGATCAACCCGGAGAAGACAGAAGTGATCCTACTCGGTCCAAAGTGCCTGCGTGACTCCCTTACTTACCAGATAATCACTCTCAATAATGTCAGTATTATACCCAGTAACACTGTGAGGAATCTTGGAGTAATTTTTGACTAAGAACTCTCCTTCAAGGCTTATATAAGCCAAGCGACTAAAACGGCGTACTTCCACTTACGGAACATAGCTAAAATCAAGAATTTCCTTCCTAAAAGTGACGCGTAAAAACGTATTCACGCTTTTGTCACCTCAAGACTACTGTAACGCTTCATTGGCAGCATGCCCTAAAACCTCTTTGAAGAGCTTCCAGCTCATTCAGAATACAGCAGCAAGGATCTTAACAGGTACCAAAAGGAGGGAGCACATAACTCCGGTGTTAAAATCACTCCACTGGCTCCCTGTGGAGTACAGAATAAAGTTTAAAATCCTTCTCTTAACATATAAAGCCATAAATGGCTTGGCTCCTTCCTATCTCCAAGACACGTTAGTGTCATATCAACCAAGTCGAGCGTTGCACTCACAAAATTCCAGACGTCTGGTGGTTCCTAAGGTCTCAAATACTCAAGTACAAACTGGTGTAAAAAAAAAAAGTTTTCCTGAACACTATAGTTTAGAACGCAGGTTTTGATAGATACTCAGCCCTAGATAGAACAAAACTTTTTTGAGACCTAGGAACAATTTATATTCCTTGTTTGTGCATTGAAAATTTGGTACCCCAGCTTTAAAATAAATATGTTACATAAACCAGGCTGTCAAATGTATATAAAAATCGCATTTTGACTCAACGCTGTGAATAATAAATGTTGGTCTTTTCCAGGTACATCGGCCCAAATCCTCGGCTCTTTGAATCACCACTTTGCATTTCATAATTACCTCCTGAAATATTCATAACATCTCTAATATCTTGCAGACCGTGCTTTTTGGTCGAGGGAATGTGGGGCGGTTTGAATAAGTTTGCGCAAGGATAAATTGGTGTGACACTTCTCCAAAATGCACTCACACTTCCCGAGTGAGGCCCCGCTCTTCAAAGGAGCATGTTGAACTAACTTGACAGTGAAACGAAATTGAGGTCGACACCGAAATGATTTAGGGAAAATAAAGTTTGTTCCAGGTCTTCATCTAATTACCTTCGCTTTCGATAATCCAGATAACCCACAATAGGAGACGGGACAGTCAGTTTGGAGAGAGCAAGATTGACTTTTGATGTCAAATCATTGCATATCTACTGTATGTGAGATGACATTCATTAGTGTGAAAGCTTTACCAAAGTTAATGTAATAAAACAGGTTACCTTTGTGATTTCAATCTCTTTAAACAATATTATGTTTTGATATTGTTGCCTGAATAGTAACAGACCCCAGTAATATGAATGTGTTCCTAATATTGCCCATGAAAATTTAAGTATCATACTAATACTTGATTTTTATTCTTGCATGTTTGAGTTATGAATATCCTCATATATGTGCAACACCACTGCTACACATAGCAAATGTTTTTTGAAGCGGTCTAATTTCAGCAAAGTTATATCATGTTGAAAGACTTCGATACTCCAATTATTGCAGCATATAGTTCTACTTTTTTTATTACAGTATACAGTGTACACAATACTTAGTGGCAATAGGTGTGCTATCTAATATACACATTCATCAGGATTAGCATCATTTTGAGCACTTTATTAATCATATTATTTTGTTTTTTCTCACACATCGAATTTCTGAAAAGTTCAGTTTTCTGGGAAGGATTATGGTAACCTGAGGTCAAAGGTGTAATGACTCAGCCGGATAAGCCACGATAAAACAAAGCTTCAGACTTAAGATAAAAAGTCGTCAGAGATTCAAATGTCAGAATCGCCTTTGTGAAGTTTTTACGTCTCATTTTACTTTGGTGTATAGAGAAAGTTTGGATGTGATCAAAAAGTAAAGTTCTTCTTCTACTATGTTTGGGTTAAAGAGGAGAAACTAAAGCTTACCACCTACTACACTTGTCAAGACTAACAAAAAGGCGGTCGTTTGCTTTGGCCGGACATGACACCCCTTTGGCTATCATGCATGTGCATCATGCATACAGTATGTGCCCTAATTTGTATTAATCAGCTTGGATCAAATGTGGTACCTGGCAGAAAAATGACAGAAATTTTAAGGAAATGTGATGGAAAATATGTGGTGGAAGGGGGCTTGGTTACAGGGGGGGTGCTCAGAGGGAAGTCTTTTTAAGACTTTTTGTCTAATTATGTAAAAACTGAGCTGATTATTACAACAGCATTCATAAGTGAGTAATTATCCACTTCATGTTTTAGATATTTCAAGTTTGAAGGATTTATCTACTGGCAGCGTGGCAGAGACTGAGGGGAGCTTCTGTGTTTTGAGGGGAAACCAAGCGCCAGCAATCCAAGATGGCACCCTATTCAAATATATGGCTTGTGTTCAGTAGCGCATGGGATAGACATGGGGACTGAAAGAGTAGCGGAACTCTCCCATATTTGGGCATATTCGGGCTAACTTTTTGGAAAAATGCTAATGAGCCAATTTAATAGCAGAGATAATGATCAGAACCAGGCGGCTACTCCACCTGTCCTGACCTGTCCTGCTCCACCCAGTGGATGTTCCACCTCTGCTGCTGTGACCTGTCCTGCGCCACCCAGAGGCTACACTACTGGACACCTGAATTTCTTCTATGGGAGATCAGAACAAGAAAACAAGTTCAGGACGACAAGGGACACTAAAGTCCCCACAAAATCCGACCTTTATGAAATCTGTAGGTTCTTCGTCAGCTGAGGTCAAACTGTTTTAGTTTCTATTGAGTTCTATGAGATATTTTTCTGGGCAGCCCGCGTGAATTTAGTCGCCATGGGCGCCCCCATTGGTGGGACAACTAAAAGCTAGTAATACCCTATCCAGATATATTTCTAGATTCCTGGGGGAGACAGGACGGACTGTTGTTTAGCTGGGAACTGGTCCCAGTCAAAGCGGTACAAATTGGTGGTTGGATAGATGTAATGAATGGTTGTATATGTATATATATATATATATATATATATATATATATATATATATATATATATATATATATATTTAGCTTTTTGTAATTATTCACAGTCCATCCTTTGCACGTGTGTGATAATAATTTGAGTGATACACGATACAACACTCAAAAGGGACTCACACTGTCTTTGTGAACACAGCACTATTTAGCCTTCACCGGTACATAATCATTTCTGACCTGAGAATAAACTTTTTGCAACAATGACAATCCTTCACATAGACCCCTATGTCCTCGATCCAGAATCTGACCCTTATTACTTAGTTAATAATAGTACGGCGAGTTAGTTGCATTGTACTTACAGATTGGGGCTCTTTGTTATTATTATGTTTGGTATTACACAGGTTTCCAGATCAGCTTTTGAGTATGTCCAGTTTCATGGTAAACAAGCAGTCAAATTGACCCTTCCAAAAACCTTCCAAAAACCTAACAACAGCAAACATCAGCAACAGCCCTTCAGGTCACAGCAGCAGCGATGGAGTAGCCTCTGTGTGGACAGGACGGGTCACAGCAGCAGAGGTAGAGTAGCCTCTGGGAGGAGCAGGACGGGTCACAGCAGCAGAGATGGAAAGCCTCTGGGTGGAGCAAGATGGATCACAGCAGCAGAGGTGATGTAGCCACTGGGTGGAGGATGGGTCACAAGGTGAAGCAGCTGCTTGGTTCGGACCATTTTTTCTGCTGTATTCCAAAGCAAAATGCCAAAGGCTTCATAAGCATTTTTTTTAAAGTTAGCATTCCTCCAGTGTATTTTCGCCCGATCCGCTTGGTTCGGACCAAGTACTGCAGCAACACTGTGCTTCAGCAACATCTCAGGTAGAAAAAAACAATAGAATAAAAATTGTAATTGTGTGTGTCTGATTTGATATACTATATATATATATATATATATATATATAGTATATCAAATCAGGCAAATACAATCAAACTAGGTACAACAAAATGTAAAAAGGGAAATGAGCCTTGTATGAAAGTATAATATAATAATTTATGTGATTGAAAGTTCTTCATAAAAAGTATTATAAGAGAAAGAAACCTTGTTGGATCTGCTGCGCTCCTCCAAACGGTGCATCCCTGGTTGTGGTCCTTCAGTAACAAAATCCAAGAGTTCAAGTTGTCGCTGATACCGCCCAGATACATTCGCAAAGGCACAGCATATACCCATTATCTGTGTTATTCAGCTATCAGCGTTTGGTAAATGCATGTTTGTCATACATAATAAACTGATTTTATTTTTCCCACCAGATTGAAACATCCTGAAAATGGCATCTGTTCTGCGGATCTTGTTTGTCGATGAATCCGATTCCAGAAAATTGACCCTTGTTTCTGGAATTCCTGAAACCGTAGAGGATCTCCACGCAACAAGAGAAGATTCATTCAAAATCAGAGACAATTTCAGAATGCAATATTATGACGAAGACTTTAAGGCATTCATGAATTTGACTGCAATTACGGAAATAACCAACAAGAGTGTTATAAAAGTTATCACTTCCCCAGCAGCCCCTGAGGAATCTTTTATTACGCTGTACCCGGTCCCTGTTTGAGGAACCCTCAGTTTCACAACTACAGTAGGTCCCATTCCGTTTTGTCGTCTTCATTCACGCTTCTCGGGAATCACGCAGCTGCGTGAAAAATAGTACATCTTATCGCCACAAGGTGGCAGGCTAAGTCCGCTTTAGCTCTGCCAGCGACTTAGACGCTCAGGTATAAGACTGCGTGCAAACCTGTCTAGCCCAGAGGTGCTTTGTTGGCCGAATGGATAGCATTATTTACAGGGACCTGGAGAACCCAGGTTCGATTCTTGTCTGAGGCACATCTTTTGGTTGCTTGTGGCAAAATTGTTTTTTCATTAAACAATTATTATATAACATCTTGTCTTTAATGTCTGAAAAAATCTAGGTGAAATTCACTAGTGTTATACGTTAAATATTGTGATATGTTTTGATAAACCGAACGTTACGTTACATCCTCCGCTCTGGCCCCGAGAGCAGCTGCTGTGACCCCCGCTCTGACAGCTCAGTGAACGCACTGCCGTCTGGGCTCCGAGCGCGGACCATAGACACGCGGACTCACGTCTCTCTCTCTCTGCTCGCGTCTCTCTCTCTCTGCTCGCGTCTCTCTCTCTGCTCGTGTCCCTCTCTCTCTGCTCACGTCTCTCTCTCTGCTCGTGTCCCTCTCTCTCTGCTCACGTCTCTCTCTCTCTGCTCGCATCTCTCTCTCTCTGCTCGCATCTCTCTCTCTCTCTCTGCTCGCATCTCTCTCTCTCTCTGCTCGCATCTCTCTCTCTCTCTGCTCGCATCTCTCTCTCTCTGCTCGCATCTCTCTCTCTCTGCTCGCGTCTCTCTCTCTCTGCTCGCGTCTCTCTCTCTCTCTGCTCGCGTCTCTCTCTCTCTGCTCACCTCTCTCTCTCTCTGCTCGCGCTCTCTCTCTCTCTCTGCTCACCTCTCTCTCTCTCTGCTCACGCCTCTCTCTCTCTGCTCACGTCTCTCTCTTTCTGCTCACGTCTCTCTCTCTGCTCACCTCTCTCTCTGCTCTCTCTCTCTGCTCGCTCTCTCTCTCTCTACTCGCGTCTCTCTCTCTCTCTCTGCTCACCTCTCTCTCTCTCTGCTCACGCCCTCTCTCTCTCTGCTCACGTCTCTCTCTTCTGCTCACGTCTCTCTCTCTGCTCACGTCTCTCTCTGCTCTCTCTCTCTGCTCGCTCTCTCTCTCTCTGCTCACGTTCTCTCTCTCTCTCTCTCTCTGCTCGCGTCTCTCTCTCTCTGCTCACGTCTCTCTCTGCTCACCTCTCTCTCTCTGCTCACGCCTCTCTCTCTCTGCTCACGTCTCTCTCTGCTCACGTCTCTCTCTGCTCGCGTCTCTCTCTCTCTGCTCACGTCTCTCTCTGCTCACGTCCTCTCTCTCTCTGCTCACGTCTCTCTCTGCTCACGTCTCTCTCTCTGCTCGTGTCCCTCTCTCTCTGCTCACGTCTCTCTCTCTGCTCACGTCTCTCTCTCTGCTCGTGTCCCTCTCTCTCTGCTCACGTCTCTCTCTCTCTCTGCTCGCATCTCTCTCTCTCTGCTCGCCTCTCTCTCTCTCTGCTCACCTCTCTCTCTGCTCACGCTCTCTCTCTCTGCTCGCATCTCTCTCTCTCTGCTCGCATCTCTCTCTCTCTGCTCGCATCTCTCTCTCTCTGCTCGCATCTCTCTCTCTCTCTGCTCGCATCTCTCTCTCTCTGCTCGCATCTCTCTCTCTCTGCTCGCGTCTCTCTCTCTCTGCTCGCGTCTCTCTCTCTCTGCTCGCTCTCTCTCTCTCTCTGCTCACTCTCTCTCTCTCTCTCTGCTCGCGTCTCTCTCTCTCTCTCTGCTCACCTCTCTCTCTCTCTGCTCACGCCTCTCTCTCTCTGCTCACGTCTCTCTCTTTCTGCTCACGTCTCTCTCTCTGCTCTCTCTCTCTGCTCGCGTCTCTCTCTCTCTGCTCACGTCTCTCTCTGCTCTCTCTCTCTGCTCGCGTCTCTCTCTCTCTGCTCACGTCTCTCTCTGCTCACCTCTCTCTCTGCTCACGCCTCTCTCTGCTCACGTCTCTCTCTGCTCACGTCTCTCTCTGCTCGCGTCTCTCTCTCTCTGCTCACGTCTCTCTCTGCTCACGTCTCTCTCTCTCTGCTCATGTCTCTCTCTGCTCGCGTCTCTCTCTCTCTGCTCACGTCTCTCTCTGCTCTCTCTCTCTGCTCGCGTCTCTCTCTCTCTGCTCACTCTCTCTCTCTCTGCTCTCTCTCTCTCTCTCTCTGCTCACCTCCTCTCTCTCTGCTCACGTCTCTCTCTGCTCACTCTCTCTCTCCACACTCTCTCTCTCTGCTCACGTCTCTCTCTGCTCACGTCTCTCTCTCTCTGCTCACGTCTCTCTCTTCTCTCTCTCTCTCTGCTCACGTCTCTCTCTGCTCACGTCTCTCTCTGCTCGCGTCTCTCTCTCTCTGCTCACGTCTCTCTCTGCTCGCGTCTCTCTCTCTCTGCTCACGTCTCTCTCTGCTCTCTCTCTCTCTCTCTGCTCACGTCTCTCTCTGCTCTCTCTCTCTGCTCGCTCTCTCTCTCTCTCTGCTCACGTCTCTCTCTCTCTCTCTCTCTGCTCACGTCTCTCTCTCTCTGCTCACGTCTCTCTCTGCTCGCGTCTCTCTCTCTCTGCTCACGTCTCTCTCTGCTCGCGTCTCTCTCTCTCTGCTCACGTCTCTCTCTGCTCTCTCTCTCTGCTCGCGTCTCTCTCTCTCTGCTCACGTCTCTCTCTCTCTCTCTCTCTGCTCGCGTCTCTCTCTCTCTGCTCACGTCTCTCTCTCTCTCTCTCTCTCTGCTCGCGTCTCTCTCTCTCTGCTCACGTCTCTCTCTGCTCACCTCTCTCTCTCTGCTCACGCCTCTCTCTCTCTCTGCTCACGTCTCTCTCTGCTCACGTCTCTCTCTGCTCGCGTCTCTCTCTCTCTGCTCACGTCTCTCTCTGCTCTCGTCTCTCTCTCTCTGCTCACGTCTCTCTCTGCTCACGTCTCTCTCTCTGCTCGTGTCCCTCTCTCTCTGCTCACGTCTCTCTCTCTGCTCACGTCTCTCTCTCTGCTCGTGTCCCTCTCTCTCTGCTCACGTCTCTCTCTCTCTGCTCGCATCTCTCTCTCTGCTCGCATCTCTCTCTCTCTGCTCGCATCTCTCTCTCTCTGCTCACCTCTCTCTCTGCTCTCTCTCTCTCTCTCTCTGCTCGCATCTCTCTCTCTCTGCTCGCATCTCTCTCTCTCTCTGCTCGCATCTCTCTCTCTCTGCTCGCATCTCTCTCTCTCTCTGCTCGCATCTCTCTCTCTCTGCTCGCATCTCTCTCTCTCTGCTCGCGTCTCTCTCTCTCTGCTCGCGTCTCTCTCTCTCTGCTCGTCTCTCTCTCTCTGCTCACCTCTCTCTCTCTCTGCTCGCGTCTCTCTCTCTCTCTCTGCTCACCTCTCTCTCTCTCTGCTCACGCCTCTCTCTCTCTGCTCACGTCTCTCTCTTTCTGCTCACGTCTCTCTCTCTGCTCTCTCTCTCTGCTCGCGTCTCTCTCTCTCTGCTCACGTCTCTCTCTGCTCTCTCTCTCTGCTCGCGTCTCTCTCTCTCTGCTCACGTCTCTCTCTGCTCACCTCTCTCTCTGCTCACGCCTCTCTCTGCTCACGTCTCTCTCTGCTCACGTCTCTCTCTGCTCGCGTCTCTCTCTCTCTGCTCACGTCTCTCTCTGCTCACGTCTCTCTCTCTCTGCTCACGTCTCTCTCTGCTCGCGTCTCTCTCTCTCTGCTCACGTCTCTCTCTGCTCGCGTCTCTCTCTCTCTGCTCACGTCTCTCTCTGCTCTCTCTCTCTGCTCGCGTCTCTCTCTCTCTCTGCTCACGTCTCTCTCTGCTCACCTCTCTCTCTCTCTCTCTGCTCACGCCTCTCTCTCTCTGCTCACGTCTCTCTCTGCTCACACCTCTCTCTCTCTGCTCACGTCTCTCTCTGCTCACGTCTCTCTCTGCTCACGTCTCTCTCTCTCTGCTCACGTCTCTCTCTGCTCTCTCTCTGCTCACGTCTCTCTCTGCTCACGTCTCTCTCTGCTCGCGTCTCTCTCTCTCTCTGCTCACGTCTCTCTCTGCTCGCGTCTCTCTCTCTCTGCTCACGTCTCTCTCTCTCTCTCTCTCTCTGCTCGCGCTCTCTCTCTCTCTGCTCACGTCTCTCTCTGCTCTCTCTCTCTGCTCACGTCTCTCTCTCTCTGCTCACGTCTCTCTCTCTGCTCGCGTCTCTCTCTCTCTGCTCACGTCTCTCTCTGCTCGCGTCTCTCTCTCTCTGCTCACGTCTCTCTCTGCTCTCTCTCTCTCTGCTCGCGTCTCTCTCTCTCTGCTCACGTCTCTCCTCTGCTCTCTCTCTCTGCTCACGTCTCTCTCTGCTCACGAGCGCGGACCATAGACACGCGAACAGAACCACAGACAGACATTTACATTTACATTTACACATACGCAGACAGAACCCAGACAGGCGGAGACACGCGAGACACGCGGATCATAGACACCTGGACAGAACCAGAGACACACGAAGCATAGACACTCGAGTCGGACAGGTCCATTTGTTTTATTTGTGTTTAAAGTTACCTAAGTTTCTCCTTGCATTAAAAATGCTTGGTGGTTGTGGATATTTAGACTGCGTGATTTGATAGAATAATACTGGCAATGTCTAATACATATCTAATTTTCAGTAAATTATAAAGAGAAAGAAAAAGAAGAGGAGGTCAAAATTCAATCCATTGAATATTGAAAGAATCAATACATTCTTGATTTTCGACTAATTCATGAGTGTTGTGTGTTTAATTGGTGCCAAAGTAACATCTTTTTAATCTTCTACAACATAGTGACTAAAACAAGTGTGCCATAACAGAGTAATTCAAAATTTACATGTTATATGTGACTGTGATGATTATGTTTGGAATGTCGATCTTTAAACCTGTTTTTCTCAGAATTCTGTTTCATAAAACCATGTAAATACGCCGACTTCAGATTATGAGAACTTTTGTTACAGACATGCTATGGAGAAAAGGAAAACAGATTTGAAAAGATATTGAAAGCAGCTTTAACACTAGCACTCGCATGGAGGTGTCATTTGGCACTTATACCTATCATCCCCTCCACGGTGTCAAATGACCCCAAGGATTTTAGCTAACAAACGAAATCACCTGTGAACGGCCAACTTTGTTATGTAAATAGGGCCGTTATCACAGGCTGAGCTTCACTTTGCCATCTTAGGGGGAGGGGGAGGATCTGAATAGTTAGTTTTTCTCCAGTGGCTTTAGTGCATTTCTCACATCACATAACATTATCATGAGCTTCAGTCAGAATGAAACATACTGTTTTATAACATTATCATGTGCTTCAGTCAGAATGAAACATACTGTTTTATAACATTATCATGTGCTTCAGTCAGAATGAAACATACTGTGTTAAAAATGTTATTACAAAATATATACAGTATATTAATTCTCAGGGTTCACAGTCTGGAAGTCACTCATTCGCAGCCCTTCGGCCCCGTCCCAATACTCGCACTTCCACCCTCGCGCCCCTCATTTGCGCGTTCCCGATAAAGGGTGCGAGTGCGTAGGGTGTCCCAATTCTCCAGGGAGGTCTTTGGCCCCGCCCCCTTTGCGCCCCTGATCCACACTTCGCCGTAGCCTGCATCTATGCGCACTCTGGCGAAGGATATTGCCCATAATTCTTTGCGGTACACACCAAAACGTCGGGAAAATGCATTTAAATATACATTTTGAAATATATATGCAGTATGTGTGTAAATAAGTTTTGCAATGTTACTTGGAAAGAAGCATAAACGTCTGATGAAGAATTACGGACATTGTGTTTTAACAATTTAATAACTTTTTAAACCAAGCGTTTATATAACATTCAATTTAAACTTTACACTTAGTACAATAATCTTAGAATGTATAAAAACTGACCAGATAACAGTTAGTTACCCACATTTAACTTAAAATTATACAGCTATCTCTAATTAGAAACCACTAATATACATGTATTTTAACGTGTGTGAAGCAATTCATTTAGTTTCCCAAAGGATCAGACAAAATTACCTTTAATTTGTATAAAGTTTAGGTCTGAAAATGACCATCTCTTGACGAGTCGATGACGTAACCTGCACTCAGTGTGCACTGTCCCAATTCCACCTTTTGTGCACACTTGTAACCTGCGCACTCAAACCCTTGCGCGCACTTCAAACAAATGCACACTTCATAGGAGGGCGTAGGGTGCAGTGTGGGTATTGGGACTGGGCCTTCCTCCCCCAGACGAATAAACAAAGCCCACCCTAGCCCCCTGTTGTTTCGGTCATCACCTCATTTGACATGCAAATGTCTTCTGTTCTCTAGATGTTACAGACAAGGCCCGCATCCTTCCACCACCTGAAGAAGATGTGCCAAGTCTGGGATCGCGTCTTAAATTCAGACAGAAGACATGTTTTATTGTCGATGGTAGAGACAGCACGAACAACAGATACAACAGAATGCAAGTGTATTATACAGAGCGGAGGCATGGAGACCTCCAATCAGCAGCTTGTAGCGGCCCTCGGCTCGCAGCAAATTTGTTTTGTGGCCCTCTGATGTAATTGACTTTGACATGCCTGGCGTAGACCAATCAGAAAGGAAGGGGGAGGGAGCTTGCGTCTTTTTTTTTCAAATCAAGCACCTCTCTCTCTCTCTTTCTGACAAACTCCAGACAATCACTTTAAGGATAATGCATTAGGCAGCCATACAGTTCACAAAAACAAATGTTGTTCTCAAAACTAACATTTGGATTACCATAAAATCCTAAATTTGACACATTAGTCACTTTTTAACATGCGTCCTGAATCCTGAAACTTTGGCCCAGACTTGAATGAAAACAGATCAAACATGTCAAAAATTGTCACTCTGAAAATGGAAGTTGAAAATCCGGTTAGTGACGGCTGTGTGTAATCCACCTCATTAACAACATACTCTTATCTAATCTCCACACCATCAAAGAACTGTTCTGATCGGCGGATAACTTCACACATATTTCTCCCCAGTGTTTCAAAAGCTTTCTGATGTCTCATTTTGGCAGATGTCAAACTTCAGACCAGTTGACAGTTGATACAAAGTGAAGAAATAATGACGAAAAGGGCGAATTAGGACTCCGGCTGGTGGTAATTAGTGGAGATGATAAATTACATGTTGGTAAGAAAATATGCTTGACTTGAATGACAGTGACATGTCCTGACGAGGATGTGTGAGAGTGTTTTTTGACACCAGTGATGCCAGTGGTTACATAGAAGGAAATTAATTTGATTCTAGGTAATTAATGTTTTCTCTAATTCCTCAGATACCCTAAAAGATTCAGTTCTTGCACAATTTATTGAGGGAATTCTTGTTAGCAATATTCAATATATGCTTTAAGATGATAAATATGTTGATATTAATAAGTCTGGTATCAACAATACCTGACTGTCTTATCTATCTGTAGCAGCAAAACATCTTTCAACAGGAGCCCAGATCAAAGCAAGATCAAGTTAATTGAAGGTTTATTTACACTGATCAAGGTAATCATTGTAAAAAGTAAAAAAAATTACCAATAACTTTTTAATAATATGGTTCTACGGAAATAAGTTGTACAGTACTAAATAGATTTTTTAGCGCACCTGTATTTTACCATTTCTGCTAAATTTGAAAAGTTCATTTTGTCGACCCAGCCATGTTCGAGCTGTTGGCCACAGTAGCCGAGTATAAACAGGAAGATAAACGGAAACTTAACTCAGACAATGAGGTTGTCGCTGAAGTTAGTATTAGTATTTCTGGGTTGGGGGGTGGCCAGAGCACACACAGAGCACCAGCCCCTCACTGATCCTCCTGCAGGTGGTGAGTCCACAAGATGATGGCTGCTCATGTAGCTCATAGCCTTGATCTTTCAGCGGGGGCTTCAGGCAAAGTGGGGTAAAGTGTCTTGCCCAAGGACACAACGACAGCAGACATCAGTCGGAGTCGGTGGAGAAGATCTCGTGGTGGGCTCAAACCCACAAGTGTGAGATGTGTCTTTGTCTAATGAGCAGCAGCTTAGTGGGTAACGTCTGTGTGTATGTGTGTGTGTATGCAGGCGCGCAGCGGACACGGACTGCGCCTTAGAGTTAAGAGCGTAAACGCTAAGATATTAAAGGATGAAAAGTGGTGTACGAGTAGAGCGATCTGGGCTTAGACCCACTTCAACTGGACTTTAGGTTGTGCATGTGACTGCAGCCCAAGACTGCTTCCCACAAGACCTGGCAACGGATATAGTTGAAGAAAATTGAGGAGGGATAAAAAATATATACAATGTACAATAAAGTCATTATTGAGTTAAGCCAGTAGCTCTTTAAAAAGTACTTGGGGACCATTGTGATGTAGCATCGAGGGGCTGGTGTGGACATCTTACTACTTCACTACCTCGGACACCAATTGCAACGCCACCCTATTGTTTAGAGGTATAAGGAAGCCCAATTTCTCCCGCACATAAAAGAACACAGGTGTGGAGGAAATTGAGGACAGAGACAATAACTTACAAAGATAATTTATTATAATTTAAATGTGTTAAGTTGAATTAAAATAAATTTCTACGTTAGACATGGCATTATGCCAGGCACATTCTTTGATCCAACGTTGGTCCACACATACACCACATAGGCATGGAACATGAAGGGGTGAAGAAGAGGCCCGTGCTGATCCTGAAAGCATTAGTTAAGTAGAGGTTACTCTCCATAACCCGCTCACCACTACGCTATCACAACTTACATTCAGTCTATACGCACTTCATCACACAAGAAAGACCCCCGGGGATGGCCTCCCGGACGCTCACCAAACTGTAAACAATAATGTTATTTGTACACAAAACAAGGTGCGCAAACGACATCATGTTTGTTGGCTTACCGTATACATGAAAGCCTGTTTACACCAGGACCACATGCGAGCAATCGTGTTAGAAGCGCAGTTTGGAGACACAGTCCGGTACAGCGCACTGCCATGCTTGTTGACGCTTGTTGACATCAGAGGTGAGCGAGGGTGGGTCCGACAACGTCGGCCCCTTTTATACGCTGCTCACCTCTGCTAAATAAATAAAAAAGTTGTTTGGATCCTGAATTTCAGTGAATTATATAAATTTGGCTGAGACAAATCCCAATTTTTTCAAAAAGAATCCTTTGCAAACACAGTTTTATTTAATTCTACAATTTTTGTGAAATTATCTTAGTCATAAAAAAAGTTTAAGTCTATGGAAGTGTGAACTTGTATATATTCATGCCTCCCTTTATATTTATTTATTTTACTTACAATGGCGATAAAAATAATACTGATTCTGAAAAATGGAATGGAATACTAAAATAATTGACAGCTACTTAAAAAACTGATTTGTTGCCATTAGTAGAGCTAGAATTATGTCAGGAATGTTTTAAATGAATGGAAATGCATGGAAGTGTATATGACTGGTTTACTGATCATCAATACACCTTTTTTACACCATAAACCCACAGCCCCACGTCTCCATCCCCTGATTTCTCCTCCACTGCGCCACACCTCGCACATCTGTCCCTCTCATAAACACCAGAGGTGGCTCAGCCTCATGTTTATTCATAGCATGTAGAGGTGATTTGACTGCCTCTCCTGCAACACAAATTGAACTTGTCCAGGTAATACAATAGCAAGGGCAATCAGAATCAGAATCAGAATCAGAATCATTTTTATTGCCAACGTAAGTAACGGGAGGTCACAGACTTGGAAATTGCTTTGGCTCAGTGCAACAGTCAAAAAGAGATAATAAAAATAAGAATAAAAAACACTTCTAAAGAATAAATTTAAATTTAAAATAGAGTTACAGTTACTATTTACAATATACAAGTGCACATGGTGCACACAATGTAAGGTGACAGCAGTACAGTGAAGTAAAGTGACGTATGATGGGCAGTAAAGTGACTTTATAAAGGGCGGGGGGACAGGTTAAGAAGTGTTCAAGAGTCCAACAGCAGAGGGGAAGAAACTGTTCTTGTGGCGGGAGGTTCTAGTCCTGATGTACCGCAGCCTCCTGCCTGAGGGGAGTGGTTGGAATAGTCCATGTGCAGGGTGAGAGGGGTCGGCTGTGATACGACCAGCCCGGCCTCGAGCTCGGGCGACGTACAGGTCCTGCAGCGATGGAAGGCTGCGGCCGATCACTTCCTCTGCAGAGCGCACAATGCGCTGTAGTCTCTGTTTGTCCCTGACTGTGGCTCCAGCGAACCACACGGTGATGGAGGAGGTGAGGATGGACTCGATGATGGCCGTGTAGAACTGCACCAACATCTGTGCAGGCAGCTTGGCTTTCCTGAGCTGCCGCAGGAAGTACATCCTCTGCTGGGCCTTCTTGATGAGGGAGCTGATGGTCGGCTCCCACTTGAGGTCCTGGGTGATGGTGGTGCCCAGGAAACGGAAGGACTCCACAGAGGTGATGGGGGAGTCCATCACGGAGGGTGGGGGCGGGGGGACAGTGCTCTTCCTGAAGTCCACAATCATCTCCACTGTCTTCTGGGCGTTCAGCTCCAGGTTGTTACCACTGCACCAGGACACCAGCCGGTCCACCTACCTCCTGTAGGCGGACTCATCGTTGTTGGAGATGAGACCAATGAGGGTGGTGTCGTCCGCGAACTTGATCAGCTTCACGGAGTCGTGGCTGGAGGTGCAGTGGTTGGTGTACAGGGAGAAGAGCAGGGGAGAAAGAACACAGCCCTGTGGGGCTCCTGTATTTATAATCCGAGAGTCCGAGACATTCTTCCCCAGACGCACTCGCTGCTTCCTGTCCGTCAGGAAGTCAGTGATCCACCTGCAGGTGGAATCGGGCACGTTGAGCTGGGAGAGCTTGTCCTGGAGCAGGGATGGCAGGATTGTGTTGAAGGCAGAGCTGAAGTCCACGAACAGGACCCTGGCGTAGGTCCCCGGGGAGTCCAGGTGCTGTAGGATGTGGTGGAGGGCCAGGTTAATGGCGTCGTCTACAGATCTGTTGGCTCTGTAGGCGAACTGCAGGGGGTCCAGGAGGGGGGAGGTGAGGGACTTGAGATGGGAGAGAACCAGGCGTTCAAATGACTTCATGACGACAGACGTAAGTGCTACAGGTCTGTAGTCATTGAGTCCTGTGATCCTGGGCTTCTTCGGGACGGGGACAATGATGGAGGATTTGAAGCAGGCCGGGACATGGCAGGACTGCAGAGAGGTGTTGAAAATGTCCGTGAACACAGGAGTAAGCTCACTGGCGCAGTGTCTCAGAGTGGCCGGAGACACGTGGTCCGGGCCAGGAGCTTTGCGGGGGTGCAGCCTCAGGAAGAGTTGTTTAATCTCTTTAGCGGCTATTGTTAGGCTGGGGGCAGGGCTGATGGGTGGGTCGTTAGAGTAGTGGGGGGTGGGGGAGGGAGAGGTGTCAGGGGCAGCATCAAAGCGACTGAAAAATAAGTTCAGATCGTCAGCTAGCTTGTGGTCATCAGCACAGGGGGGGGCTTTGGGTTTGTAGTTGGTGATCTCCCGTAGGCCCCTCCAGACAGAAGCAGTATCGTTGTTACCAAACTGCTCCTGTAGTCGTTCTCTGTGCCGGGACTTGGCTGCTTTCAGTTCTTTCCTGAACTGATATTTAGCTGCTTTGTAGCCGCTGCGGTCCCCCTCCCTGAAAGCAGACTCCTTTGCTTTCCTGAGCTGCCGGAGTTTAGCAGTGAACCAGGGTTTGTCGTTGTTATAGATGACCCTGGTCCTTGTTGGAATGATGCTATCCTCACATATGAGGATGTGATCAACAACTGATGAGAAGTTTTGTGCCACTAGAGGGCGCTCTAAAACAAACATACTTTGGCCCCATCACTATATAAGCCACTGCGTTCAAAAGCACCTATATAAATAGCGCCTAATAACACGAGGACCCATTGGACATGTATTTTTTGCTACACAACTTCACCAGATATGGTTCTTGTATTAGATCTTACATGATTCAAAAATAAAATGGGTCTAGTTTCATCTCCATAGCATTATTGGCATTTCCATGGATGTCCTTTATTTGGATTAACCTGTGTGAGATGGACCAATACTCTGGCAGAAGCATCTCCAGTCTCTAACTTTTATCTGTCACTGCACCATCGACTTCTTTCCCTCTTGGGTTTAATGTGACAGTGTTCAGCCTCTAGACCTCCGGAGCTTGCTGCCTTTATCGCTGACACACTTCTACTTTGACTCATCCCACTCCAAAAGCTGCCATTATTTTGTCATTTTTAACAACAGCCCAACACCAGATAACAGTGTGGCGGGCAATGAAGCCAAAAGCCAAGTCAAGCCGGAGAGTTATCTAACAACACAACAGTAATGGAAGCAGACAGCAAGCTGACAAAGAATGGTGGGGATTAATGTGACTTTTTCTGTAAGCTTGGGGAAGGGTTCTACACAGTGGTGCTTTGTAAAAACAAACTAGAAGCTGTGGGAGACCCCTATATCTGACCTCTGTCCTGGTTGGAATGAATCGGAGATTGGGTAGAGGCGATAGATTCTCTTATGAAGCGATACCATGTCACTTTAGTGATGGTGCAAATTTACAGACAGTACATGCTGATGATGTTGTGCCCATGGCCTCTACATGTTGATTGATCACACAGAATCTCAACAGCTGGTAATTAATTCATTCGCAAAAACATGGCATGTGCTGGCTGTGGAAAATTAAAGACTACTAGGGTACCACAGACCGTCTCCAATGCTGACACAGTTTTAACATTTACTTTTACTTTTAATTCCCTTTTTTCTACCAAGCTGGGGCCGGTTCCCATTTCAGAACCAGTTGTTTCCTTTTCCACTGAAGAAATGCTGGTACCCTGTGCTAAAACTTGGCCCTGACTCAACAGGGCCCAGTCAGACATGACCAGAAATGGGGACCTGTTAACACTGTTTTGCTACACAATGGGCAGCCGTAGCTCTGTTGGTCAAGAGTGTGTTCTCTGAGCTGAGAGTTAGTGGTTCCTGACAAGACACTTAATACTTATTGCCTCCAATGTAAGTGTACACTGGTCTATGAATGGTATATGTGAGCGCCTTGACAGATAGAAAAGCGCAAATAAATACAACCATTTCCCTTTTGCTATTGTAATGCTAAATTTTCAGGCTCAATAAACTGATTATTATCCATACTCTAAAGGGTTTTTTAAAAGCAATACTGGATAAAATATACATTTAGATAAACACAATTATATTACTGAATCATTTTCTAACTATCAAAGAATCAGGCAATCAACAACAAGACCATTTCATCAAGTGGCATCACTTTGGCTTTATCCATAGATGATTACAATCCCAATAACGAATGAATGAATCAAAACATTCAGTAGCTCAGTTGGTAGAGCATTGGCCTTTAGGTCAGAAGGTTGTGGGTTCAACTCCCACCTCTGCACCTTCTCCACCGACTCCCACTGATGACTGCTGCCGTTGTGTCCTTGGGCAAGACACTTAACCCCACTTTGCCCAAAGCCCCCACTGAAAGATCAAGGCTATGCTCACACTCAGAGAGCAGTCGTCCTCCTGTGGACTCACCACCTGCAGAGGATCAGTGAGGGGCTGGTGCTATGAGACTTGGGTGGCATCTCTGATTGCCACCCCCCTGACCCAGAAATGGATTAAAGGGTAGAAAATGGAGGATGGATGGATGAATCAAAATATGAATAGCTCTTCCATAACATATTAATTGCAGTAGTGTCAGAATGAATGTGTGACAAAGTCACATTCTATGGTCAAAACCAAGGGGTTCACCAAACCCTAACCTTAAAGGTCCCATTTTGCTTATTGACTTTTCTCTGCCTTAAACATGACTACAGTGCTATTTGGCCTTCATACACATGCCCAGAGTAGTTTTTTCAATGATTCTGTCAATCTTTAGTTAGAGAGCGATCTGTCTCCTTCCCCCTCGAGAGGCATTGAAAACGCCCGGGTCCACATCTGTGATGATTACCACACTGAGGACAAATGACGTGCCTGTTTGCTTTGTATTTAAAATGGTTTTTAAATACTGTTGTCAAAACAGGGGAAACAAGTATGCAGTATGCTGTTTTGTGTCAAAAATGATAAAAATAAAAATAATTGTAAAAGCCGGGAGGTGATTGACAAATCGAAACAACGAATCAGAGCGCGCAGCCAGTTCCCAAGTCCCGTTCCCGAGTCCAGTGCATGTAGTTTGTTCCCACAGACACCACATGGAGCTACTGTTTTTCTGCTTTTGTCAGCGACTAAAAGTTTTAGGATCACGTCAACTTGGAGAAAATGTGTTTTGGGTGTAAATTTTTGGCCCGAAGAGGAAGAATGCAGCTCGACTTTTTCCACGTGGATCTGCCTCTGTTTGAATGAATCTGTTCATCTGCAACACTTCACTAAGACTGTTCCAGAACTACAGGGACAATGGACCTGGACTTACTAAAAAACTGGTCTGGAAACCAGTGTTATTCCCACGATAGAAGATGCTAACACAGAGCCCTGATCTGTGAGTACAGTGACGCTAACTCTTCGTATACTTCTGTAAACTAAATAATTAGGGTCTAATTGTGCATCGAGGACATAGGGCTCGATGTTACGGATTGTCATTGTTGGAAAAAGTTTATTCTCATGTCTGAAATGACTGGAGAACCAGAGATAAACAACTTGCAGCGTGAGGCTACGTTACTGTGAGGGCAGGGGGGAGGCGGGCTCTCAGAGGCAGAGGAGCAGACTCCCCTCTGTGTGAGTCGAGGTGATGTCACCTCTATACAAGAGATGGCTATAATCTCACAAGTTTTGAGTGTTGTATGGTGTATCACTCACATTATTATCACATATATGTCTATGATTGACTGTGAAACATGAGAAAAGCGTAATATAGGACCTTTAAACCTAGAGATTAAGGTGAGGGATGTACAATACCGATACTTGTATCAGGTCGATACCATAGGCTTGTACTCGTACTCATACTCATCCCATAGAACTCAATGCCTGGAACCGATACCCACATTTTTAAAAGCGTCACAACAGTAAACAGCTGTGCAGCAGGTGTTGCTATGGTGATCTCTGAAAGACAGCAGTGAGAAAGCAAGCTAGCGGCAAGCGGACCTGATGTTGTGAGAATGGAAGTTAGGGTTAGTAGTTAAATGCCTAAGTAAGTTCAAATGTTGTGATTGTTGCTGTGCTGCTTTGGGCTTGTTCTGGTGCTGTGCCTTGGGAGTTGGCCATTTCTGGGCTGAACCTGATTATGACGAGAACTGGATGAACATTAAAAAAATTGCTGTCTAATAAAAATTGCTTCAAAAGCTGTTTCATAGCTTTGTTTCTGTGATCTGTATGGATAATGACATCTGTTTGATGAGAGCTGTGGACAAGGCAGTCAGAATCCGGACAATACTTTGGTCCAAGACTCATACTACGGACCAGAGAGAAACCTTCTTTCATATAGTATAATCTATGTTAATTTTATTGAGAAAAACTTGAATCCATGCATACAAGAAAAACTCTTTCTGTACGGTTTATAATATTATTGTTCGATATCTCTGTATACAGTATGTGGCTATGGTTTATTTCTTGCATTATGCTCTGCTTTTCAATTCTCTTCTATAGCATGTTTTCAATCAACCCATTCTTGCCTTTCTGCAGTTCTGATTTATGTTGTATTTCTTGCATATTGCTTTGGTTTGTAATGGTTTTAAAATATGTCCAGCTATGATGACAATATTTAACTGTGTCATTCCATTAGGAGTTCCAATGGTTGATTAATGCAATGCAATGCAAAAAAAACTCCAATTCACAACAAAAGCACCAGAACAAGATTAATGCATTAATCAATGCATTAATCTTGTTCTGGTGCTTTTGTTGTGAATTGGAGTTTTTTTTGTGTCTAGTTTTAGTCCATATCTTTGGTTGGACTAGAACAGGATAAACATTTAAAAATCTTAAATTGCTGTTTAATTAAAATGGGTAACACTTTACATTACGGGCCGGTAAGTCCATGGTACTTACAATGGTACTTCTAGGTACTTACAGTGGTACTTCTAGGTACTTATTGTGGTACTTACAGAGGTACTTACAGTGGTACTTCTAGGTACTTATTGTGGTACTTACAGAGGTACTTACAGTGGTACTTATTGTGGTACTTACAGTGGTACTTCTAGGTACTTATTGTGGTACTTACAGTGGTACTTAGAGGTACTTATTGTGGTACTTACAGAGGTACTTACAGTGGTACTTCTAGGTACTTATTGTGGTACTTAGAGGTACTTACAGTGGTACTTATTGTGGTACTTACAGTGGTACTTCTAGGTACTTATTGTGGTACTTACAGTGGTACTTAGAGGTACTTATTGTGTGGTACTTAATATTAGTCTATGTTGGTACTTACTTAGTGGTACTTACTAGTGTGGTACTTATTGTGGTACTTACAGTGGTACTTCTAGGTACTTATTGTGGTACTTACAGAGGTACTTACAGTGGTACTTCTAGGTACTTACAGTGGTACTTAGAGGTACTTACAGTGGTACTTTTTTTAAAACCATTACAAACCATGTCCTAAGCCTGTCAAACCGCTATGCAGCCCTCTCCGCTGACATCTCAGCCCCCTCAGCAGAACCTCTGGACTCTGCAGCGTACTCTGCCGTTCGTGGATCTAAGTCCACTGCGAGAAAAACGCTCCTAAAGGAAGCCGTCCTCAGACGAAAGAGTGGTCATTCCCCTTCTCTGACCCCAGTGCATCACCACCGCTTACCTTCACCGGGTCAACAGCAGCGACCCGAGCCTGCTCCTCACGCCGCTCCAGCGTCCCCGAGCACACAGCGTGGGTTGCCCGGAGCTGAGAATCAACACCCCCGCTCCCTTCCATGTGTTCAGCAGCGCCCTGGTTCGGACTCATCCCTGGATGAGCCCGCTGGTTCTGGCCATGGACACCGAGCGCCCTCTCCGCGGCTACGTCCACTCTTCGCCCCGACTACTCTGATTGTTGGAGATTCCATCGTGAGACACGTCCGCTTTTTTAACGCGGTCACTCAGTGTTTTCCCGGAGCTACTGTGCCAGACCTGCTCATACGTCTCCCTCCTCTGCTTCAGTCCCTGCCTGATACCATATCCAAGGTAATCGTGCATGTGGGGATCAACGACATGAAGCTGCAGCAGTCCGAGGTCACAAAGAAGCATTTTATGGATCTATTCCGCCTCCTCCAGTCCTCCGGGTTGTGTGTTTTTATCTCTGGTCCAGTCCCGACTGTAAACCGGGGAGACTGCTTGTACAGTCGCGTAGTGGCGTTGAACATGTGGCTCCAGTCTGCATGTAGCTCGTTTAACTTTATTTTTATGAATAACTTTGGCCTTTTGCGTCACGTGGCTTATCGTCCAGACGGTCTGCACCCAAATAGATATGGCACCAGCTTGTTGACGGATTACCTACGCCACGTTATTCAGTGTTCCCCGAGGGGGGCGTGACTGTTTACATCGGAGCCCCCACCACCACCACCCTCCTCCTTCTTCTCCTGCTCACCAGCACCGGGTGAGTACTGTGGTGCAAACACTGACCCCTGTCCGTCTGGCAGTGAAATAACAGTCTCGCCTCTGAACCGTGCTGCCTCCTGCTCTAAACAACGAAGCAATGCCGTCCTGAATCCGGGACTTACACAGCAAAAGAGTTCACATGTTAGACAAATAGAAACTGTGTGTGTTCCTCGCATCAGTTTCAAAAAATGTTTTTATTTGAATGGAAAACAAAATCATAACAGAAGGACAGCAGTTAGACATTCAAATCTAATTCCTGCTCCTTGTAAAAATCAATTAACTAAACCCACTGTTACTGATATTAATTTTAAAATTGCTATGCTTAATGTCAGATCACTGTGCAACAAATCATTTTTAATTAATAATTTTATCCGTTCTTATGATCTTGATTTTATGTTTCTGACTGAAACTTGGCTTGACCAGAGTACAGGTAATGCGGTTTTAATAGAAGCAACGCCACCAAACTTCAAATTTGAATCTGAAATACGAGAAAATAAAAGGGGGGGAGGCATTGCTGCATTATTTAGAGATCGTATTATCTCTCATAGAATTCTCCTTGGAAATTTTCTATCATTTGAGTATATTTCTTTTAAAATAGAACAAAAACAATCTCCTTCTATTCTTATCATTGTCCTGTACAAGCCACCGCAGTCTTGTCACAATTTCTTTGATAATTTCACTGAGTTGCTTTCAGTTGTTTGCACCGATTTTGATAGTTTAGTGATTACAGGTGATTTTAATATTCATGTGGATAATGGCAATGACAAAAATGCAAAAGAGCTGAGTTCTGTACTTGAAACATTTGGTCTCACTCAGCACGTGAGTGGCCCCACCCACAGCAAAGGGCACACTCTAGACCTGCTGGTTACAAAGGGGGTTAATATTTTAAATGTAAATGTGGTTGACGTGGCTCTGTCAGATCACTTCTGTGTATTTTTTGACATGTGTTTTGATAGTAAACAACCATATATATCTGAATCTGCAATTGTCAGACACAGACACATAAATGAAAACACAACCGAACTATTCATGGGAATGATAAACTTTGAGAACACATTGTGTTCTACTGTTGACGAATTGTTTAACTCTGTCACCGCCAATGTTATAAATGTTCTGGACATCATCGCTCCTGTGAAGGTTAAAATGATTACAAATAAGCCAAAGGCCCCCTGGACTAAAATGGACTCAGTCATGGTACAGAAGAGAGAGTGCCGTAGGGCCGAGCGGAAGTGGCGAAAATCCAATCTCCTGGTTGATCATGATATCTTCAAAAATGAGTTGTGCAAGTTTAACAGGGTGCTACGTAGAACAAGAGAAATTTATTTTTCTAAAACCATTGATGGCTGCAATAATAATCTATGACTTATGTTTTCAACAGTTAACGGATTAACAAACCCCCCTGTTCAGCTGCCATTCGAATTTGCTTCAGAATCTAAATGTAATGAGTTTGCACAATTTTTCAATGACAAGGTTCAGAGCATCAAAAACGCCATCACCTCCAAGGCAGAAATAACATTACAACAGCCGGTGAGGCTGTTTGAGCTATCGCACTTTGCACCAACAGATACTGAAACTGTCCAAGATGTTGTCTCTAGCCTTAGTTCCTCCACATGTAGCCTGGATGTACTACCCACTAAATTTTTTAAGTCTGTTTTGAGCAGTCTTTTACCTTTGCTCACACAAATAGTGAACATGTCTTTCTCATCTGGAACATTTCCAATGGCCCTGAAAACGGCAGTCATCAGACCCCTCCTAAAAAAGAGGAGTCTAGATGCCACAGTTCTTAAGAATTATCGCCCCATTTCAAATCTGCCGTTTATGGGAAAAATTCTGGAAAAAGTTGCTTACCAACAACTTACAGAATTCTTAGTAACTAATAGTTCGTTTGATGCGCTCCAGTCCGGCTTTAGAGCCAATCACAGCACTGAGACTGCACTAGTGAAGGTTACAAATGACATCCGACTTAACACCGACACAGGAAAAGTCACAGTTTTAGTAATGTTGGATCTGAGTGCTGCGTTCGACACAGTCGACCACGAGATCCTCATGCAGAGACTAGAGCACTGGGTGGGTGTCACTGGGACTGCCCTAAGTTGGTTTAGGTCTTACCTAGAAGACAGGAAATACTTGGTTCAGATAGGAAACTGTGTCTCAGATCATATGGCTCTGACCTGCGGAGTGCCACAGGGATCAATTCTGGGGCCTCTTCTGTTCAATATTTACATGCTGCCGTTAGGTCAGTTAATACGCTCCAACAATGTATCCTACCACAATTACGCTGATGACACTCAAATTTATGTCTCACTTACTGCAGGAGAACATGGACCAGTGGAATCACTCCTTCACTGTACTCAACAGATTAGTGATTGGATGCAAAATAACTTCCTTCAGCTAAACGCAGACAAAACAGAATTGATTGTCTTTGGTCCTCAGAAACAAAGAGAGAGCGTTATTCGTCACCTCCAGTCTCTCTCCCTGGAACCTGTAGGCAAGGTCAGAAACCTAGGAGTTATAATGGACTCAGACTTAAAATTTTAACAGTCATATCAAATCAGTAACATCAGCAGCATTTTACCATCTGAAAAACATTGCCAAAATTAGAAACATAGTGTCTAAATCAGATCTGGAGATTCTCATCCATGCATTTGTCTCCAGTAGGTTAGACTACTGCAATGGCCTGCTCACAGGTCTCTCCAAACAGGCTGTAAAACAACTGCAGTATATCCAAAATGCTGCAGCTCGAGTCCTGACCAGGACCAGGAAATATGACCACATTAGTCCAGTTCTCAGGTCTCTGCACTGGCTTCCTGTGGCTCAGAGAATAGACTTCAAAGCAGCACTGCTTGTGTACAAGTCTCTCCATGGCCTCGCACCAGGGTACTTAAGCGACTTGTTAGTCCCATATGAACCGGCCCGGACTCTGAGGAGCACAGGAGGTAGCCTCTTACTGGTTCCAAGAGTCAGAACTAAACATGGGGAGGCAGCGTTTGAGATTTATGGAGCTAAAATCTGGAACAATCTTCCTGAAGATGTGAGGCTAGCATCTACTCTGGCAATTTTTAAATCAGGGCTAAAAACTGTTCTTTTTAGCTGTGCATACGGCTGAAGGATTTTATTGATACATACTCTTTTTTTTTTTTTTAATGCATTGTGGTTATTTATTATTTTAATCCCGTGTGTGCTTTTAATATTTTTTTTTTATTTTATTTTTTTTCCATTACTTGTGATTTTATTCTGTTTTTAATGTATTTATTGATGTCTCTGATTTGTGTGATATTATGTGGGTTGTGAGGCGCTTTGAGTGGCCTTGTGTTGGAAAGGCGCCATACAAATAAAGTTGATTGATTGATTGATACTTACAGTGGTACTTCTAGGTACTTACAGTAGTACTTCTAGGTACTTACTGAATTTTAAAAAGTGCTTTTGGGACCAAAATGGCACACTTTGACCCCCATTTTCTCTGGATTTCTACAGTAAAAGTGAATGATATTTTACACAGTGGTAGAGGGCATCCCAGTGAACAAGTATGCAGTGAAAGTAGTGAGGGAACTTTTTTAGATTTTTTTAAAATTATTTTTAAAAAGTGCTTTTGGGACCAAAATGGCACACTTTGACCCCCATTTTCTCTGGATTTCTACAGTAAAAGTGAATGATATTTTACACAGTGGTAGAGGGCATCCTGGTGAACAAGTGTGCAGTGAAATCAGTCAGGGAACTTTTTTAGATTTTTTTAAAATGATTTTTAAAAAGTGCTTTTGGGACCAAAATGGCACACTTTGACCCCCATTTTCTCTGGATTTCTACAGTAAAAGTGAATGATATTTTACACAGTGGTAGAGGGCATTCCAGTGAACAAGTATGCAGTGAAAGTAGTGAGGGAACTTTTTTAGATTTTTTTAAAATGAATTTTAAAAAGTGCTTTTGGGACCAAAATGGCACACTTTGACCCCCATTTTCTCTGGATTTCTACAGTAAAAGTGAATGATATTTTACACAGTGGTAGAGGGCATCCTGGTGAACAAGTGTGCAGTGAAAGTAGTCTGGGAACTTTTTTAGATTTTTTTAAAATGAATTTTTAAAAGTGCTTTTGGGACCACAATGGCACACTTTGACCCCCATTTTCTCTGGATTTCTACAGTAAAAGTGAATGATATTTTATACAGTGGTAGAGGGCATCCTGGTGAACAAGTGTGCAGTGAAAGTAGTGAGGGAACTTCTTTAGTTTTTTTTAAAATGAATTTTAAAAAGTGCTTTTGGGACCAAAATGGCACACTTTGACCCCCATTTTCTCTGGATTTCTACAGTAAAAGTGAATGACATTTTACACAGTGGTAAAGGGCATCCCAGTGAACAAGTGTGCAGTGAAAGTAGTGAGGGAACTTTTTTAGATTTTTTTAAAATGAATTTTAAAAAGTGCTTTTGGGACCAAAATGGCACACTTTGACCCCCATTTTCTCTGGATTTCTACAGTAAAAGTGAATGATATTTTACACAGTGGTAGAGGGAGTCACAGTGAACAAGTGTACAGTGAAAGTAGTCAGGGAACTTTTTTAGACTTCTTTTAAAATAATTTTTTAAAAGTGCTTTTGGGACCAAAATGGCACACTTTGACCCGAATTTTCTCTGGATTTCTACAGTAAAAGTGAATGATATTTTACACAGTGGTAGAGGGCATCCCAGTGAACAAGTTTGCAGTGAAATCAGTCAGGAAACTTTTTTAGATTTTTTAAAAATTATTTTTAAAAAGTGCTTTTGGGACCAAAATGGCACACTTTGACCCCCATTTTCTCTGGATTTCTACAGTAAAAGTGAATGATATTTTACACAGTGGTAAAGGGCATCCCAGTGAACAAATGTGCAGTTCAGGGAAATTTTTTAGTTTTTTTTAAAATTATTTTTAAAAAGTGCTTTTGGGACCACTTGTGCACACTTTGACCCCCATTTTCTCTGGATTTCCACAGTAAAAGTGAATGATATTTTACACAGTGGTAGAGGGCATCCTGTTGAACAAGTGTGCAGTGAAATCAGTCAAGGAACTTTTTTAGATTTTTTTAAAATGAATTTTAAAAAGTGCTTTCGGGACCACTTGTGCACACTTTGACCCCCATTTTCCCTGGATTTCTACAGTAAAAGTGAATGATATTTTACACAGTGGTAGAGAGCATCTTATTGAACAAGTGGGCAGTGAAAGTATTCGCAAACCTCTTTTTGTTCTTTTTTAATGATTTTTTTAAAGATAAAGCATTTAGCTTTCTCGTCGTCACGGCTTCCCTATCCACATTTACCGTAAGTAACAGCATAAAAGAGCCAACCGCATTCAAAGTGCGGACCTCTTTACCGCTCCCGACAAAATGCAGGGCCACTTTACCGCGGTGCCGGATACATGTAGCAGTTCTCGTTCTCGCGGTGACAACCTGCTGTACAGACATCCAAGACGAGACTAATGTCCGATCATCGTGAGTGCTGTAGGTGCGCACGGTCGTGTTCAGAAACCTACACAGACATTTGTAAGGTTAATTACATGTCAGTGCCAGCGGAAAAAGCAGAGAAGACCCTTGTCTGAGATTCGGACCGTGAGGGAGCGGGCTCCCACGAGTCCATCTGGGGAAGGTATTGGCGAATGGAGAGAGCTTAAAGAAAGGTAAAGGTGCAAAACAGACATAGGCCATGCGATGTTGTAATTTCACTTGTAAGTCTAAACTATAATGACCTTCGCCTGTGTCAAAGGTGTGGGATAACTTTTAAGTGGCCCATGGCTATGTAGCGTTAGCCGTTTAGCTACCAGACGCCATTATCATGCTGCTGATTCTCCGGTGGATACACCGGTGTCGAATAGATATGAATGTAAAAGCCACATGTTTATGCTTGCTACGATGCAGGCAGTTTGTCAAGTTGTGATTCGTAAGTTGTTACAGTGATATGTAGGTGGCAGTTTAGCCATGCGTGCAATAATATGGTACGAGTTCAGCAAGCGGAGCGTTAGTGGTATGTTTACTACTGTAAATGCCGAAGGACTGTCATAAATGAAAATGTTTGCGTCCGAATATAACGGAAGGGTTAGATTTATGTTCAATTGTAATCGTTGCATACTGCTTGTAGTGTAGTAATTCAAATTTTACGCGGGAGGCTAACGCGCATGTGCGTTAATGCATCTATCCATCGTGCTGGTATTATCTAAAATGTAGTGTGCAGAAATGTATTTTTGGAACAAAACGGGGAGACAAGAGTTGTTGAAAGTGCGCAAATTAGTCATTTATTCACAGATAGTCGGAGTAACACGGATTAAAGAGAACACAAATGAAGAGATATGGTGTGTGACTCTGTGTTGAGTTGAAAATGAGTGGGTTTGAAGACCACGACCAAAAGTATTGCCATGTAATACCCCCACTCTGATAATTAGAAATGTAGATAATATCAACACAAATACCATTGAATAAAAGTAGTGTTTTGATTTGATCTTTTACGTGACTTACTTTGTTTTCTTGACCGTAATTTACAAATGTATGCCGTTTCAAATTGTATTGAATAATCCATACATATGTGTATATTAATATTATATTGTTCTTCTCTTGACATCAATGTGCATCATGGGAGGTGGCGCAGATTGTAGAGGAGGACGGCGGCCAAAGGATGGCATATGTACTTGGACATAGAGACAGAGGGAGGACCAACCGTGTGCCACCTTTCATACAATAGTACTGTGAGCTCACAGCACTGGAGCCGACATGTCAGCTGCACCCTGCCACAGCAAGTAAGGCATAAAAAACACAAACAACGGAGACCATGTCTCTACACACCAGACAGTAACTATGATTGTACCAAAAGCACAATGATATGAGAGCATAAACGAATTGTCTATGTAGCAACGCACATAATATTACTATAGTAGTAGTGTTACCCAACTGGCTTCAGTCTGTGTTTGAAAGACCGCGTGTGAATGTGGGCCAATGAACCAGTCAGGACACTTTACAAAAGTAGGCCTCAGAATGCTCAACGCGTTCTGTCATTATCGCTAATGCAAACTTTCTAAAAAACTTGATCAGATTAACAATATTAAATATTAATATGCTAATAAAGTCGAGGTTGTTAACACATGTTCTGCTTTTAATTATCAGGTCGAGAGAACAACAACAATGAGCACAAAAAAAAGTAAGTAATAATGATGTCCACATGCTGTTAATAAATGCATGGTTGTAGCCATGGATTTATTTATTGTAGGTAAAGGTAAATGTTTGATGAGCACAGGAACTGAACCTTAGTATTTGTAAAATCTTGGCTACAGTCCTGGCTAATAATTTTTCAACATGTATTTTACCTTTTTCTTGCAGAGGCAAACTTTGAACAATGCCATGGCGGTGGAGTGAAGAATGATGACTGAATGGTTTTCTAAAGTCCACAAGCCAGTGCTCTTTTCCCCTGGCTGACAACAGTCATCAAAAGCAGAAGAATCAGACAGAGCATGCATCAAACATGCATGCAAATCTGTCGCCTTTCATGGAAATTCACCATTTTGACGTGGGAAAATATAATTCACATGACTCATCTAAATCTGCAATATAAAAACAGGAGGGGGGAGGGCATAAACTGCACTGGTTGAGCCACGGACAGTAGGCCAATACACTAAATTGCATGTTTACCTTTATTGCCGCTTGGATTCATGAAGTAGTGATGGGCAGCGGGCTAATGCATCAGCCTACGCTACAAAGTTGCATTGACGCAGCGCACCTGTGCATGAGACATGAGCACCGAATCTAATGTAGGTTTTCCAATGATAATTAGTATTGGACAATAGCGGCATGAAATGTGAGTGCAAGCCAACCTATAAAGGTAACGGATAGCTATAATTTACCGTTTGGTGGAGGCTTAACTGACCAGGTAGGTGCTCATGTCCCCGTGCGTGCTCTGCGCTCGCTTTTATGAGCAATCGCGGTCAGCGAGGCGTGTGGTCATTGTGTGCTTTTGATGTGATTTATGCTCATCAGAGATGTGAACTTGGCAAATTTACTAAAACTGAACCAAAGTCTACACCGTTGTGGGCTCACAACTATTCAACTATCCTTTTACACCATGTTTGTGTTTGCATGTCGGTTTAAAATAATGGATACACACACTAGATGCTGGTCAAATTTGTTAAAGTCCTTTGTCTTAATATGGGCCAGTACTATGGTAAGTACCTGGTACTTGCTGTATAATTACTGGTGTTATCATAAGTACTTGTATTGAAGTTATTTTGTCTTAATATGGGCCAGTTCCTATGGTAAGTACATGGTACTTACCGGTAAGTACCTGGTACTTGCTGTATAATTACTGGTATTATCACTGGTACTTATGGTTAAGTCCTTTGTCTTATTATGGGCCAGTTCCTATGGTAAGTACCTGGTACTTGCTGTATAATTACTGGTGTTATCACTGGTACTTATGGTTAAGTCTTTGACATATTACTAAGTCATTTGTATGTGGCCAAGTCCTTTGTCTGTGGCTAGTACCAGGTACTACCTGGTACTTACTGTATAATTACTGGTATTATCACTGGTACTTATGGTTAAGTCCTTTGTCTTATGGGCCAGTTCCTATGGTAAGTACCTGGTACTTGCTGTATAATTACTGGTGTTATCACTGGTACTTATGGTTAAGTCTTTGACATATTACAATCAATCAATCAATCTTTATTTATAGGGCGCTTTTCCTGCACAGGGCAACACAAAGCGCCTCACAGTCCACACCACACAATGCACAAATCATCACCATTAAAATACAATTAAAAACACATATGTAATTAAAAAGCATTAAAATCTCTTTAGTTAGACTCTTCAGTGGGCCTTAATAAATTCATGGCTGTGAGCCAAGCAGAGGTGATCTCTGTGGTCACATCCTCAAAAGCCTCAACTTGCATGTTAGACGCAGTCCCGACATGGCTCTTCAAAGACATACTTCCTTTGATAATTGAGCCTATCGTAAATATAATAAACGCATCCATACAATGTGGCTATGTCCCACAAGCTTTTAAAACCGCGGTAATCAAACCCCTTCTGAAGAAAACAAACCTGGACCCAGAAATACTTACAAACTACAGACCGATCTCGAACCTCACTTTTATATCTAAAATCCTGGAAAAACTTATAGCTGAGCAGCTCCGCTGCCACCTGCAGGAAAATGATATGTTTGAAGTCTTTCAATCTGGATTCAGAGCTCATCATAGCACTGAAACGGCACTAGTCAAAGTCACAAATGACTTACTACTAGCTGCTGATAATGGACAAGTGTCAGTGCTGGTCCTACTGGACCTTAGTGCTGCATTTGACACAATAGACCACAGCATTCTACTGCAGAGGCTAGAATGTGATATAGGTCTTAGAGGAACAGCCCTTGGCTGGTTTAAATCCTATTTATCAGATCGATATCACTTCGTCAATGTGAATCAGGACTCGTCGCCTTATTCTGGAGTGGAATTCGGTGTGCCGCAGGGTTCGGTACTCGGACCGATTCTTTTTACTCTCTACATGCTGCCACTGGGAAACATTATTAAAAAGCATGGAATTAATTTCCACTGCTATGCAGATGACACACAGCTTTATCTGTCGATGAAGCCTAATCAGACAGATCAGCTAGAAAAGCTCAGTGCCTGCATAAAGGACCTTAAAATGTGGATGACTCTTAACTTCCTACTTCTCAACCCGGAGAAGACAGAAGTGATCCTACTCGGTCCGAAGCGCCTGCGTGACTCCCTCACTAACCAGATGGTTACTCTCGATAATGTCAGTATAATACCCAGTAACACTGTGAGGAATCTTGGAGTCATTTTTGACCAAGAACTCTCCTTCAAGGCTTATATAAGCCAAGCAACTAAAACGGCGTACTTCCACTTACGGAACATCGCTAAAATTAGGAATTTCCTTCCTAAAAGTGACGCGGAAAAACTCATTCACGCGTTTGTCACCTCAAGGCTCGACTACTGTAACGCTTTACTGGCAGCGTGCCCTAAAGCCTCTTTGAAGAGCTTCCAGCTCGTTCAGAATACAGCAGCTAGGATCTTAACAGGTACCAAAAGGAGGGAGCACATAACTCCGGTGTTAAAATCACTCCACTGGCTCCCTGTGGAGTACAGAATAAAGTTTAAAATCCTACTCTTAACATATAAAGCCATAAATGGCTTGGCTCCTTCTTATCTCCAAGACACGTTAGTGTCGTATCAACCAAGTCGAGCGTTGCGCTCACAAAACGCCAGACGTCTGGTGGTCCCTAAGGTCTCAAAGGTCACTGTTGGTGGCAGAGCATTTAGCTACCAAGCTCCTTTACTGTGGAATCAGCTTCCCATTTATGTTAAGGAAGCAGATACGGTCTCCACATTCAAGGCCAGGCTTAAAGCACTTTACTTTAATTTAGCATATAATTAGGTAATATATAATATGTAGTGTATATATTATATATATATATGCTGTATTATGTTATATATTATGTTATATATTATTCAATAATGTATTGTGTTATGTTGTATATTATGTTATATATTATGCTGTATGTTATTCTTTATTCAAGGCTAGGTTTAAAACAGTCCTCTTTAGTTTAGCATATGGCTAGGAAGGTAAGACTCGGAGAAGGTTAAAGTGTTAGTCAAGCTGCATAGGGAGTCAGTTTGCTGGGAGAAGTATGGTAACTTGAGCACTATCCTCTCCTCCTTCCTACTTTATCTGTTTAGCATTTTTAGGATTCTGACTGTAGTTTGTTCATTGCTATTCACCCGTTGTCCCATTGTCTGTTTCATGGTACGATGACGGGATCTCTGAGCCTGGCCTCTTCCATCTACACCTGCGGACTGCCCCGCCCGACCCGCCTGGGAGTGCTTCAGTCCTGCACCGGACCTGTCCACGTTCAGCGTCCACGTTCTGTAGCTAGCTTAGGTCCTGGATCATTAGTCTGTCCGTCCGGAGGAGCGGATCCCTTTCTCATATGGGTCTCCCTCCCTGTGGGTTTCCCTAGTTCTCCTCCAAGGTTTCTCACTTTTTCCCACTGGGTTTTTTAAGAGTTTTTCCTTGTCGATGCAGGAGGGTCTTGTTGGACAGTTAGTGTCCAACAGAAAGGATTGGTGATGATCAGGACACTTTAGCATTCTACAACATGTATGGACATTTTCTTCTGTGTGTGCTTTATACTGTATTCTTCATGTGTTTTAACTGTTGATTCTCTGACCTGTGTTGGTGATTTCAATGGTTTTGTTAAGTCCTCTGAGATGACTTCTGTTGTGACCTAGGGCTATACAAGAATAAATTGTATTGTATTGTATTGTATTGTAAAATCACATAAGTAATTTAAACACATAAGAATCACACAAGTAATTAAAAACAATAAAATAGTTAAAAACACAAAAAGTTACAACAATAAATAACAAGGTGTGTTAAAACGATAAAATTCTCTAGTTGTATGCACAGGAAAAAAGAAAAGTCTTTAACATGGATTTGAACATTGACAGAGAGGCAGCCAGTCTCACATCCTCAGGAAGACTGTTCCAGACTTTAGCTGCATAAATCTGAAAAGCAGCCTCCCCCTGTCTAGTCCTGACTCTGGGCACTAACAGGAGTCCCGTCCCTGCGCTCCTCAGAGTCCGGGCTGGTTCATATGGGACTAACATATCATGGATGTACTTTGGTGCAAGGCCATGGAGAGACTTGTACACCAGGAGAGCTGCTTTAAAGTCTATCCTCTGGGCCACGGGAAGCCAGTGCAGAGACCTGAGGACCGGACTAATGTGGTCGTACTTCCTGGTTCTAGTCAGGACTCGGGCTGCAGCCTTTTGAATATACTGCAGCTGTTTTACTGCATGTTTGGAGATACCTGTGAGCAGGCCATTGCAGTCATTACTAAGTCATTTGTATGTGGCCAAGTCCTTTGTCTGTGGCTAGTACCAGGTACTACCTGGTACTTACTGTATAATTACTGGTGTTTTTTTTTTTTTTTTTTTTTAATACAACTTTTATGTAGAAACGTCGTGCCCGAAGGCATTGACGGCTGGTTTCTTAAATATTAAAACATAGTATCAAAAATCAGCCTATGCTTGATGTCCCATAATTTGTTTTTGAAATTGTCCAAGGTGGGACAGTCCCACAGCTCGGGAGATTTGTTTAATAGCTTTGTTAAAAATAGGAATGGAGATCGGTCCAATGCTCGACTCGTGGGGAATTCTATGCCCGGGTGGACGAGTGTTTTATTCCGTGTTTGAATAGGAGTTCGTTTAATAATGGGACAAAAGGACTGGAGAGCCTTTGGGAGTAAACCACGTAACAGCTTGTAGCCATAGCACATCACTGCAAAGTTTCTTCTATGTTTTAAAGGAGCCAGTTTGAGTTCTTCATAATCCCCATCTGTAACTGGTTGTGTATAGGGGTAGTGTAGTATGATCCTGATGGCTCGGCGTTGGAGTTTTTCCAAGCGGTTAGTTTGTGTGACATTTAGCGCAGCCCAGACAGGTGACGCATACTCAAAGTGAGGTAGAATATAACATTTGTACAGTCTTGTTAGTAGATTTTTGTCTTTAACAGAGAGGGAGAGTCTACGAAGGAGGAACATTTGAGATGCCACCTTTCGGCAGGCGTGGTCGACTTGTTTGTCAAATTTTAGATCGTTTGTAATCCAGAATCCTAAATGGAGATGTTCTTTAACCATTTCGACTGGACAGCCCATGAATTTAATGTCAATGTTTGTATTTTGCATTTTGGAGAGAAACATTGCTTTGGTTTTGCTTGGGTTAAATTGCATACCCCAAGTTTCAGCCCATTGGGCAATGTCCAGAAGATCTTGATTTACTTTCTCTACCATTAGAGGGAGTTGTTGGGATGCCACAAACAGTGTGGTGTCATCAGCATAAAGCAGACAATCGTTGACAGTGCCTGGCTTGCTTGATGACTGAATTTCACCAGGAATCAGATGTGAAAGATCATTCATGAACAGTACAAACAGAGTGGGAGCCAGAGTACTTCCTTGAGGCACACCTGAGTAGACAGGACGTATTTCTGAAAGAATGTTGTTAATTTTAACAGCCTGCTGTCTATCAGTGAGATAATTTACAATCCAACGGAAGAGTTTACCACGGATTCCATATGATGGAAGCTTTTGAATTATTGCAGGATGTGGTACGGTATCAAATGCAGCAGCTAGGTCTAGAAAAACAGCACAGCATGAGAATCTTTTCTCCATTAGTGATAGACATTTATGGTAGAGATAGCTTAACTGGTCAGTGGTGGAATGACGTGGTAGAAATCCAAATTGCGAAGCTGATATTAAGTTGTTCGTACACAGAAACTCCAACAGTTTTTTGTTGATAACCGACTCTAGTATTTTCCCCACGTTTGATGTTATTGAAATTGGCCGATAATTTTGCGGATCTGACCTGTTACCCTTGTTTTTGTAGATTGGTGTCACGTGTGCCGTTTTCCAGGCTTGGGGCATAACTCCAGTATCAATAGACTTTTTGAATAGAATGCACAGAGGAGGTGCTAAAGCTTCATGGCAGTTTCTCAAAACCAGGTTGGTTATTCCATCTGGACCAGTGGATTTTGAGGGATCAAGCGTGGCTAATGCCTTAGAAATGTCCATTTGATTGAGATGGATGTTGGAAAGAATTTTGGATGTATTCAGTGGTAGAGGTGGGAACGGGATGTTAGAGTTGGGCTTCTGTCCTTTAGACGTAAAATAGTTGTTAAGGAGTGTTGCTTTTGTAAGGTTACAAGATGCAGAAGCATCTGGTGTATTTATTATGGGGATGGCATCAGTTACTTTGGTACCAACATAAAGCTTTCTTGCCAGTTTGTGCCATTTTTTGGAAGTATTAGTCGAGTGCGCCATTTGTTCCATTGTTTTGTTAACATCCTTCTTTTTTGTTTCTTGCAGATATACTTTAAGTTTGTTGCGAGCGGTCCGATATAAGTTGTATGCCTGTGATGTTTTAGAAAGTGTATAGTCTTTCCAAGCTCTTGCTTTCTTTGATTTGAGTTCAGCATAGGTCTTATCGTGGCATAGTTTGTCTTCCGTGAGAGTATGAGGTAATGGTGTTTTCTTAGCGCATACGTTCAAGAGCGAGAAATAGGTTGTAATGAAACTTTGCCAGTCTTTCTCGATAGAATCGCTGTCAAATAAAGATTTCCAGTCCACATTATTAAAGAGATCATTAAGTTCGGTCCAATTAGTTACATGATGAGTGAATCCAGTGGATAGACTTGTACTACTGAGTTGATCATATTCATCTGGCAAAGAGATAAGTACAGTAGAATGATCTGATTTGCCAACAGGTGGTAGTGTTTTTTCAAATTTAATTAATGAAGGACTAATAGTGAGAGCTAGGTCTAGGCAGGATTGTGATGAAAATGTGATGAAATTGTGATGGTGTTATCACTGGTACTTATGTTAAAGTCCTTTGTCTTATTATGGGCCAGTCCCTATGGTAATTACCTGGTACTTACTGTATAATTACTGGTGTTATCACTGGTACTTATGTTAAAGTCCTTTGTCTTATTATGGGCCAGTCCCTATGGTAATTACCTGGTACTTACTGTATAATTACTGGTGTTATCACTGGTACTTATGTTAAAGTCCTTTGTCTTATTATGGGCCAGTTCCTATGGTAATTACCTGGTACTTACTGTATAATTACTGGTGTTATCACTGGTACTTATGTTAAAGTCCTTTGTCTTATTATGGGCCAGTCCCTATGGTAATTACCTGGTACTTACTGTATAATTACTGGAGTTATCACTGGTACTTATGGTTAAGTCCTTTGTCTTATTATGGGCCAGTTCCTATGGTAATTACCTGGTACTTACTGTATAATTACTGGTGTTATCACTGGTACTTATATAGAAGTTATTTGTCTTAATATGGGCCAGTTCATATGGTAAGTACATGGTACTTACCGGTAAGTACCTGGTACTTGCAGTATAATTACTGGTATTATCACTAGTACTTATGGGTAAGTCCTTTGTCTTATTATGGGCCAGTTCCTATGGTAAGTACCTGGTACTTGCTGTATAATTACTGGTGTTATCACTGGTACTTATGGTTAAGTCCTTTGTCTTATTATGGGCCAGTCCCTATGGTAATTACCTGGTACTTACTGTATAATTACTGGTGTTATCACTGGTACTTATGGTTAAGTCCTTTGTCTTATTATGGGCCAGTCCCTATGGTAATTACCTGGTACTTACTGTATAATTACTGGTGTTATCACTGGTACTTATGGTTAAGTCCTTTGTCTTATTATGGGCCAGTCCCTATGGTAATTACCTGGTACTTACTGTATAATTACTGGTGTTATCACTGGTACTTATGGTTAAGTCCTTTGTCTTATTATGGGCCAGTTCCTATGGTAAGTACCTGGTACTTGCTGTATAATTACTGGTATTATCACTGGTACTTATGGTGAAGTCTTTGACATATTACCAAGTCATTTGTATGTGGCCAAGTCCTTTGTCTGTGGCTAGTACCAGGTACTACCTGGTACTTACTGTGCTGCCAAGTACCTGGTACTTGCTGCCAAGTACCTGGTACTTGCTGCCAAGTCTTACTGGTGTGTTAATGTGTAATTCTTGTTACTTGGGTTGGGTACCTAGTTCTTGCAGTGTTTCCCTTGTCCTTGAAACTTGTTTTGAAATATGCATTAAATGTATTTATACTGTCCTTTCTGTGCTACTTATTCCATATTAATAAAGACGTTTGTTTTACATAATGTTGTTTTATGTTTTATAGTCAAACAATCCTACAAATGACCTCTGTATGTATGTATGTAGAAGTACCACATTTACTACATAGGAATAATGCTGTAGTATCCTTGAATTACTAAGTTACAGCTGTATCTAGAATTATCACAATAAGTACCTAGAAGTACGACTGTAAGTACCTCTGTAAGTACCACAATAAGTACCTAGAAGTACCACTGTAAGTACCTAGAAGTACCACTGTAAGTACCATGGACTTACCGGCCCGTAATGTAAAGTGTTACCTTAAAATGGCATAAAAGTACTGGGTCATAGCTTTGTTACTGTAAATTGTATGTACACTTTCATGTCGTAATGTTTGTTTGATGATCCTTTTGGTAATTAGGAGCTTGAAAGACTGCTTTGCAACTCTGGCAGGCTGAAAGATGGAACACAGTTTTCATCTTCCCTGAGTGTGAAGACTTGGTGGTGGTTAAAAGCATGGGCACCGCTCACAGACCCCCGGCCCATCTGCTCTTCCTGATTAAAGAGGAGTGCAGCCATCTCTTTCGCCATATACTAATATCAGTTCTATGAGAGATACCACTTTGTCGTTTTCCCATGCCAAAGCTGTGAGGCTGCCTATCAATATTGTGACTTTAAAAAGATCACGTATTGCAAATATTTTATGGTTGGTGATAATGGAAAGGTTCATTTCTCGTGGGGGTTCATTATTGAACGTGCAATATTGACTGAATTTATTTATTTTCCATTCAACCCAAAATTGTATCACATACAGTATATTAACTAATTTTTGTCTTGATTAGGTGTAGGGCTTAGCAATAAATCGAATTTAGGCAATTAATCGGCTTTTGAAAAAAATCGAATTTGTGAAAAATTTGAAAATCGTGAAATTGAATGAAGGATATTGTGAGAGTTCCAGCAGCACATGAATTATACTTGCAATATCAGCACAGTCTGTACAAGACATATATAAAATGTATTGGGGGTAACAAATTAAAAACTATTTTGAAACTTGAATATTGAGCAGAAAGATCAACAAAAAAATGTAAGGGCAAACTTTAATGAAAATTTATTTAAAATCAAAATTGTCCAAAGCAGAAAATAAAATTTCGATTTTACTTTTTTGCCATATCGCCCAGCCCTAATTAGGTGTAAATGCTCAAACATACAGCAATGTCTCTACTCAGCCACGTTGTAGAGATGTCCATTGATGACCATTTGCATATTTTTATCAAGAGCTCTTTTTTTCTCCAAACATATTTTTCTCATAGTGAAGCACAGGAAAAAGATGCATCAAAAAGACATTCAGAACAATATCAAATGATGAAGACATCAGCGCATCACACAAACTATCCCTCCTTTGACATTGCCTGTGTCTGTGTGGTTACCATGGCAACAATACACGTTTCCTACATCGGAAGTTACTAAAGATCGGCAAAACACGATCCTCCATGTATTATCTGTGAGTAACAGCCAGAACCAGCATTACTCGATCAGCACGTCATATTGAAAGCCGCGATTAACCATTATATAATTGATCCACACACAGTTAGTAGCCTATTTGACTCCCGGTAATGAGAAGAGTTAAAAAGCATCACTCATAACCTCATAAAAGTGCAATATTATTTAGGAAGGATAGCCCATCTTCAAAAGGGTAGTCAAAGCACTAATAAGTGTACAGCTTTTTTTTGCTGTATACTTTATTTATTTTTTTAAACAAAATCCCTCCTCCTTTCTATCTACAAGAAGAGTTCAATCACTCTGTCGTACAGATTGTTCTTGTGTTTCTGTTGCATCAAGAAGTCCTTTTTGATCTCCATCAAAGCTAATGCTGAAAGTCGAGCCTGTCCTGTCCATGGATCTAAATAACTGGATAGGGTATTACTAGCTTGGAGCTGAAGAACCCACGTGCTCGGGGGATTCTCGCGATATTGCAGACTGAGCAAGACTAAATTCACGTGGGCCACCCAGAAATTTTCCCGATAGAACTCAATGTAAACTAAAACAGCTCGACCTCAGCTGACAGAGAACCTACAGCTTTCATAAAGGTCGGATTTTGTGGGGATTTTAGTGTCCCTTGTCATCCTGAACTTTTTTTCTTCTTAAATCCTTCAAGTTTTCTTTAAATCTACACTTTAGTGCCACAAACTCTGCCCGTCTCGCTCCCGCTCTAACTCCTGCTCTGATGAGCAGTTCTGATTGGTCAGAGCGCGGCCGAGCCCCTATGTGCGCGTGCATGACAGCCACACATGCGTATTTGGCGAAACGCCTCATGGGAGATCACCCACTGCGCAGAACCGGGAGGACCAGATGATGCCCAAATACAGGCGAGTTTCCCATGGATCTTTGCAAGTTCCAGACGAATTCCACTAATATGTCAGCGACCGTGCCAGCACAAAGCGCCACTGAGCACAAATAATTCCTTTGAATACGGCGCCATCTTGGATCGCCGGCGCTTGGTCCTGTCGTATTTCTTGCATATGTTGTAATTCGCTTATCGGCAAAAAAAATTCTGACAGCCAACCACTGATCTTTAGCCACGTCTTTGTGGATGGCCGAGCAGTTGCTAAAAACTGTACCTGGCTCCGGTTAAACAGGGCCAGTGAAAACAGCCCTACTTTCCCCCAGTTGGGAGAGGGTAGAGCTGAGTAGAGTATAGCGGGGCCAAATAGGGCTGATGGAAATTGGGCTTTACTCAACATGAGTTGGTGCTTTTCTTGTTTAATATTTAATATAGCAACTTTTTTCTTACTTTGAAAAGTCACAGTCATCAACTTTGTTTAACCATATTGTGTTGTCAAAATTGCTGCGACTTGCAGTCTGTCATCAATGTTTCTCTCAAACTAATTTATAATTGTGGTCTCTCTGAGAAATAACGGAAGAAATATTAAGGTAAGTCTAAGTGATTGTGGTAGACTTTAAAATATTATATATTGAGAATATCTTCATCAAAGGTCCCGTTTTTCGCTTTTGTTCATTTTTCACAGTCCATTCTAAGCACACGTGTGATTATAATTTGGGTGATATACCATACAACATTCACAAACATGTGATATTATAAACATGTTTTGCGTACAAGTGGATCTCTGCTCCCCTACCTCGATCAAAGAGCTGCATTCTGATTGGGCTCGAGAGCCTTGTGTTTGCCACCCCTGTACTAGGGTATTGGAAGAAGATTAGTGAGTGTTTATTACCTCCCACTCTTATTTGGACATGACCTTGATCAGTATTTCTCTATGTTGTACAAAGTATTATTTTTTTTTAAATCTTCAATGGCCAATTATGATAAGCGATTAATAGATGGCAGAATACTACTTTCATATCTATCATTATACGTGAACAAATTCATTCCTGGAATATACTAATACGTAAATCAGAGTGAACAACTTCAGTTGAATCATTGTTATTAAAAAGAGCACTGCGGCCCATGTCCTGTGCATAACGACTTGGACAGTCCCTCGGGTTTCAGGATCAGTCTGTATCCCATCAGCGTGCATGTTTTGGTGCGTCAAATGAAGTCTGCATCCCAGTGGAATAGGGCTGATTCTAAACACAATGTAAGAGGATTTGACTTTTCTGTTCCAGCGGTAATGAGCTGTGATAAACACCAGATATGATGGAATGAGGCGCAAACACTGCAAAAACACAGGATTTTCACGGTCACGGGCGACATTGCAGAGAATTCCCATGAGTCTTGACTGCTGCAAAAGGAGAGACGGTGGGCCAACAACAACGGCAACAGCACAATCTCAATTTGGTCAATCCATTGTTTTGACAGGCCAAAAGGTTGTTACCTTAATGGGTGAAGTCACACTACAAACTGAACTTGATTTGGATTTTTGTATGAAAAAATGGCTAAATGACTCAGAAAGTTCAGTTTGCATGCCTAAGAGTTGAATATTGTTCATGTTGGTACATGCAGTACATGCAGTACATGCGTGACTTCCTTCTCCACTGTCACTCATGTTATTATAGGGTATACTGTGCTGATAGTATTAGTTTAGTAGAACGGCTGAAAGCATCAAACATTTATTGCTTTGAATTTAAGTCTCCTTAAATGTTTCGTGGCAGCTTTCACTCAAACTGTAAAATTCAATATTCATTCCAGGGTCCCACAGGGTTAATTCATTCGTCACATTTGGTAAAGTTCTTACTATTGCAAAGCTACTGTCTGGGTGTTCATTTACCATGTATTTACAAATATCAATATAATAATTATAACACAAGTAAAAGTAACATAATATGTAAGTTAACAGTGTAGCTACTGACAGATTTTTACAGTTCTTGTTCTGAGCTAAATGATTTTCACAAATGTATCAAGGCAAGGCAAGTTTATTTGTATAGCACAATTCATACACAAGGCAACTTAAAGTGCTGAACGAAACAAGATAGCATTAAAATCATAAATAATCACAGTACCTCAAAAAGAAAGATAATAAATATAAAATCCCTCAGTTGTATGCACAGCTAAACAGAACTGTTTTTAACCTGGTTTTAAACATTGTCAGAGAGGAGGCCTGTCTCACACTTTCAGGAAGATTGTTCCAGATTTTAGCAGCATGAATCTGACATGCAGCCTCCCCATGTTTAGTCCTGACTCTGGGCACTAACAGGAGTCCAGTCCCTGTGCTCCTCAGAGTCCGGGCTGGTTCATATGGAACTAACATGTCACTAATATATTTTGGTGCGAGGCCATGGAGAGACTTGTACACAAGCAGAGCTGTTTTAAAGTCTATTCTCTGAGCCACAGGAAGCCAGTGCAAAGACCTGAGGACTGGACTAAAGTGGTCGTAGTAGTCTAACCTACTGGAGACAAAAGCATGGATAAGAATCTCCAAGTCTGCTTTAGACACTGTGTTTTTGATCAAAAGGTGGATTATCTTCAGTGCCTTAAATAGAGGTCAAACTATGAAAAATGTTTTTTTTTATGTGTGTGCAAAATACTGTTTTTTCCCCGTGAATCACCTAGTGTTAAAACATCCATATTTAAGTTTGAAATGTGCATTACTGTGGTATTGCTGTATATCTTGATACCTTGAACGTGGTGGAGGAGTTTGAGTACTCGGATGATCCTGGGAGCTATTTGGGGCTGGGGCTTTATGCCCCTGGTAGGGTCTCCCATGGCAAACAGGTCTCGGGGGAGGAGTCAGACGAAGCGCAGTCCAAAACCCATCATGGATCGCACTACAATGGTATCAGTGACGTCGCCCGCATGTAAATTAAATATATGCCTTATCTCTACACGACACAGGTGAGCCAGTATTGATAAAGTAAATAGACTTCAAAACTTATTGTAATGCATTCAGGGAATTTGCTTCCATATTCCTATGTACATTTCTTTGCACGTGTGCCCCTTTCATTTATTCAATCAATATATTTTGGTGATGGTGGCATTAAACACCCCCTCAAAAAAGATTAAAGATAAAATAAAGCAGAAACAGCCAACAAAATACAAGCAAACGAGAGATAACTTAGAAAAGAGTGTGACATGTCTGTCCTACAGAAACAATTCAGGAGCTGCACTAAGAGAAGTGAGCCTATTTCAATGTGCACAGTCCGTCTTTGCAGTTTATTTGTGAATTTGTCAACCCTCAACAATCATGTATATTTACGTTAATAATAATCATTACTCTCACTTAATACCGCTAGATAGTATTTCATCCTGATCCTCTCCAATATATTCCAGCACATAGGTCCCAGCACATAGGTATCCCCAAACATCATAGAAAAGGTCCCTGTTTCCCTTCAATATATATGTAAGACTTTCCAGTGGTAAAAATGGCAGTACATTTGCTAGCCATTTTGAAAGATTACATTTTGCCTTGTCTAACCATTGTTGTTGTTGCACAATTGTTTTTGTCTTTAGATTTGGTGAAACATAATACTATAGGCATAACTGTAGATTTCCGTATGTTGAACTGTAACCTTGAATAATTTCTGAATTCTTAAATTGTATTTAGGACAGCTGGGATCAAGTTTTAATAATCAAAAACATATTACAGAATATGATCTGCATAGAGAGAAATTACATTTTCTTTTGTTCCACATCTAATGCCTTACATCTACCAGGGGCTTGATTGACAGTGTAAATAGAAGCGCAGACAGGGGACATGCCTGTTTCGTACCCCTTTCTATAGTGAAAATTGAGGATAATATACGATTAGATATATGCTTTTAGCTTGGCGCTTGGTATACAGAAGCTTAAATCGTTTAATACAATGTTTCCCTAAGGAGAAACTTTCCAAAACTAGAAACATATAGCACCACTCAAGGCAATCTATCGTCTTTTAAGCATCAAGAGAGATTACCATGGAGTCAATATGTTTGACTTTTGCAAATAGAATAACTCCTAGTAATCTTCTAATGTTAGCATGAGAATACCGCCCTTAAATAAATCCTGATCTGGATTCATCTCAAGGGGTTTTCCTTAATAAACTTAAACATTCACCTCTGATGTATACAAGGATTTATAAAATACTGCAATATCTTGTTAATCTCTTTTGAAGTGAAGACGCGTTTACCTAATGATTAGAAGAAATCCAATTGTTACCCTGTTTCTTATTAGTTTAGACACTAAATCTCTGGTTTATTACTATACTCATGAAGTTTTTGTTTCCCTGAAACAAAAGCTTTTTCAACTTTCTGAAACATAAGGCTGTCCTAACTAATAGCATTTTCTCATAATTATCTTTGGTTGGAAATTGTGAGTGTTCTCTGACTTCTTGAGCTCCTTTTCATTTTCGTTTTTTTGTTCAGTTATTACTTTTTTCAGCATATAGCTATAATCAAACCTACTATATATGCCTTCAGAGTTTTTATAAAATGGATGGGTTTATTTCTTTGGTGTCATTAATCTTCAGGAATGCTTGCAATTCACTCGTTAAATGAATACAGAAGCCTGGGTTGAACATAATTGCTCTCTAAGATTTCTATACATATGATTTATGATTATCGTTAAGAAATAGTTGTATAGAAATTGGGGCGTGATCGGATATGTGTATTAGAAAGATAGATAGACAGATACTTTATTGATCCCCGTAAGAGAAATTCAGGTGTCCAGTAGCAGCAAAAATAAAAAATAAATTTGATCAATCTAAAAATCTAACAATAGTAATAATAAGCAACAACCCTTCAGGTCACAGCAGCAGAGGTGGAGTAGCCTCTGGGTGGAGCAGGACGGGTCACAGCAGCGGAGATGGAGTAGCCACTGGGTGGAGCAAGACGGGTCACAGCAGCAGAGGTGGAGTAGCCTCTGGGTGGAGCAAGACGGGTCACAGCAGCAGAGATGGAGTAGCCTCGGGGTGGAGCGGGATGGGTCACAGCAGGGAGATGGAGTAGCCACTGGGTGGAGCAGGACGGGTCACAGCAGCGGAGATGGAGTAGCCACTGGGTGGAGCAAGACGGGTCACAGCAGCAGAGATGGAGTAGACTCGGGGTGGAGCGGGATGGGTCACAAGGTGGAGTAGCCGCTTGGTTCGAACAATTTCCTCTGCTCTAGTCCAAAGTAAAAGGCTAAATTCGCTATTCGTATTTTTCAAAAAGTTAGCATTCCTCCAGTGGATTTTCACCTGATCTGCAGCAACACATCAGGTAGAAAAAAGCAATACAAAAAAAAATTCTAAGGCATAAAACAAAGCTGTTTTAGAGCTACTTAGGACTTGCAGCCGTTTTCCAGCGCATTCAAAAGTGAATACAAATTAAGCTTTTGTCACAGATGTAAACTGATGCTGCCATTGTTTATACATAAAACATGATCTATAATTTAATAAGAATTATGTGAAGTGGAAATAAGTCAAATCTTTCTTGTAATATCTTTACAAGAGGTCTTTGATTAGGGGGACCTATCCATTTTTGGATTCAAAGAAGAATTCAAATGTCCTCCAATAATTATATTTTTTGCAGTATAAACAGTCGGGTTGGCAATTTTTGTGAAAAAATCAAGGGAATTTTGGGCGGAACAGATACATTCACTATGATAATTTCTTCACCATAGAGACAGCCATGGACCAACACACATCATCCATTTGGATCCGATTTTATGGCCTCGTCTTGAAGTGGTAGCTGTTTCTTAACCGGGATGGCTACTTCCCGGCTCGCAGTGTTAAAAGAGGCTGAAAATACTTAATACCCTATTTTTCTTATGTTTTTCATTTTCTGTTTTATTCATGTCCTTCTTGACATGAATAAAACAGATATTGTCCGGTCAGTACGTCTGAAAGATATTTTCACCTTTACAGGTTCTGATCCCAAGACGATACACAGGGATTGGGAGGCCATAAAATGGAAATGAAAACAAATAAGGACACAAAAAAAAAATTTGACTAGTGGCCTCACTGCCACACAACTAGGAATAGCACCTCAATGTCCGTGACTCTAACGGGAGTGGCGTGTAGATGAAAGAAAACAAACCAAGAACATCACAACCAGCTAATTATTACCTTGAACATCAATGTAACATAGACTGTTGTGTACGCATTACAAAGCACCAGTGTCCCATTTTTCATATTCTAAAGCAACTTGGAATAATATAAATAGGTGTTTTACCGAATAAAAAATAATATTCAGGGGTGTCAACTTAGGTCATAGTCTGAAATACATTTTACATTTGTTGATGTTCAAAGGTGATCAGGCAGTCCAACACCATATCATTCGAATATAGAGGAGGCAGAGGCACCCTTAAGTCCCTGCGTGCCCCCTCTTGGTGGTTGTAAATGTACTTCTCACCATCCAAAGTTACTACCTGCCTTGTGGTGCCTTTGTCTCGACACCTTCCAGTCAAATAAAATGTAGAAAATTCATTTTATCTTCTTATGCTTAAAGTTCTTCTAATAAGACAACAAGGCAAAAAAGAGCTAGTACTGCTTAATTACCTGACATGTTTCGGCGGTAGACTTCCGCCTTCATCACAGGTGACACGTGATGGTTCGACGCGTCTCTTATCAGCTGTTGTTGCCGGATGCGGTCAGTCTGACAGATCTCACAGATCCATCAGACTGGATACGAGAGGCAATTGAAACCAGGAAGCGGGGAGCACGGACCATCAACAGAGACAAGGGGGCTTTCACCTTGGCTCACACTTGGGATTCACTTCTCCAGAGACCACACCGCGACGGGGGACGTGGTCAGTACATTATGCATGTACATTCTTAACACACATGCACGGAGGTTTTCAGAATTATCTGTTAACGTTTTCATGACAAAAATACTGTTTTAATGAAAAAATGATCGCAAAAAACCCGGAAGTAACTATTAACATTAGTGAAACATTTTAGGACACATTTGAAGAGGATCTGATTATGGATTTAGGTTAAGGTTATATTTGGGTAACTCACCGCTGATGTTCAGAATTCTTTGTTCAGTTTTCATGTAGTTCCAGAGAGTTCTGGTTTGTTAGCTAGCGTAGCTGTTACTAGCCTAGCCACGTCACGGTGCAACCTTTGGGAACTAACTATTTTATATATACACATATCATTTTTGAATATTTGAATATTAAGGGCTGTCTAATATTCGTTCGAATATATATATATATATGTATTTCAATATTCAAATTACATTCAAATTTCAAACTTTGAAGTCAAAGCCCTAGTGAGCGGCTTGTTTTGATACATGTTCCAATGCAGTCCATTGGACTCAGTACCTCAGAGCGCCGGAGCCGTGGTGTTGTTTGCCCATCACTACCAGTATGGGAATAGATGGACCTTTTTTCTGTGTGCTCAGGGTGCTTACAAGTTAATTTGTCTTTTTGGCTCGTTTGAAGGACGTGTCAGATATATATTCTACTTAACTTGTTTGTGCTGCAGACCGCCATCTCTTGTCAATCCAGCGCTTGTGTTTGTTAATTTAGAATCTGATGAGTTGTGCTGATATTCAGGCAATATCAGTTCATAATTTAGTGCAAACCTGATGCAAAAGACAGAAATTAATTGTTTTTTTCTTGACTTCTTGCAGGTTAGGAAAGATAAGATTCTCAATAAACACTTCAACACTGTATGTCACATAACCCCTGTTTACGCTCTGTATGCAACACCTTTATTTTGCAATTATAGTCTTTTTAATTACATACTCTGCATTCCCTTAACTGTGTTGTATTATTCATATTCTAATGCATAGCTAATTATCATATTGCATTTCAGTTAATTCATACTGTTTTCAATTAGGTGGTCATTATTTGTCCTGCTTTATGCAATTCTGGAAGATATGGCTGTAACTATTGTGCAGTCCGTATGTATTGACGATTGTTTTATGACAAATCAATCAATATATCCTCCTTTCAGCATAGATGAGAGTAGTTGTTGGCCCTTAAAGGAATAGGCCACCGTTTTTACATACTGACATATGTTCTTACCTTACCTTAGACTAGTTGATATGTAAGGCAAGGCAAGGCAAGTTTATTTGTATAGCACAATTCATACACAAGGCAATTCAAAGTGCTGAACAGAACAAGAAAGCATTAAAATCATAAATAATCACAGTACATTAAAAAAAAAAGATAAAAATATAAAATCCCTCAGTTGTATGCACAGCTAAACAGAACTGTTTTCAACCTTGTCTTAAACATTGTCAGAGAGGAGGCCTGTCTCACATCTTCAGGAAGACTGTTCCAGATTTTAGCAGCATGAATCTGAAAAGCAGCCTCCCCATGTTTAGTTCTGACTCTGGGCACTAACAGGAGTCCAGTCCCTGTGCTCCTCAGAGTCCGGGCTGGTTCATATGGGACTAACATGTCACTAATATAGTTTGGTGCGAGGCCATGGAGAGATTTGTACACAAGCAGAGCTGTTTTAAAGTCTATTCTCTGAGCCACAGGAAGCCAGTGCAGGGACCTGAGGACCGAACTAATGTGGTCGTACTTCCGGGTTCTAGTCAGGACTCGAGCTGCTGCATTTTGAATGTACTGCAGCTGTTTTACAGCCTGTTTGGACAGACCTGTGAGCAGGCCATTGCAGTAGTCTAACCTACTGGAGACAAATGCATGGATAAGAATCTCCAAGTCTGCTTTAGACACTATGTTTTTGATCCTGGCAATGTTTTTTAGATGGTAAAAAGCTGCTGATGTTACTGATTTGATGTGGCTATTAAAATGTAAGTCTGAGTCCAGTATTACCCCTAGATTTCTGACCTTGTTTGAAGGTTTTAGGGAGAGAGACTGTAGGTGACAGATGACGCTCTCTCTTTTTTTCTGGGGACCAAAGACAATCATTTCAGTTTTGTCTGCGTTTAGCTGAAGGAAGTTGTTTTGCATCCACTCACTGATCTGTTGGATACAGTGAAGGAGTGAGTCCACTGGTCCATGTTCTCCTGCAGTCAGTGAGACATAGATGTGAGTGTCGTCTGCATAGTTGTGATAGGACACTTTGTTTCTGCGTATTAACTGACCTAACGGCAGCATGTAGAGATTGAACAGAAGAGGTCCCAGGATCGACCCCTGTGGTACTCCACAGGTCAGGGCCATATGATCTGAGACACAGTCTCCAATCTCCACAAAGTACTTCCTGTCTTCAAGGTAAGACCTAAACCAACTTAGGGCGGTGCCAGCGACTCCAACCCAGTCCTCTAGTCTCTGTAGGAGGATCTCATGGTCGACGGTGTCAAAGGCAGCACTCAGATCTAACAAGATTAAGATTGAGACTTTGCCTGCGTCAGTGTTCAGCCGGATATCGTTTGTAACCTTGACAAGAGCAGTCTCAGTGCTGTGGTGGGGTCTAAAGCCGGACTGAAACATATCAAATGAGTTGTTAATTATAAGAAATCTAGTAAGCTGTAGGTAGACAACTTTTTCAAGGACTTTCCCCATAAATGGCAGATTTGAGATGGGACGATAGTTGTTAAGTACCGTAGCATCCAGGCTGCTCTTTTTTAGCAGGGGCCTGATGACTGCAGTTTTCAGGGCCTTTGGGAATATTCCAGAATGAAGGGACATGTTTACTATCTGTGTGAGTGAAGGTAACAGACTGCTCAGAACAGACTTCAGAAATCTAGTGGGTAGTACATCCAGGCTGCATGTGGAGGAGCTCAAACTGGAGATTATTTCTTGGAAATTTTTATCATCTACAGGTGCAAAGTAAGTTAGCTCAGAGAGCCTTTCTGGCTGTTGGATGGTTATCTGTGGATTGGAGACAATGGCGTTTTTTGATGCCTTGAACCTTGTCATTGAAAAAGTGTGCAAACTCATTGCATTTACGTTTGGAAGTTAGCTCTAATGGCATCTGAACAGGGGGGTTTGTTAATCTATTAACTGTTGAAAACAGAACACGCAGATTGTTACTGCAGCCTTCAATCATTTCAGAAAAATAACTTTCTCTCGTACTACGTAGCACCTGGTTAAACTCGCACAACTTATCTTTGAAGATCTTGTAATCAACCTGGAGGTTGGACTTGCGCCACTTCCGCTCGGCCCTCCGGCACTTTCTCTTTTGTGCCCTGACCGAGTCTGCTTTAGCCCACGGCGCCCTTCTGCTTATTTTTCACTATTTTAACCTTCACAGGGGCAACGGTATCCAGAATATTCAAAACACTAGAGGTGACAGAGTTAAACAGTTCATCTACAGTAGAATACGATGCATTTTCAAAGTTTATCATTCCCATAAATAGTTCACTCGTATTTTCATTTATGTGTCTTCTTCGAACAGTTGCAGAGTCCACTGGTGGTTTGTTAGTGAAACACATGTCAAAAAATACACAGAAATGATCCGAAAGAGCAACATCGACCACGCTTATATTTGAAATATTCACCCCCTTTGTAACTAACAGGTCTAGAGTGTGCCCTCTGCTGTGGGTGGGGCCACTCACATGCTGAGTGAGACCAAAGGTATCAAGTAAGAACTCAGCTCTTTTGCATTTCTGTCATCAACATTATCCACATGAATATTAAAATCACCTGTAATAACTAAACTATCAAAATCTGTGCATACAACTGAAAGCAACTCGGTAAAATTATCAATAAAACTGTGACATGACTGCGGTGGCTTGTATAGGACTATGAAGGGTATTGGAGGAGATTGTTTTTGTTGTATTTTAAAAGACACATATTCAAAAGACGGAAACTTCCCAAGAGACATTCTATGGGAGACAAAGTGGTCTCTAAAAATGGCAGCTAAGCCTCCTCCTTTTTTGTTTTCCCGTATTTCAGATTCAAATTTGAAATTTGGTGGTGATGCTTCTATTAAAACTGCATTTTCTGTATTTTGGTCAAGCCATGTTTCAGCCATGAACATAAGATCAAGATTATACGAACAAATAAAATTATTGATTAAAAAAGACTTGTTAGAAAGACATTTTCAAACAATTTCACAAGTTTATACATCAAAACGTTTCCACATGTTGGGCGAGATATTGCTATTACTTTTGGGACTTCAGCGATTTCCGGTTTTTCCGGCAAACGGAACGAAAATCTGCATTGAGAATTCTGCAATGCATTTTAATTGGCCCATGCATTGTAATAGGGTCTTCAGCTCTTTCTAGCCATTTCTACAGTTTCAATGATTCAACAGTTTCAAGGATTCAACAAGGGGGGGGGTTTTTTTCAAGGATTTCAGCAGTTTCAAGATTTCATAGAGTTTCTAGGACCTTCAACAGTTTCAAGGACTTCAGCAGTTTCAAAGGACCCTTCAGCAGTTCAAGGACTTCAGTGTAATTCATGCAAACCAATCGGGATTTTTCCATGTTCAATCCAGTATAATGAACTTATAAGGGATTTTTCATGTAAACCAGTATAATGACAACTTAATAGGGTTTTTTCATGTAAACCAGTATAATGCAACTTAATAGGGGTTTTTTCCAGGTAAACCAGTATAATGCATTACTTAATAGGGGTTTTGACTTGTAAACCAGTATAATGCAACTTAATTAGGGTTTTTTTCCATGTAAACCAGTATTAATGCAAACTTAATAGGGTTTTTTCCATGTAAACCAGTACAATGCAACTTATAGGGATCTTTTCCATGTAACCAGTATAATGCAACTTATATGGGGATTTTTCCATGTTAAAACCAGGATAATAGCTCCTTTAATGGGGATTTTTCCTTGTAAAACCGAGTATTATGCAATTCTTAATAGGGATTTTTCCATGTTAACCAGTATAATGCAAACTTAGTAGGATTTTTTCCATGTAACCAGTTTATTAATGCAACTTAAAAGGGGGATTTTCCATGTAAACCAGTATATGCACACTTAATTGGGGTTTTTACATGTAACCAGTATTATGGAACTTTTTAGGGGGCGGGTTTGTACAATGTTAACCAGTATTAATGGAACCGTAATAGGGATTTTTACATGTTAAACCAGTTTAATGCAATCTTAAATAGGGATTTTTCCATGATAATCCAGTATAATGCAACTTAATAGGGTTTTTTACATGTAAAACAGTATTAAATGGCAACGCTTAATAGGGATTTTTCCATGTATACCTGTAAAATGCAACTTAATAGGGTTTTTTACATGTAAACCAGTTATATCTGCAACTTAATAGGGGTTTTTAATGTAAACCCAGTATAAATGGAACGTATTTGGGGTTTTACATGAAAACTGTATAAAAGGATAACAGTTTAAAGATATCAGGAGCTTCAATATACTTCAGGGAGTTTCAATGGATGTTTAATAGTATTTTAACAGTTTCAAGGATTTCAAGGATTTTACAGCTAAATGCCACATGAGATCTGTTCCGCTAGTCATTCGAATGGCTTCAGCCTTTACTACGTTTTAGTTTGGATTATAAATGGACAAAATGGTGCTATACTGTGGAAAATACTAGGCGAACATTATGTCTAGCTTTTTGAAGTGAAAGTGAAGCAGAAAATGTACACAATTATGTTACTATTGCGGTATACAAAGAGTTGGCTCCAGTTCTCCAGACAAGCATTTACGCCTCGTTTTATGTCTATTGTTATGTTAATGTAGTGAAATTATGTGCTGTGGCGTCTTGTCAACCATGACATTGTTTTGTCACTCATTTTATAAGATTGATAACATCCCCTGACAAAATGAGTCCTTTCATCCTGGTTTTAAAGGGAAAGGACAAGCGAGAGACGAAATTTTGATTTATACTCGATTTGTGTTAGGGCAAGATTATTTGTTTGCACAGTTGGTACACAGCCAACTCAAAGTGCGTGTACCAAAACAAAGTACAAGTATATATATAGCAGCTCTAGATTAGATATATGTAGTTATGCACAAAAAACCATTAACATTAACTTTGCATGTGTTGTTGATGCAAAATATTCTCATTGATTCCTTATTGAAAATGCAAATGTAGCCTACACTCACGTCGAAAGTCAGAATACAATATATGTTTACGCTCTTAAGTTTGGTCACATATTTTTTTTTGGACATTGGAGGTTGTCTTAGACCAGTTTTCATTGGTAATATAATTGTAGAACCTGAGGTAATGAGATATAGGGAGTTACAGCTCCAGACATTTTTTTTGTTATTCTTAATACTTGTCTCAACTTGTATTTTTTGCTTGAAGATATTATTTCATTATTTTAAAACATGAAAGGACAAAGTAAATTTTCTTTGTTTCATTTTTAGTGGTGAAAAAAAATAATATGATATTTACTTGTCCAACAGCAGCAGCTAGGCTGTGGCAGATCGCTTCAGCTTTTAGCCATGCTTTTCTTCTTGCGTGTCGACTTGTCAACACTAGAATAGAGAATATCTTGACTGTTCTTCCTGCTGCCACTCTGCAAGGTGGAATTTTCCTCAGAGGAGCCTGAGTGTGCCTCCACTATATGCGACACCTCATCGTTTACTTAGGTACTGGAAAATTTTACTGATGTCACGAAAGGCCACAGGAGCCGATCGTATCTCCAGATGCTCCATTCGTATTAATCTTTGTCAGGCCTGGACACTAGTTAGTAAGAACAAGGGGGCTTTCACGCAACATAATGTCAGCATGCTGATAATGTCCTAACAGCCCTAAGAAGCAGGAAAGAGCAAATCAGAGCTTCAAAGTGTTTCATTGGTGACGGATTATTGCCCGCAGAGTAGTTGCTTTCACAAAAAGATTAGTTGGGAGATGTGATCAACTTTGGGAAAGATGGAGTTAATTCAAATGAAAAAATCAAAGGGACGATGTTAGCCCAAGAGGTTGAAGTAATTTTCAAACACTTTTGTGCCTATAGGAGCCAAACTGGAATCACGGACCATTTCTTAACACCATCTGATACTGGTTCTGTTTCCTCCCTCCCTATCCGCCTCCGTTCATCATGGGGAGGAGAGCCTTCGCTAGCTCTGCTCCCCAGCTCAGAAACACTCACGTAACATCGCCTTCACTTACACACTTAAAAATCCACCTCAAAACTCCATCTGTTGGACCAACAAGCCCACTCACTTTCACCATAACTGTTTTTTACAATGTACTTTTTATTTGTATGTAAGGCGACATGAGTATTCAAGAATAAGGGTCTATGAAAATATAATGTTATTATTATTATTCTGTATGTCTAGTGCTGGGGGGGGAAAAGATCTTGATGCTAGGGCCTTGGTGAAAAGTGGTATGATGTAACTTTTCTGTTGGACCGTTTTTCAACATGTTATGTTTTCCCTGGAACATTTACAGTGAGTGGCATTAAACTTGTATTTCCTGGGAGGCAAAACGAGATGCTCTCACAATGAATACATTATTTTTCAAGGCTTTCTGAGCAAAACAGATATATTGAAAGCCAAATATATAAAAGTTTAATCCCATTCTATTGAACGTTTGGGCAAAGCATTAAGTAGAGTAGCTGATATTTCAAATGTGATAGGGAAATATTGAAATCTTATCAAATTCATTCCTATCTATCAATCCCTAACTATAACGTAACACACGCTGAGCTACATGTATAGTTGCATTTGCACAGCACATAACCTTAGGCAGCATTAATAAATTCTTTTATGTTTAACCTCACCATGCAGGCTCAATACATCAAACAGTGACGTCACATGGCTCTTCCTTACAAGTTACAATAGTTCAAATGTTTTATAACTTGTTGAAAATCAAGTTCATAAAACTTTTGTTCTCCAAGTTTTGTGTTTGCAGAAAGTACACGTTCCTAAAGATAAAATGTTCTTTTTTAGTCTACTTTATCCTATCATTTTCAGCATCACCCACCCAATATATTATTTTTGAGAATTTACATCTTATTGCGCATTATGTATTTATTTTCTATAGTGTTTTTCTTTTATTGGTAATGTAGAGCTGTAGGTAAGTATGAATCACCTTTTAAATGCCACATCTTAAGCGTCTGCATATTCCATGCATTGTGTAGTCACAATGTCCTACAGATTATGATCACCACAAAAAGTCCTTATCACTGATGAAAGACTGATGACTTTTGAAATGTCTGGTTGAAGCAGGGGGATTCTTGCAGTGTCATTGTTGTGTGTTTTGAGAAAGTGGACCTGTGTTGTTTTGTGATGAAACAGGATGCATTGTGAAGTGTCGTCACAGCGGTTTCTGCCGAACAAACAGGAGTAATTGGGACTTATAGGGTGTTTCTGGTAAACGGGCAATCCGCCCGGGTTCTCGTTTTTTTAGCCGGGGGATTAGTGCAAAAACAGAGCTCAGATTTCTCATTGGACTTGTAAAATAAATGTTTTGATGCTTTTCTGCTATGTATTTCCTTGTTACAGGACCACAGTCATTCTTGGTGTTAATGTAGAGGAAGTTTACCTTGGTACATCTCCATGTTCGTCCAACCTTATTCTACAACATATAACACTTTGACATCTGCAATCATGAAACTTTTCCATCGAATCACATTATAGTGATTAATGACACAAGTGTAAAAGTCATTTGGGAAAAAACATGGCGGAACATCTCAATACGCTGTTGCAGTGAAACCGATAAAATCAAGAGCTTGATACATGTCTTCTTTCGTCAATAATTAACCTTGGATCTTATTGGATTTACTGGGCTGATGGCTTTAATGGACAAGGAAACCCACCCCAATCTTTGAAAACCGCATATGTTGCTAATGCTTTTTAATACTTCACCATTGAGTACTGGCTTGTGGTCTTTTACCGATCCAATAAGCAAAAACATGTGGTTTAGACTAGGTGAAGTTTTTACTTTTTAAAAGGGGGGAATTGGACTTTTTCTTGTATCAAAAGTAGAGTTTGTAAGTTTGATGGTTTATCCCAAGGGAAATCCATTGTATTCATTGCATAGTTGTGTGATTAATACGAAAAGAAGGGTTGTAATCCTCATTGTCTGGGAGTGGTCCGTTGCCGTCTCCAACTGTCGTCATATTGGACGCAGCGGAGTTTTCCGAGGCATTTTGATCCCACCCAGACGTCGTTTTTCTGATTGCTTTTGACACAGTACTCTTCTCACGTGGACATTGTTATGTTGCTGTGTGCAAAAATAATATCACATTTTACACATTTATACGTAGAGTTAATTGGATAAAAGATGGGCCAATATTAAAGATTGCCATGTTCCCTGTCCACGGAGCCATGAAGTCTTAATTATGCAGGACTTAATATTTGTATATGTATAAGTTCTGTGGAACTATCGTAGCACTCACAGTCATCGTTCTTGGGAGATTATTTGATTATGTATCACTGTGATCTGTAATTGTTTATTTGTAATTTGATCAGACAGTGTATCATTTTTTTATCAGGCCAAACACTTTCTCAACATGAGTCACCCAAGTTCAAAATCTTGTGATGTAATTATAAGGATTGCTTCTGTCACTAGTACATATGGGTCTAGTGCACAGACTGGAGCTGCTGTCGTTTTTCACCACAAAATGACGGCTTTCTTTTTGGTCTCAGCCAATCTCTGCAGACTCCTTAAATGATATCGGAACAGGTGATGGGTGCAAGGAGTGACACACCAGAACCAGCCTGTCTGGTTTTCACTTGCAACACACAGATTGTAGTGAAATACCTTGATGACTGATGCCACAAGATCATCGTACTGACAAAAAAAATCCCCAAATGTTCAATACAAGTTTTTACCATGACCAAGAATACTAGGACAGGACTTAAAATCTGCACAATACGGGACAAGGGTGTTTTTCTTTGGCCGGAGATTGGGGAAGAGTCGCAATTCTGACAGTATCATCTGACTTTCTCCATTTTTAAAAATCGTTAAATGCTCTAAGTGTAGCCTAAATTGGATTATTGTATTTGCTGCTACTAGGCATGTGCTTCAACCTAAAGCTCTATAATTTATTTACTGGAAGAGGAGTGTGGCAAGGGGGTTGCGCTAATGATACAGAAGATTACGAAAGAAAAGTTACCTAACAAGGATGGAATCAATGGTTAGGGCTTGGTTGGTATATTAATATAATTTACTCTCCATCATTTACCCTATGTTGTTTTTATTGATTTTTGAGTAATAGTTCCCATACTGTATTATGACATCATTAAACAATTGTATGTTTGTTGATTTTTATTTCATACATGGATTGATATACTGTACAGGGGACGGAGTGAAGTAAATGACAATAAACAACGCCACAGTATAGCCATAAAGATCTATCGCATAGGCTTTGGCACAATAATTACGTTGTCTGTGCCAATCTAAGCTCTTGTTGGTGTTTATAATGTGTTTTCTTTTGTTTTTTTGTGACTTTTTGTGAGAGGCAAACTCATGATTTCAATACTTATGTAAATAAATGTTTATTATATGTTTATCACCTGTATATTTGTCTGTTATGATTGATTTTTTGAGGATGATGATGTTTGTGCAGGTTTTTGAAATATATAATATATCTATCTATCTATCGATTATATAGCGCCTTCACAGACCATAAGTTTGATAAGTTTGTTTATTGTCTCTAGCTGGTGGTATCTGTTCTTCATGAATCATTGTATTGTTTCTTTAAAATAATTGTAACTTTTGAAAATTAATACTATCTCCGTTAGCATATTCCCTGTGCACACGGATAACAGTGGGTCTCATTATACACCAGTCCTAATAGAAAATGACCTGCTTTATATCCAATTAAGTCGGCGTGTCGGAGGAAATGAACGAGGCCATTGACCTTAACGGCTTGCTTGAGGCAACAGTGTGCGGTGATTACAGGGTCCAGTAGCTGCAGTGAGAAGTTGAATGGTTGTTACAGTCTTCACCGAGGACACACTCCAGCATCTGTGTCAGCTCCCATATCAATTCCTGTGTTTGTATTGAAATGCCATTCCACATGTTGATCATGGAGGCCATTGTCGAGCCTCCTATAATGCATTTGATTTTATGTGGCGCTGTTTTTGGACCATAAATCCTTATTTTGCATCGTAGAATTCATGAACTACATGTCTACTACTTCTCAGTGGGTTGTGTAAGCATCAGGATCCTGTTGTGAGTTACTGATGCTGCCGTCGTCCCTACCTCACGTTTGATTATTTCTAAAGATGGACTCAATTTATGGGTGGTTGAGAAATAAAAACCCTTGAGTATTGGAGTAATATACAAAATGGCCAATATACTGTTTTTACTAACACAAACAACAATGTTTAATACCAGGAAGTAGGGGTATGAATTGAGACAGTCAATGAACTCCAGTCACTTTAATACATATATTGGCATGGATTTAGATCTGTGTTTAAATGAGCCATCCTGAAAGTAGATTTTTGGAACATGCTTTTATGCGTATAGTCCAGTTACTGATTACCAGTTTTTATTATTCTTTATACTAATCATTCTTAGTATCCTAATCTATACTGCCCTAAATGATGGACCTTTTAGCTAAACATCAAAACACCAAGACAACAGAATCAGGAATTATTTTATTGCCATAGTATGAGGAAATTTATCAACCTAGGAATGACAAGTATCAAGTAAAAAACTGTCTGAAGCATCAATAAAAATCAAAATCTTTAATACTTTATACAATGTGCACACTAGGTACACACAACAGGATATTCAAACAGTTTCATCAACATACAGATGTATCCTACTTATTTCAGTCAAATTGAACATTTAAAGATGTAATCAGGACAAAAATAAACTCCAATATCACAAGTAACATTTCTTTATTTCATAGAACGGGCGCTTTTCCTGCAGGGCGCTTTTCCTGCCAGGGCAACACAAAGCGCCTCACCGTCCACACCACACAATGCACAAATCATCACCATTAAAATACCAATTAAAAACACATATGTAATTAAAAAAGCATTAAAATCACATAAGTAATTTAAAAAACTAGAATCACACATAGTAAATAACAAACAATAAAATAGTTAATAACACAAAAAGTTACAACAATAAATAACATATGGTGTTTTTTAAAACGATAAAATTCTCTAGTTGTATGCACAGGAAAAAAACAAAAAGTCTTTAACATGGATTTGAACATTGAACAGAGAGGCAGCCAGTCTCACATCCTCTGGAAGACTGTTCAGACTTTAGCTGCATAAAATCTGAAATAGAGCCTCCCATGTATTGTCCTGACTCTGGGCACTAAAGGAGTCCCGTCCCTGCGCTCCTCAGAGTCAGGGCGGTTCATATGGGATAGAATATCTGGGATTGGTACTTTGGTGCAAGGCCATGGAGAGACTTGTACACCAGGAGAGCTGCTTTTTTTAAGTCTATCCTCTGAGGCCACACGGGAAGCCAGTGCAGGAGACCTGAGGATCCGGAACTATGTTGGTCGTACCTTCTGGTTCTAGTAAAGGACTCGGGCTGCAGCATTTTGAATATACTGCAGCTGTTTTTGATGTTTGGACGATACCTGTGAGCAGGCAATTGCAGTAATCCAGCCTATCTGGAAACAAAATAATTGGATAAGGAATCCTCCAAGTTGCCCTGGACACAATATTTTTAATTTTGCATATATTTTTTAGATGATAAATAAGCTGATGTTGTTTCCGATACCATGTGGCTATTGAAGTTGAAGATCAGAGTCCATTATACTCCCAGATTTCTGACCTTATTTAAAGGGCCTTAGGAGAGAGACTGAGGAGGTGACAAATGACGGTCTCTCTTTGTTTCTCGGGGATCCCAAAGAACAAATCATTATCGGTTTTGTCCGCATTGCTGGAGAAATTTGCATTGCATCCACTCATGATGCCGCTGGATAAGCGGAAGAGTGAGTCCACCGGGTCCATGTTCTCCTGCAGTCAGTACGAGCCAATTCAACAAAAGGCACGCCCATCATGGTCCTCTACAGGTAGTGAGTCCCACTGGAGGCGGCCCTGTTCTGTCGGTGGAGGTTACAGCCAGGTCAATACTTAAATCATTAAAAACTTTCCTCCATTGAGAAAAGGGAAATTGTTAAAAAATTCTCTAAAACTCTGTCTATCTCCAGCATTGCCTTATCACTTTTACTCACATTTACATAGAATATCTCGGTGGAATTTATTTTTTTTCCCCACAGAAAGTAATATGAATCATCAAGACCGATAGCTACTGGACTTCAGTTCACAAAGCCTCAGCACTAGTTACAATACTACCTCACTGGGCTTAAAAAAGATTTAACTGGCGTTTTCGAGTATACAGTAAATGGACAAATCTATCAAACTAGTCTACGTTCTGCCCTTTGAACCTTTTCACTGATTTAGCACAAATATCTCCTTTTTTATAGTGGAGTTTGGCCCAGCAGAACGGACAGCCTGACTTTTGTTACAGCCATCTGTCCAGTGTAGGCTTATAAACTCTTCTCCATCGTTGTCTCTTGAGTCAAACTTGGCAAACAAATGCATAAGCCAGACCCTTTTTTCCACTTAGATCCTCCACTTTTGGCCGTGTACTTTTGGCCGTACTTATCAAACAGAGGCGCTCTGGTTACTGCGACAGGTTACAGACATCGACCTCTCTCCTTAATTTGATTTCCAGAGCCTTAAGTTTCCTTTGTTTCCTGATGACCGCACATCTATATAGCCCTGGTGTCAGGTTTTCAACGTAAAAATACCTTCGGCTGGCAATGTGACACCGTATTTATGGTTTGCGTATTGTTCTACGGTCATGTAGACAAGTTGAAAAATGAGTTTGAAAGTGTTAACACGGTGCAACTTTTCAGAGAGGTTGTTTTCTTTGTTTTCTTTTTTTTTTATCAATCTAATTTGAATGAATTAAGTTTATTTCGATCACTGCGATTTATACATACAGTGTTACAGAAGCAGTGACTTAACCAGCAGAAAAAGCACTATGATTCCCATTAGCATTCAAACAATATAAAATTCAAATAAAATCTACAAATGTGAAGTAGACAGTAGATACTAGTACCTTATTGGGAAGCTGGGATTTTTTGGCTCACAACAAAAATGTTTAAACTTAATATTTTGGGGCATTGACCCTTGGCAGGTGTCCGTCACGGCCACGTTCACTATCCTTTGACAGACGGCAAGAAGTCTGCGAAGCCTACGGGACACCTGACCAAAACAACCTGTTTCAGCGCAATTCAGCCACAACTGTGACATTTTGCAGTGCGGTTGCATTATTCTACACAGGAAAGGAATCACGCTTTTTTATCATGAATACCTGCTCGTCATGAAGGACTGAAGACTACGATGGCCAGCGGCAATCAAACAAAGGACTGGGGTCCTACTATCAGTCCTGTATCGTGCGCCTTGCAACATTGGTAATTTCTTATCTTTTAAGTCAATTGCGTGTTTTCACTATTTCCTTCTCGTCAGTACGTATCATGTTGTGCTGTAGACAGAAAAGCCACAGAAAAGTGGACTATTGTAATGCTACAGCAAAATGTACATATAAATACCTGCTCCAGTGTGAGGCGGGGGGATGCATTGGTAACGATAATGTTAAACATCATTTAGGGTGAATTTGGGCCAAAAAATAGCATGTCATTTAATCGATAATATTGAACTGGATGACGGGTAACATCCTGTTAGGCAATCTTAAATCTTCTCCAGCAATACACTCTTTGTGAGCCCTGACCTGAATGTCCTCCTTCACCTATAACGTAACTCGAAATGTCCTTGAAGTAGCCACTTCTCTATTTAGGAGAGGATGCTCCTTTTGCTCTCGCTGGCAATGCTAGTTTCCAATTTACTTCTCGCCGTAAGCTCATTCACATTCAATCGTGACGGAGTACGTTGATTGGCATCTGGTCAATACTGCTCTATTTGAATATTATGAGCAGGACTTACACAATATTCAAGAATTAATTGTACAGTATTACCTCTTTTCTTTTCATTTACATGGAAAAAAGCCGTTCCTTTTGATTATAATTTATCGACACATTATGGCTTTAAATTGTGGAATAATGTGTTATTCTTATTTTCAAATTAAAACATCATTGCGTTGCTCTGGGGAGGTCTTCAAAGGTTGCATCATGAAAAGGACAGCGGGAAATCAGGGAATTGACAGGAACCGGAGGCTTTTTGCCCAAAGGAAGAATGGGCAGCTTTTACCCATTCTGGAGAGGATAAAGATCCACAACTACCAAACCAAGCTGTCAAAGTATTAATGGGACAATACACACAGAAACTGGGGCATGGAAACTACTAATTCCGGGTCTTTGAGTATAGTTTCTGTCATCCATTGGAATTTTGAAAATAGAAAAACATGTGCTTTTGGCAATTCTATCACACAAACCACTAAAAGGAGGTAGGTGGATTAAAAACAGATTTTTTTTGAAATATCTGGCTGGGCTTTTATTGTGATGTACTTTCAATCTCAAATTGAATGTAATCTGGAGATGGGACCCAATCACAGGTTGCTAAGTGGTATTGAAGGATGGAGTTAAAGCAGAAGTATTTTTCTCCGGGACAATAAACTATACCTTTATATTGTCTGAGAAGGATTTTATATCTCCAGATAGTTACATTCTTTTAATCTAAAGCTGAGAATGACTGATGCCTGGTTGATAGTCTGTCTTGATAGACCAAAGACTCTACCCTTTGTCTGAAACCATTGTGAATGAATTGCCCCCCCCCACCTTTTCCTCTTGCATGTGTTTCATTCTTCTCTATATTTAATGGTCTGGTGATGTGCGTCAGAGACAGGAAGGTCATCGCAGAGGCACCTGGTTCTGACCCACGGACTATGTAAGTTCAAGAAGCAGCTCATGGAGTGGAATGGCTCCCTGCAATATCAAGGCTGTGTGTTGACAAAGGATTAGAGGAATGTCCCCCTTCGGTCTGTTCAGTAAAGACTTTGGTGCCTGTAAATGCCAGACTTCCTGCTCAAGCATCATTGTGCTACCTGAAGATTTATCAATGCTATTCCAGCCAAGGATGGGGTGTCCTGCCGAGCAGGAATTGAGGTGACCACAGCACGCCCTATCTGCAAGGAACATGCGGCATGGTTTATTGGTGCCTACACTTTTGACTTTAGTTGATGGCAATGTAGCGTCAATGGCTATGGCCAACAGACTGGAAGACTGAGGCCTGGCCAAAGATTAATTAAAATGCTGTACCTTCCCGGAAATGAACCATTGTTTAGGGAATAGGTAAAAAGTTTTGGCCCTGACAGAAATATTTTTGCTATGCAAAGAGAACCAGTCCAGGAGGTCCTGGAGGAATGCCAGGTTCCCAATGAAAAGAAAAAACATTGTGAGTGAAACTTCTTTATTCCGACAATACCGCAATAAGCACAAGGAGATTCTCCTAAATGATAATGTGCAAAGAATCTCAAATGGGACAATATTCAATGTGTTCAGCCCAGTATTTCTGCTGTGCGTTGCGCTCTGCCACCTCCTGAGGCTTAGGTCATGTTTCTTGGCGTATTAGACAATAGTAGTACTGGTACCAGGCTCTTGTTGTAGTACAGCGATTACTTGTTTTTTTCCTCCTCATGGTGGTGGTGGTGAGAAGAGCACAGCTGCGTCTTGGTAAAGATTCATTCAATATGGATTCAGCAGGAGTGACTATGACGTGGTGTAGTGTCTATAGATGAGGACACGAGGTGTTCCGTGCCATGTCCAGACTGTGTTCAGATGCTCAGTGTGCTGGTCCAACCTGCAGAGACAAAAACGGCCCCGGCACCCTGATTGTTCATTTAAAACTTCACTGTGAATGCAGATAAGTTCACTAAACCCCCAGTAACCGTAAAGCTAGGGCAAGCCACAACACCTGTTATGACTGATTGTCTGTTGTAGGTTTGTTTATGTTTTTATTTAATTTTTTGTCTGCAAATTAAACTTTTTAGGTATGGACATTTTGAAGCAACTGTGGTTTAGTTTCTAAACTCATCATTCTTACATATTAGCAGTACTTTTCTACTGGCCTATGTTTTGGTTATCTCAGGTTGAAGCGCTGGGCCATGGCGGTTTTGAAAGCTATTTGGTGGACTCCATTCCTCCGTCTGTTTATTATCAGTTGCAGTTGTAAAACATCGTTGTTCAGGTTCGTTTTCTTGCTATCCCACCTACAACATAAAACATGTCTTCTGTCTGAATTCAAGGACACAATCCCAGACTTTGTCATCTTCTTCATATGTAAAGAAACCTCTATTTCTAACTACTTCCTTTAGGCACTTTAGTGACTCAAAGGGATTATTTCTTACACAATACATCTTTTCTGTGCATTGTTTTCTGATTTGATCGTAAAATTATATTTACAAGACTCGCTCTGTTGGGACAAACAAAGTGCAATATTAATTGAACACTGTGACCTACGAATCAGTAAATGATGTACATTACATTTGTGGTAAATCTATATGCATTGCAAACATATTTACTCACAAAATTACAACATAAAATGAAGTTCAAATTCATGAACACAGGTTCCTTTATCACATTGCACCACTTTAACACGGTGATTACTAATACACCACAGATGGTAATTTGAATACCCAGTGTTAACTTTTGTCTCTACATTGTCAACAACTGTTGCAACTTGTTAGAGCAAGGACATTATAACCCAGACGCCATAGACCTGTACATTCACAGCTTGAACAATGCACAAGCAAAGATAAAGACAAAGCATGAATCATTTGTCTTTTTTTTTTTTCCCATCAACTAGGAACGGTTGGTTATCTTTCAAGGTTGCACAAGGTTGCTTTGTGCAGGAGTGTGGCATAGTACAGGCACCAAATGTCTTTACTGACAGACCGAAGGGGGACATTACTCTATCCTTGTCAACACACAGCATTGTTGCAGGGGAGCCATTCCACTCAGTGAGTGCTCTTGATAACTTAGCATTAGTTCCGTCGGGTCAGACCTGGCCTTGCGAGGACCTTCCTGTCTGACCACTTTCACACAGGGCCTCAATTAAATATTGATAGATGGAAAACATGCACGAGGAAAAGGTTTTTTTTTGTTTTTTTTTTGTTTTTTTTGGGGCTTTCACATTGTTTCAGGACAAAGGTAGAGTCTTTTGGTCTTCAAGACAGACTTCAAACCAAGGCATAGGTCCATTCTCAGCTTAGATTAAAAGATTGTAACTATCGGAGATAAATATTCCTTCTCTGGGACTATATTCAAAAAGGTATAGTTTATTGTCCCGGGAGAAAAATAATCTTCTGCGTTTAACCCATCCTTCATACCCACTTGAGCAACTGTGATTTGGTCCCTCTCCAGTTCATTCATTTGAGATTGAAAGTACACACACCCAGCAGAAATGTCAAAAAAAATCTGTTTTTAATCCACTCCTTTTAGTGGTTGTGTGTTAGATTGTCAATTGCACATGGTTTGCTATTTTCAAATTCCAATGATGACTGAAACTACCTCAAATGACCCCTGATTAGTAGTTTCCATGCCCCCAGTTCTGTGTGTATTGTCCTTTAATATCTTTGACAGCTTGTGTGGTAGTTGTGGTTATTTATCCTCTCTGATGGTAAAGCTGCCCAGTCTTCTTGGGCAAAAAGCCTCGGTTCCTGTCAATTCCTGAGCTGTCTTTCATGACTGGCACATTTGAATCTCCCCAGGCTACGCAAAAAAAATAATGAGTGTTTTAATTTGACAAATAGAATAACACTTTATTCAACAATTTAAGCCATATTGTGTCGATAAATTATAATCAAAAGGAACGGCTTTTCCATGTAAAATAAAAGAAAAAGGAGGTTTTACTGTAAATTAAAATTCTTGTTTGTGGAAGTCGCTCTATATGATTCAAATAGAGCAGTATTGACCAGATGCATCAACGTCATCATGTCACGTGATGGGACATGAGCTTACGGCGGAAGTATTGAGAAACTAGCATTGCTGCGGAGCAAAACGAGCTTCCGCTCTAAATAGAGAAGTGGCATACTTCAAGTACATGTTCGACTTTCGTTAGAGGTGAAGTTAGGACATCAGGTCAGGGCTCACATAGTGTTGTATTTAGGAGGAAGTTAAGGATTAGCCTAACTTGGTTGTTGACCCGTCATCAGGTCAATTTTATCGATTAAATGAAATGTCTATTTTTGCCACAATTTCACACTAAATGATCTTTATCCATTTTCGTTACCATTGCTTTCAAATCACACTGAGCAGATTTATATGTAACATTTTGCTGGTTGCTTAGCATAGTCCACTTATTCTGTGGCTTTCTGTCTAATGACCAAACATGTATACGTACTGAGGGAAGGTAATAGTGAAACACGCATTGACTTTAAAAGATAAAAATTTCAATGTTGCAGAGCACACTACAGGACAGGTTGTAAGGTCCCAGTCCTTTTGGTTGATTTGCCGCTGGCCATCGTAGTCTTCAGTCTTCTTGACGAGCATGTAATCAGATAAAAAAGCGTATGTCCTTGACTGGTAGGATAAATCTAACAGCACTGCAAAAGGTCAATGTTGTGGCTGTAATGCGCTGAAACAGGTTGTTTTGGTCAGGTGTCCGTAGGCTCGCAGATTCTGCCGTCTGTCATGGAGATGGGAACGTGGCCGTGACGTCACATGCAAGGGGGTCATATGCATAATAGTTTTAAAACATTATTGTGGTGAGCAAAATATCCCAGCTCCCCAATAAGGTACTAGTATCTAACTGTCTTACTTCACTTTTGTGATTTTATTTGAATATTATATTGTTGATAGTCTAAGTGGGGAATCATAGTAGCTTTCTGCTGTTAAGTCACTGCTCTGTAACATTGTGTATATTTCGCAAGTGATCGAAATAAACTTATTCATTCAGTAGTTTATTAAAAAAAAAAGAAAACAAAGAAAAACAACCTATTGAAATGTTGCACGTGTTTACTCTTTCAAACCATTTTCAACTTGTCTTCATACGTAAACAATAGCAAACCATAAATACGGTGTCACATTGCAGTCCGAAGGTATTTTTACGTTGAAAAACCGACACCAGGGCTATATTTTGTGCTTCAGCGGGAAACCAAAGGAAAACTTAAGGCCTCGGGAAATCAAATTAAGAGAGTGGTCAATGTCTGTAACCTGTCGGCAGTAACTGAGCGGCCTCTGTTGATAAGTACGGCCAAAAGTACGGCAATAAAGTGGTGATTCTGATTGTGGAAAAAAGGGTCTGGATGTGCATTTGTTTGCCACTGTTTGACTCAGAGACAACGGATGGAGAAGAGATTTAATAATGCTTACATGGACTGTGGCTGTAACAAAAGCAGCTGTCGTTTCTGCTGGCCAAACTCACTATATAAATAAGGAGATATTTGTGTACAGTGAAAAGTTTCAACGGGCAGAAACGCGTGACTTTGTTTGATAGATATTTCCATTAACTGTTTCTCTAAAAACGGCCAGTTTAAATCATGTTTTAGGGCCAGTGAGTAGTATTAACAAGTGGCTGGAGGCATTGTGAAGCTGAAGTCCTGTAGCTTCGGTCTTGTTGATTAATTTTACTTTCGGTGGGGGAAAAATAAATTCCACGAGATTTTCTATGGGTAAATGTGGAGTAAAAGGTGAGTATAACGGCAAGCTGGTGATAGAACAGAGTTTTTAGAAGCATAGTTTTTTGAACAATTCCCTTGTCTCAATGGAGGAAAAGTTTGAAGTGATTTAGTTGACTGGCTGTAACATCACCGACAGATCAGCCGTCTCCTGTGGACTCACTACCTGTAGGAGGACCCGTGAGGGGCTGGTCGTTGTGAATTGTCTCACTGAATGCAGGTGTAAATGACCGGTGGACCTCTCTCCTTCGCTGTATCCAGCGGATCAGTGAGTTGGATGCAATGCATTTTTCTCCAGCTATATGCGGTCAAAACCGAATGATTGTCTTTGGTCCCGAGAAACAAAGAGAGTACCGTATTTGTCACCTTATTCTCTCTCCCTAAGGCTTAAATAGAGGTCAGAAATCTGGGAGTAAATAAGGGGTCTCTGGACTTAAACTTCAATAGCCACATTGGATCAGGTAACATTCAGCAGCTTTTTTCATCTGAAAAATATTGCAAAATTAAAATATTGGTGGTACAGGGCAGACTTGGAGATTCGTATCCATTACTTTTGTTTCCTGTAGGATGGGATTACGGCAATGGCTGCTCACAGGTTTACTCCACACATGCAGTAAACAGCGCAGTATATTCAATAAACGTGCAGGCCAGAGTGCCTGACTAGAAACAGGAAAGTACGACCACATTAGTCCGGTCCTCAGGTCTCATGCAATGGCTTCCCGTGGCCCAGTGGATAGACTTTTAAAGCATGCCTTCCTGGTGTACAAGTCTCTCCATGCCTTGCACAAAGTTATTCCATGATATGCTAGTCCTGTATCGACCTGCCCGGTCTCTGAGGAGCGCAGGGACGGGGACTCGAAAGGAGGAGTGTCTGGCAGGCCAGGCAAGGGGGAGGCTGCTTTTCAGATTTATGCAGCTAAAGTCTGGAACAGTCTTCCTGAGGATGTGAGACTGGCTGCCTCTCTGTCAATGTTCAAATCCATGTTAAAGACTTTTCTTTTTTCCTGTGCATACAACTAGAGAATTTTATCTTTTTAACACACCTTGTTATTTATTGTTGTAACTTTTTGTGTTTTTAACTATTTTATTGTTTTTAATTACTTGTGTGATTCTTATGTTTTTAAATTACTTATGTGATTTTAATGCTTTTTAATTACATATGTGTTTTTAATTGTATTTTAATGGTGATGATTTGTGCATTGTGTGGTGTGGACTGTGTTTGTTCTTTTATCTCTACAGTCATATTTGTGTTGCAGCAGAAGCACAGTCATAAACACTTCTCCCCTACAACTATGTCATCGATGTTCTGACCAGTTCATATTGAAAACTTATTTTACGGATTTATTAATTATTTACAGCATAAAAACACATTGGTGTGGTGGGAAACACATGTTTGTAATTGTTTTATATATAAATAAAATCGTTTTTAATAAGTATAGTTCCCTTTTAACCAGGGACGTGCAGTCAGGGGAGGCAGGGGAGGCAGAGCCTCACCTGCCATTATTGGAAACTAATAATTATTTTAGTTTAAATATATAATTTATATCCACTGTCCTATGCTTTTAATGTATATTCGGCACGGTTCCCATCAGTTTTGATCATTTCTGAAGTCAAAATCGCCGAAATCCCGTTATTCCTATTCAAAGAGACGAGGTGAGGCAGCGCTCCTGCGTGCCTCACCTCAGACCGCTCCCTCACAGTGTGTGTGTGTGTGTCTGAGTGCACTCAGCTCGTGCAGTTGATATATCACCGTTTGTTTCAAATATCCTGCTTTAAAAACATTTTTTAAACTCCTCTTAGTGTTTAGTAGTGTATTGCACGTATGTGTGTACAATTTATATTTAGTTTAAGTCTTTTGATCGTAGATGAACACACAAGGAAAAAGCTTGGCGTGAGGCAGGCGGTATCTGTGCCTCACCGCTAGGGGTGATAGTGAGCATAAAGTTCATACCAGAGTTGCTAACAAACAATCAGCCCAAAATGCTATTTCTTTTGCTGGAAAATGGATGATTTGAATGAAGATTTTTTTTTCTCAATTGGACTTTCAAACAAAGAAAGAATTAATATAGACTGGGAGACCACCACTGGACTTACGAGGTTAGTCCGGCTGCGGGGGAGGAGTTTGTTAATCTGTGTTTTATGTTGAACATTGACAGATACCGGCAAAGTAGTGCTTTTCCGAAAAACACTGATTCAAACACTGCTCAAGAGTTCTGCAACTTGTTTAAATTATTGTTTATGTTCCTCGCGTCTCTCTCTCCTCGCGTCTCTTTCTCCTCGCGTCTCCGTCTCTCTCTGCTCCTCGCGTCTCCGTCTCTCTGCTCCTCGCGTCTCCGTCTCTCTCTGCTCCTCGCGTCTCCGTCTCTCTGCTCCTCTCTGTCTCTCTCTGCTCCTCTCTCCTCGCGTCTCTCTCTCCTCGCGTCTCTCGCACCTGCGCTTCTTAAAGATGTTGTTTGATGCGGAGCAGAGTCAGCAGCTAGATTTGTTGTGAGATTATTAAAAGAAGCTGGTTCTCTTATCTTTACAGTATATAAAGTTTGTGGATGTCATTGCATTGGTGATTAAATGCTATTTTATTTGAATAATGATTGTAAATCTGACTTTTAAAGTCAGTGCCTCCCCAATCACAAACCTCACCGCACGTCCCTGCTTTTAACTTATAAAAGTTAGAGGAGTGCTATCCGTGTAAATGCGCCATCTTGAAAAACGGTAGTGGATAAGGGACAAAAAGGATGCGAGAATCACGTTTTCGTTTCACATGAGCTACTGATATCGTTGCTTTCACTGTGTCTTCACAAGTTGGAAGAAGGAACCATGAAGGACCACAATTATATGAAAGAACCATGGAGGACCACGGTTATAAATAAGAACCATGGAGGACCACAGTTATGTAAAAGAACGATCCGAACAACAATATTGTAGAAAGAAAATGATGCAGAAGTCCAGCGTCATAGCAGCAAAGTGTCAACATCGCAAACCACACGCACAGCATTAACACAACAGATGGCACATTGTGTAGTTTGTACACAACAGACACACACGAGAACAATACGTAACTTTTTCACACTGACAATAATGAGAACGAGGCAGAATCTACAACAGTCTCAGGATGTTCTGACCCGATCCCAGTCCAACTACTGTCACAAGTTTCAACTAAACTTATTCAGAGAAAAAGCCTCAAATAAAACACACATGGAATCCCCACAAAACAGCGTGAGTGAATGTTCTGTTTTCTTACCCTGATGCAGATAGGGCGCTGTGGCCAATGCTAAAGCTAACATGAGCTTTTAGCCATGTCCTGCCGCGGCTGTGTATTCCTCCGGCTTCTTTGATCATCTTAGTTTTAAGCTCCACAGACGTTATTCCTCCATGCGTCTCTTCTATTCACACCGCGTTTGTAAAACTATATATTATAATAGATCCATAGTAAAAATCATAGAGCCTCTGTAAAGGGTGCCGCGTCGGAATGCGTCTTGTTTACATGTCGGCTCCAAGCGACTGTCAAGTGCCCGAGACGTTTGGAGAGATCTGGTCATTTCCTTGGCAGTCTGGTAAATTAGTGAGAAGCTTCGTACTATATTGGACTGCAATAAAAGATCTCAACGCTAGATGGCACTAAAAATTACACAGTGTATCTTTAAGTTGAGCCTTGAAATTGTCCCCAGAATCAGACATGGGCAGAGACTGGAGAAGCTTTTTCAGAAGGTGGGGAGCAACAGCCTGGAATAATATGTCTCCTCTAGTTTACAACAATATGGGCTCTCCCATTGATGCCGGTCAAAAGCCTTGTAGTATGTTGTATTAAATATAGACTAAAAGCCGATGTGAATTTGATTGACCCGGAATTGAACTCTGTATTTTTCCAAGCAAAAAAAAAAGACCTTGTATTGCTCTTCTCCCCTGGTCCCATTTTTGTCCAAAGTGCATGGGTGAGTTAATGATAGGTAATCTGGGGGGATTCTGCTAATCCTTCCAGTTGTTTGAAGAAGGAGGGGGACCCAGAGAGCCTCCGGCCTTATCTCAAGGAAGTAATATTTCTATAGAATTAGGGAGGGGTAGTGCGTGAATGATTTCTGTTCAGGTTTGGCGAGACGGAGGAAAAGGCCGGACCTTGGACCAGAGATCTGCCTAATACGACACGCCCCCTTCTTCCTGCACATTTACTTAATGAATAGCTTGAATGTGTTTAGTTAGTTTTTTACCGGACCAGGGACAGTGTGTGACCTGATGTGGAGCGCCCACTCAGAGTTATACTTTTATACTTTATATAGAGAATAAGGGATAGTTACTTTTGGTCTGAACAGCTGTTTTAGATACTTTTTGTATTAGGGAAATAAACCTTTTTGAATTTAACTTTCTGAATCATGGTCATCTTTATAAGGGATTTTGAACACGTCATTTTTTAATACAATAAGTAGAATTTGGACTACCTGAAAATGAGCCACATCTTTTTGTATGAGACATGTAAGCAAGCTGTTACAGTACAGTTGTGAAGATACAGAAGTATCTGGAGTCAACTCCAGTCATATGACTGAGCTTTGAGATGATGCTTATTATTAATTATTATTATTATTAATTATAAATAAAAATATGCTACAAATAGATGGAAATGTGAAAACTCCTATATGCATGACATCCTTAATGTCAGTCACATCTGGCCACTTAATATTATGTTAAAAATATCCAGACCTGAGGATAATTCAAAAGATATTTCAAGAACTGCAGATATTGCAACTTGTTAAACTTCACCAGAGGCTCAAAAGTACATTGTATTAGTATGAGTCTTTACATAATTCCAATTTATACAGCTCTCCTTTTGGCTGTCCTTGCTTGACCCCCCTACACTGCAGTGGCTGGTTAAAGCCCATCTTATAAGCCCAGGTAAAACTCATAAGGCAAATGAAGCATACGGGGCTGCAGCAGGCACAATCCCCTCCATCTGCCAGCCTAAATCCTCATCCACAGAATAAAAATCACTCCTTACACTTTATATTCTTTAATCCAAGTGCCACTCATGCGTCCACAAAAAATAGCGCATTTCACAAGGGCTGTGTTAATCGCCACTTCCCATCGCGGCTTATGTGAGAATTCCTATGGATTTTCTGACATTTTCCCCATCGTCTTGTCAGTCTGTTCCACGCTATTTGTTCCACCCTGCTGGATTTATCCGATCTGGGATTAAATTGCTGAGTTTAGGTGGCAAGGTGACATGGATTCCAGGGGCCACGTTTCTTTCATTTGCAGATTCCAAGCTGTCTGATAATGGTTTAACTGTTACAAGCTTGGAGTTGTTTAAAACCCACCTGGGAGATTGCCTATGAGGCAGTTTTTCAGCATTCCATTTGCAGCTAAAATCTTCTTGAAAATGTGAGACAGGTTCCTAGTCTGACAATATTCAAATGCAGGTTAAAACAGTTCTGTTTAGCTGTGCATACAACTGAAGATTTTATCTTCACTGTTGTATGATTTAAAATCAGTTGGATTTTCCTTCTGAGTTGACTGAGCTATACAAGTAAACTTGCCTTGCCTTCCCTTGGAATAAATCAACAAAAAAAAACAGGTAGAAAAACAACATACATGTTAGACAGTGTGTTTGAGGTGTAAAGACTATAACCGCGTTTCCACCGCAGGAACTTCGGGGTAATATTCCAGGGCCAGCCTCGTCGGTGCGTGTCTCCACTGCAGGAACTTCCCCCACAGGGCCATTTACAGGAACTTTTACAGGGGGCCGACGGAGTCAGCAGCATTAGCCTAGCAGGATACGCCTAGCAGACGCCATTTGAAACAACAACAAAACAGCACGGCATTGATTCAGACGGGTTTTGAGGCATTGCAGCAAAATCAAAAGATATATTAAGACATCAGCTTCACCTTGAAGCACCGGAGATTCATCACTCTCAAAAACAAGCTGTGAAAAGTTTTAAAAAACTGAAGCACGACTATTAAAAAAACCCAAAGACCACAACAACCGGAGCGGTTACGACCGTAAAATAAACAAATGGGTTTGGCGCATGGATCTACAATAATAACGGGTTTGGCATAAAGAGTTTCGCATATGCGGCTATCAAAACTCATGACATTGCCGAGTGGTCCTACTCTACAGTGGAGACGCAGACACTGAGAGGACCGAGGGAGAGGAAGGTTCCTGTAAAATAGTGATGTGCGATTCGTGAACGAATCGTTCAAAACTCGAGATTCACTTTACTGACTCGGGAGTCGTGATTCCCCGCCTCCATTAACTCGTTCACTAACTCGTCCGCCCACCACTTTCTAAACTGCGACCCCCAGACTGCGTTTTCTACTAGCCACAATGAATGACACTCTAATATTACGTGTGTGACTGTGTGTGTGTGTACTGTAGCTCGTTTGAGCACAGAAACCAAAAGCTTATTGTTTACAACCATCTACTTCACCGTAACGTCCTCCTTCCTGCCTGCCCGCGCCTGCTAGTACGAGCCGTACGAGCAGTGAACGACTCACTGTGGTTCTGGATCAGCCCCTTCCCGCTCCCCTTCGAGTCGTTCAGCTCTGAACGAATCGTTCATCTGATCTGACTCACTCACTCACTCAGCATCAAGCGAGTCGAAACAACAGGACAGGACACCGACTCTTCTCGTAACTCTCGTTCTCTAACTGGGTTGAAAAAAGTAGTTTCTTTTGCCCCATCTGACAAAAAATAATAACCCTTGTGGTGACAGTTTTTGGAGTAATTACATAAAACCAGCCGCAGCAAATACACGGACGTCAAAGGCCTTTTATCAATGCAGAGACGCCCTTCTGACGCCATGCTGAGCTTTGTGAGGGCCCCCTGCTGTCTGTCACACCCTTGTGTCTTTCGTATCTTGAATCTGTATGCCTGCTTCTATCCATATGTCCCTGCTGCCAGGAAGGAGCCGGGCCCCCCCCGACACCTACAGACAATGGCGATCACTCTTGCCCCCTTTCACCTCTTGCATATGTATCGGTCTGTATGTGTGCACCTTCTACATCCTGCAGTCTGTTTGCATCCCTATGCGCCTCCTGCACCGGTGGCCCCCTCCCATCTGTTGTGGGCGGGACTGGCTTTCGTGTGTGTCTTGTAATACAGGAAACTCGGGGCTCTGGGCTCAGAGCTGGTACATGCTGCTTTTTGAGTGTATGTGCTGGCTCTCCGCACGTGCGTTAACAATAAACTTACGCTTTTGATCAGACAAAGGACCTTTGAGTTTTCTCCTTCATGGGGTATATAATTCTACAACACCCTCTACAGGTATTATGTGAGGTAGATTGAAAAATATAATTGGCTATTTATTAAGTTATTTGTTCAGCTGTGTTTCTCTCGTCGGACAACAGGAGTTCCGCCTCGAACATTATTGGCGTTACAATGATTGTCATCAATAAAAAATGAATGTGTGAAAAATATCAAAGTTGTTTGTATTTATTATTTATATAATATAATTGTTATGACCTTTTTTTTTTTTTACCAGGAATGTAGGTTTTAACACGGAATACATTTATGTAACACCACATTTTTGGCGGAAAGTTTTAAATATTTTTATAGAAAATGGATAGTAGCCGCAGAAGAAGCGATATTTGGATGCACTTTGAAATAACAGGCCCATCACGAGCAAAATGTCAACTCTGTTCGTGTTATTGTATTTCTTGTATTGTGACAGCCCCTCGCTTGGAATGTTGTTGCTGCTTTGTTCACAATTTTACTGTTGAATTGTTAAATTTAAAGAGTTTATATTTTGTCAAATTAGTTTACATATTTGTTATTGTTACCATTTATCAAATTTTAATAAATGTTTTGATTGTAAATTGCCATTTTGTGTTCATGTATGTTTTTTTCTGAACAACTGAATCACTGAATCAAATGACTCAAAACACCCGATTCACTTTGGTGAGTGATTCACTTTAACTCGAGTCAGTAAAATGAATCGAACTTTACATCACTACTGTAAAAGTTCCACCCCGCTCCTTTTATCAGGAACTCCTGCGGTGGAAACGCGGCTAATGGGATTTGAGGTAGGTGACGGGGCAATACCAATGGTTACTTTTATGTTTGTGTGTGCGCCTATGGATTTTTGTTGTTGTTTTTAGATTAGAATTAGAAAAGCTGTATTGTCTTGCATAGTGACTGGCAAATACACACACACACAAAAATGGTGTGTGGCAAAGTGATTGATTTTATGCAGAGGGTTTGGTTTGACTGAGGAAAGGAAGAAAGTACAGTTCCTGTACTTTCAGAGGTGAAGAGATGTCGATGTATAGGAGATCCCTTTTGTGAGCTTTTAATCATGTTATAATCATTTTCGTCTCCACACAGAATGCAGCACGGTGGCAAAGCAGTTAAGGCTTGTGCTTCACAGCAAGAACTCTGTGTAGAGTCCACACAGTCTCTGCCGCTAAAAACATGCACTATAGGTCTGGGTGTCTAGAGGCGGCCCCGCTCCCATCACTGTGTGGAGTGAGAGGACAAATACCCAAAACAATAGTAAAGTGCTTTGTGACTCTGGTCTGTGAAAGGCAGTGTTGTACATATAATGCCGTTACATATTCAGAATACTCTTTTTGAGTAACTGCATTCCATTACAGTTACTACTTTAAAGTTGAGTTTTTAGAATACAATTACTTGGGAATACATAGTTTCTCATATTACGTCTTTAAGGTAAAAGAAAAGCATCAACAAAGAAAACTTTGTTGTTGGATGCGCAATGCGTGGACGCAGGCCTGTCGCAAGGGGGGTGCGAGGCCCTGAGCAAACTCAGATTCAGATTTATTTATTTGCCATTTGCAGTAAAACCACATTGGAAAAACTGTGCAAGACTACCCCAGTGTGCACCAGACGACACACACCAGAGCTCTTGCCACGGCGCCATGTTTACGGCGCCATGCGACAAACAGTAGAATAAACAGCAGAGAGCAAGAACATACAGTTTCACAGACAATTGGATAGACACATTGTGCTTTGTATAAACCACGGATTTTTTTCTCGGGATGAGCACCTCCGACTGCCGGCCCAATGTGGCTGTCAGAGGGGGGCGGGGTCAGGGAGGGGGTGAGTCGGAAACACAATGAGGAGTGGAGGGGAGGGAGGGAGCAAGATGGATAGGTAGAGGGAGGCGGGGGAGCGGGATCCTTGCTGGAGACTGAAATAGTGTGAGTTGTTGTAGATGGGGACCTTGTTATTATGGCCTTGGCCGAGGAATGTGAGATAAGAGTGGAGAGAAGACACAGCAGGAGAAAAACACATCGCCTGAGAGGGACAATATTGTATGCAATGTAGCAGTCAAAAACAGGCAGATATTCTATTAAGTCCAATTAAACCGAATTGCGGCGCCCTCAGACCTCCGTACACAGGGGCAAATCCAAGCCGGGTCAGAGTTCAAGCCTGACACACGATGTCATTCAATCTCATCTCCAATGTTTTAATGTTTTATTCCCTTCGAGTGAACGAGCTGCGAGGTCTTTTATCAACTGTTCCACCAACACCACTCTCCTTTGTCCAGACACGGCACTCTCAACCACGACGCGGCTTAGCTCCTTGTACATCCCATCAATTTTGTCGGCCAGCAGCTCGTGAATCTTGCGAACTGCCATGCCTCCGAATTTGCGATAGAAGAGGACCGCTCCAAACCCAAACAGGAGGATCCCCACCACCAAAATGCCAAAGATATATACGTCTTCCGAATCTTCAATGGACAGGGTCGACAGACAGAGGGGCTGAAACTTGTTCCAGCTGTCAAGAGTATACCCCGCAGGTGAAGTCCCGTCCGGGCACACAGGCTCTCCAGACCCACGCTTACGTGTTGAAAAGATAGAATCAATTGCGTTGAGGGACCAGTTAATCATTTCCATTCTGTTAAAGTTGTCTGTGGCAAAACTCCAGGAAAAAGACAAAAACAGGAGATAGCAAGCAGTCAGAAGCAGGAGCGGTCTGAGACACGTCTTTGCTCGACGGAGGCGGAAGAACTCGAAACGCGAGCCCCTGCTCTGACACTTTTTTCCCAGATCTGGGGAAAGTTTTTCCTGTTATAACATTTGACATGAATTTCTCAGCACGCGCGCAGAAGTGTGTCCTCGCTCCAATGCAGCGTCGGGCGCGCGCACACACACACAGTTGGCGCTTGACATTGCAATATTGGTCAGTCTTTTTAGCTGACATGGCTCTTTCGTCCTGTGACATGCCTCTTTGATTGAACCAAAAGGAGTCGTCTTCTTTATCTAATAGTTAAATTGCGGCAAAATGCGCCAAAATGGCTATGAGGCGGAGTCAATATTTGTTGTATTTTTTTTTCTCATCAAAAAACGTTTTTGCCATTCCTCCACACTCTGACAACAACATACGCTCCTGCTCCTCCTCCTTCACACACTTTGACCACAACAACATACTCTTCTCTTTCTCCTTCACACACTCTGACCACAACAACATACTCTTCTCTTTCTCCTTCACACACTCTGACCACAACAACATACTCTTCTCTTTCTCCTTCACACACTCTGACCACAACAACATACTCTTCTCTTTCTCCTTCACACACTCTGACCACAACCTACAAGCTACTCCTCCACACACTCTGACCACCACAAGGCGTTTTATGCCCAAAATCCACTCCACTCGCAGTGGGCGCTAAAACTAGACATACGGTGTGTTTGCTAATGCTTTAAAAAAATATGTTTTTGATGTTGATATTCGGACTAAACATTGGCAATAACAGCGCTCACACACCTGTCACACCGCGATCCTCCTCCTCCTCAGCTCACACGAAGGGGTCTGCTCCTCTGCTCACACCTGTCTCGCTGCTCCTCCTCCTCCTCACACAGAAGACGCGAGTATCTATCTCTCCTGCCCTGCGCTCATTCCCGTTACTTTCTTCGTAACTCACTCAGACACTCCTTAAAAAGTTATCTGACAGCTCCGTGAGGTTTTTTTCGGAGTTGCGTATATAGCTAAATCTCTAAACCTCTAAATCACAGAGGTCCAGAGAAAGGGGTTTAGGGGTCCAAACTTGGAGCGCAGTCTGCCCTTTGGGTACCCTTAAAGCTGCACTAACTGACTTTGGGATTTTGAAGCCGCGGACTCGCTGGCCTCGCTCTTTCTGCTCCCCTCCCCGCACCCACGAAGCTATCGCCCCCCACACACACACAGTGTTGAGACGGACTAGCCTCTCCCAATATGGATAATACATGGATATGGATTTTCACGTGGATGGCGTGACCATAGAACGATAGAACCGGGAAGCGCGGAGGAACGAGACTTTCTTTTGGATGGCTGTTTCGCTGTGTAAGCAGTACCCGGTGACGAAGACGAGAAAGTTTCAGGTTAGCTCCGCCGCTTGTTGTGCTAACTCAGCTGTCTGTGGTAACGGACCTTGAGATTTCTCACGAAAGTGGGGGCTAGTGGTGCGCTGTGATTGGTCACAATCTGCGACCCGAAACACATTCTCTTCCTTGTTTCATCAAAACTCGATCGAAAATATAATGTCAGGCCAGCACAAATCTGCGCTACTTTTTCTTCAAAAGGACGTATATCCCAATGCACTACATGGACATGGATAGTATTTTCGTAATTAATACAAAAATAAAGTCAGTTAGTGCAGCTTTAAACTAGTGTATTTATTTTTTTTTAAAATAAGGAAGGAAGATTGCGAGGCCCTGTGTGGTGCAAGGCCCTGTGTGGTGCGAGGCCCCGTGCGACGGCACAGGTCGCACAGCCCCTCCGACGGGCCTGCGTGGATGCAACAAGTCCAGGCAAACAGCACTGAGGTGACTGTGGTTTAAAAACATGGAGGAGTCAGCCTTGGAATCAGAGACCATACACAGCAAATTCAACAGTGTTAAATCAACACCCACAGTGTTAATTTTAACACCAATAAAGTGTCTATATGCATCCACTTTTTTAAGTGTTAAATTAACACTTAAGTGTTAGATAATTGACACCCAATTTTTGTTGAATCAACACTCTATGGTGTTAAAAATCAACACTACACCAATACTATATACAATACAATACAATACAATACAATTTATTCTTGTATAGCCCTAGGTCACAACAGAAGTCATCTCAGAGGACTCAGAGAACCATTGAAATCACCAACACAGGTCAGAGAATCAACAGTTAAAACACATGAAGAATATAAAGCACACACAGAAGAAAATGTCCATACATGTTGTAGAATGCTAAAGTGTCCTGATCATCACCAATCCTTTCTGTTGGACACTAACTGTCCAACAAGACCCTCCTGCATCGACAAGGAAAAACTCTTAAAAAACCCAGTGGGAAAAAGTGAGAAACCTTGGAGGAGAACTAGGGAAACCCACAGGGAGGGAGACCCATATGAGAAAGGGATCCGCTCCTCCGGACGGACAGGCTAATGATCTAGGACCTAAGCTAGCTACAGAACGTGGACCAGTGGACGCTGAACGTGGACAGGTCCGGTGCAGGACTGAAGCACTCCCAGGCGGGTCGGGCGGGGCAGTCCGCAGGTGTAGATGGAAGAGGCCAGGCTCAGAGATCCCGTCATCGTACCATGAAACAGACAATGGGACAACGGGTGAATAGCAATGAACAAACTACAGTCAGAATCCTAAAAATGCTAAACAGATAAAGTAGGAAGGAGGAGAGGATAGTGCTCAAGTTACCATACTTCTCCCAGCAAACTGACTCCCTATGCAGCTTGACTAACACTCTGAGGAGTTTAACCTTCTCCGAGTCTTACCTTCCTAGCCATATGCTAAACTAAAGAGGACTGTTTTAAACCTAGCCTTGAATAAAGAATAACATACAGCATAAAGACTACCATGTTAAAGACTTTTCTTTTTTCCCGTGCATACAACTAGAGAATTTTATCTTTTTAACACACCTTGTTATTTATTGTTGTAACTTTTTGTGTTTTTAACTATTTTATTGTTTTTAATTACTTGTGTGATTTTTATGTTTTTAAATTACTTATGTGATTTTAATGCTTTTTAATTACATATGTGTTTTTAATTGTATTTTAATGGTGATGATTTGTGCATTGTGTGGTGTGGACTGTGAGGCGCTTTGTGTTGCCCTGTGCAGGAAAAGCGCCCTATAAATAAAGATTGATTGATTGATTGATAATATATAACATAATATACAACATAACACAATACATTATTGAATAATATATAACATAATATATAACATAATACAGCATATATATATAATATATACACTACATATTATATATTACCTAATTATATGCTAAATTAAAGTAAAGTGCTTTAAGCCTGGCCTTGAATGTGGAGACCGTATCTGCTTCCTTAACATAAATGGGAAGCTGATTCCACAGTAAAGGAGCTTGGTAGCTAAATGCTCTGCCACCAACAGTGACCTTTGAGACCTTAGGGACCACCAGACGTCTGGCGTTTTGTGAGCGCAACGCTCGACCTGGTTGATACGACACTAACGTGTCTTGGAGATAAGAAGGAGCCAAGCCATTTATGGCTTTATATGTTAAGAGTAGGATTTTAAACTTTATTCTGTACTCCACAGGGAGCCAGTGGAGTGATTTTAACACCGGAGTTATGTGCTCCCTCCTTTTGGTACCTGTTAAGATCCTAGCTGCTGTATTCTGAACGAGCTGGAAGCTCTTCAAAGAGGCTTTAGGGCACGCTGCCAGTAAAGCGTTACAGTAGTCGAGCCTTGAGGTGACAAACGCGTGAATGAGTTTTTCCGCGTCACTTTTAGGAAGGAAATTCCTAATTTTAGCGATGTTCCGTAAGTGGAAGTACGCCGTTTTAGTTGCTTGGCTTATATAAGCCTTGAAGGAGAGTTCTTGGTCAAAAATGACTCCAAGATTCCTCACAGTGTTACTGGGTATTATACTGACATTATCGAGAGTAACCATCTGGTTAGTGAGGGAGTCACGCAGGCGCTTCGGACCGAGTAGGATCACTTCTGTCTTCTCCGGGTTGAGAAGTAGGAAGTTAAGAGTCATCCACATTTTAAGGTCCTTTATGCAGGCACTGAGCTTTTCTAGCTGATCTGTCTGATTAGGCTTCATCGACAGATAAAGCTGTGTGTCATCTGCATAGCAGTGGAAATTAATTCCATGCTTTTTAATAATGTTTCCCAGTGGCAGCATGTAGAGAGTAAAAAGAATCGGTCCGAGTACCGAACCCTGCGGCACACCGAATTCCACTCCAGAATAAGGCGACGAGTCCTGATTCACATTGACGAAGTGATATCGATCTGATAAATAGGATTTAAACCAGCCAAGAGCTGTTCCTCTAAGACCTATATCACATTCTAGCCTCTGCAGTAGAATGCTGTGGTCTATTGTGTCAAATGCAGCACTAAGGTCCAGTAGGACCAGCACTGACACTTGTCCATTATCGGCAGCTAGTAGTAAGTCATTTGTGACTTTGACTAGTGCCGTTTCAGTGCTATGATGAGCTCTGAATCCTGATTGAAAGACTTCAAACATATCATTTTCCTGCAGGTGGCAGCGGAGCTGCTCAGCTATAAGTTTTTCCAGGATTTTAGATATAAAAGTGAGGTTTGAGATCGGTCTGTAGTTTGTAAGTATTTCTGGGTCCAGGTTTGTTTTCTTCAGAAGGGGTTTGATTACCGCGGTTTTAAAAGCTTGTGGGACATAGCCACATTGTATGGATGCGTTTATTATATTTACGATAGGCTCAATTATCAAAGGAAGTATGTCTTTGAAGAGCCATGTCGGGACTGCGTCTAACATGCAAGTTGAGGCTTTTGAGGATGTGACCACAGAGATCACCTCTGCTTGGCTCACAGCCATGAATTTATTAAGGCCCACTGAAGAGTCTAAGTGGGAAGTCACGTATGCCGCTTCAACCTGTCCACCACTAACAGCAGGAGCAACCTCCTCCAGCTTGTCACGGATGGATGTAATTTTATTATTAAAGAAGTGGAGAAAGTCGACACTGCTCAGTGAGCTTGGAATTTTAGGCTCGATTGCGCTATGGCAGTTTGTGGGTTTAGCGACGGTACCAAACAAAAATCTACTGTTGTTTTTATTCACTTCTATTAAAGTTGAATAGTATTGAGTTCGAGCCCCGCGAAGGGCCTTCTTGTAGTTTCGGAGACCTGCTTTCCACTCCCTGTGGACAGGCTCCGAGTGGGAGTGGCGATATAGCCTCTCCAATTTTCTGACGTCCTGTTTTAAAGTGTGGAGTTGAACACTGTACCAGGGCGACGATGATCTAATCCTAATGGTTTTCTGTTTTAAAGGAGCTGCTGCATTTAATGCAGATTTTAAAGACTCCATAGTGTTGCCCACCGTTTGGTCAATGACTGAGGGACTGCAGCTGCTGTGAACAGGTTCACCTGCAGCAGTATTCAACATAGGCTGTATTAGTTCTTTGAACCTTGTGATAGATTTATCATTTAAGGTTCTTTTCATTATGGTTTTATCTTGCGGGACAGGAAAGTCCTCCAAAGCGAGATCAAACGTGATCAAGAAATGGTCAGACAGCAACGAGCTTTGACGCTGGATGTCAACATTGGAGACATCACAGCCGTAGGTCAGGACAAGGTCCAAGGTGTGGTTATGAATGTGAGTAGGTTCCTCGACATTCTGAGTAAAACCAACACCATCTAGTACGGCGCTGAAAGCTTTGTTTAAGCTGTCAGTGCTGTCGTCCACATGTATATTGAAGTCTCCAGCTATAACTATGTTTTCCCATTCCAAAACTAGGTTTGAAATGAAGTCAGAGAATTCTGTTAGGAACTCGCTGTAAGGACCAGGAGGTCGGTATAAAACTATAAATAGTACTGCTTTTTGTTTTCTCCACCCAGGACAGGTGATTGAAAGTGTTAAGTTTTCAAACGAGTGAAAAGCGTTGTTGGTTTTGGGACTAAGAACCAAGTTGGTGTGTGATATAATCGCAACACCACCGCCGCGACCTGTAGCTCTGGCTTTCTGGTAGTTAACATGCGTCGGAGGAGTGCACTCATTCAATCTGACGTAGTCGTCCTGTTGGAGCCAAGTCTCCGAGAGCGCAAACAGATCCAAGCCCTTGTCTATAATAAGTTCGTTTATGAGAAGCGATTTAGACGAGATTGATCTGACGTTCATTAAACCACATTTAACAACCCTACCGCTAGAACTATTTCTGTCTGTCTGAACTTTTATTAAGTTACTGTGTCTGACACCTAGGTCAGATTTCCTCGCATATAGTGCTTTAGACTTCAAGCGGGGAACACACACAGTTTCAATCTGACTAGGTTCTGAGGCTAGTAACTGAGCACACACAGGCACACACACACATGCACACACAGTTTCAATCTGACTAGCCTCTGAGGCTAGTAACTGAACAGATGGGGGCTCAGAGGTTGTGGCAGAGCAGCTCTGCACCCGGGCCTCAGTTCTGCATCGTCATTTGAGCCGAGCAGAACAGTTTAGAGCCAGGGCCAAATTCTTAGCCAAAAGGGATGTACCCGCCAACGTTGGGTGGGATATCATCCGAGCGGATGAGACCGGGCTTTCCCCAAAAGGCACTCCAATTGTCAACATGAACAACACCACTTCGAGGGCACCAGCCAGACAGCCAGCGGTTGAAAGCCGAGTGTCTGCTGAATGCTTCTGCACTGCTAGTGCTAGGTAGGGGCCCAGAGAAGATGACAGTGTCGGCCATTGTGCTAGCCAGCTTGCACACGGCGGCGACTTGCAGCTTCAACACCTCGGACTGTTTCCGCCGAACGTCATTACCACCCGCGTGAATAACAATTCGACGGAAACGCTGCTTGTGGGTCATCATGAGCCTCAGATTCCCTTCAATATCACCAAGCCTGGCCCCAGGGAAGCACCGAACACTTTATGGTGTTGTATTCACATTACACTGACGTTAGTGTTAAAATAAAGTGTTAAAAATGAACACTGCTTTATTCAACACCAACACCAGTTAAGTGTGAAGACAACAAAACTCAGTGTTGGAAATCATTAACACTACAAGGTGTTAAACAGAAATGGCACTAGCAGGTGTCAAATTTCCAAATGTAATAAAAGACAAATAGCAGAAATTGTATGGAAAAAGTCCTTTGTATTGGAAATTCAATGCATATTAACAAAACTGCAGTGAGGTACAATAAACATTTTTTCATCATTTTCAGGTGAAAACTGCCTGTCGTATGGTCTGTAATAGATGAGATCAGCCAAACAAACTACACTGAAAACATCCTCTAACTCTTCAATGCAGAATGCATTCAGATTAGGGCTGGGATAAACGATTATTTTTTAAACGATTAATCTAGCGATTATTTTTTTCGATGCATCGATTAATCACGATTATTTTTTTTGCTTCGATTCGATTTCGATTCGATTCGATTCTCGATTATCTCCCCATTAATTGACTAATATTGATGTATACATGTTGATTTAAATATTTTAATGAAAAAAACATGAATTCCTTCACAAAAAATATGTATTGCTTGCTCTTAAAATTAAAAAATAAGACATTCTTAGAGGTAGCATAAAACCTCAAAGCCTTGAAAACACAGCTTACTGAAAAAAGTGCATCTTATCATTCTTGAAACAAATATTTGATGCTTAGCATTCAATAAAAATATGAAAAAGTTCAGCCAAATACTTGTGTAGAGCAACTAAAAGAAAACAGTAACCAATGTAAACTTGAAGGCTTTAAGCTAAACAAAGAGTGCTTTTCCAGCAAAAACAGTGGGAGCCATCAGCCTGTCATGGCTACATAAGAGTGTAGAGTGGCCACAGGACGCGTCATCAGCCTACATCAGCAGCCGCGGACTGCTATGAAAACATTAGCTTTGTGGTTTCACAGGCGCAGTTGACTGCTTAAACTAAACTTTGCACGAAATTTTGACTCTTAAAACCCACATGTGACAAAACGGAACCATCAACATATCGCCTCAAATTGCATTAAAAGTGACATTCGTGTCTGAATTCGTTCGTATTTTAACTTTTAAAGAAATTCACGGTCCGCCATCTTGGTTTGCTTCGGCTGCCGTGAGACGCGCATGCGCAGGTTTGCATTACATGATAAACAGCTGAGGCTGTGCATCTCTTCAAGACAGTGTATCTCAGCGTTACACCGGCTTGCACTTCTCTAACACGGCACTCGCATTGCTACCGCTCGCCGCCATCTTTGTTTTGTGTGTGACGCACCGACGCGCATATTATACGTCGGTGTATTTTTTGCGTCGACGTCACCGATTACGTCGACGCGTTGTCCCAGCCCTAATTCAGATGATCATTGAAATGCATGGTACAAACTTCAGTTGCCAAAAGAAACACTTCTTCCTCTTTGATGATGATATTGATAATCTTCTTGAACACAGGCATTTCATTTTTAACACTAGCACAAACGAACATTCCTTTCTGATACTCAGTTCCATAGACTTTTACCCAGGAAGTCGTGGACACACTAGACACATTCAAAGTTGGAGTGGAACTCAAGGCAACACTGCCGTCCAAATTGCTTGTCAAGACATGTTTAATTGGGCCAAACTGTAATCTTTTGAAATAAAAATTCTCCCAATGAAAAGCCAACTGATGCTGATGTTTCTTTACTAAAGTTTTAGTTAAGTTTTTAAAACTTTTCACAGACCTCTTGAAGAAATTGTGCTTCCCTTCAAATCGCATACACCACATGTGTATAAGTGGACCTATTTTCCTAATACATCGGGGGTAGTGTATCATTAGATGATGCTTTGGGATGAGCCTCTTATCTGTAAACACCAACTTAAAAAGTTTGTGATGGTCAGAAATTAGGTGTTTCAAATAATAAGTCATACCATCTGTTATAATAGGTGAGAATACAATGTTGACGATCTGAATCAAAAGCATAATAACATTCCAATGACTGTTATTGTGAGCAACTAGGTCACCAAAAATCAAGGGAGTATTTCGCAAAAGGCACCAGGACTGGATGGCATTGAGCCCGAGATCATTTCCATCATCATCAACTTTGACTCCACTGGGTCTGTTCTTTCTCTCATTGTATCCATAGTTAAAGCTCTGAATCCTTTGAGAGAGGGTGTTTAAAGAAATGTAGTCCTTCACCAAATACTGAAAAAGAAGCTTTAACTCATACTGCACAACACCTTCTAGTACTGTAGGTCATGCATAAGATCCACTGCATAGTTGTCTGAGCAATGAAAAAAATGCAGAGCATTTAGGGGACAGGTTCTTTTAACACCAAATGAGTGAACTCGAGTGGGATTTTGTGCCATGGCATTGCAGTGTTCAGAGTACAGCTCCTTTGTGCGAAGAATTAAGTCTGGGACATCCTCACTAAAGACTGACTGCAAACATGTCTTGTCAGTTAAACAAAATCGACAACAGTAAGTGGCACTAAACGATTCAACCATACCAAAAAGTCCATGTATAGCCAAATTATCCCCAGTAACCTGAATAATAGACCCCTTAATTGGCACATCTGAAAAGGGTACCTGGATTCCCTGTGTCTCCAAAACTTTTTAGTCATGAACTAGAGGCTGTAGGATTGGCTCAAAACCATATTTTTTCAAGTCCTCTGAATGAAATAGTGCAACAAGATGAATGTTCATCAAAACAGAATTCAGTTTCATTGGTAAATTTCTTAAAATAAAGTAAACACAGCCAAGTTTGTGAATTCCCTTTTTAGATCCTAGCGGATTGGCAGTTTCAAAGTCATCATAATAACGTTGAATTTGAAGAGCATGTTCTTGTTGTGAAAATAATGGATGATTTCTGAAATATGAACCATCATTGATATCTTTGAAAAGGCCATCTTCATGAAGCTTTACTTGCTGGAAACAGTTGCAGAGTTCCTGGTTGGTGAACATTGACTCAAGAGTTCCCAAAATAGGCACATACACAAATTTGTCGTTCACAGGAATTTGAGTGTACACACCAGTAGTCCTATCTTTGCGTAGATCATAACGCACACCAAGAACATGCTCTACTGGCTCCACAATTTTCCATTTCTTCTCAAAATGTCTTTGCCTCTTAGTTTCAGTATTGAGGGATGAAAAGGGATTTTCAAGCTGCTGAAAACAGTCTTCAACTTTATTTAGAGTTTCTTCAGTTACTTCAGATGAAATAGTTTTAAGAACAGCATCCTGCGCTTGGACATGAACGTCATTGACTAATTCCTCCATTGAACTAACTAAAGACTGCACAGTACCTTCGGAAACTCCAGAGGCCTGTACTTGAGCCACAATAGAGCAACACATATCCAGTAACTGTCTTTTTTCAGAAGCTGGGTTACTAATGACAGAAACTGCAATTAGTGGATCAGGAACATGACCATTACTGTCACCCTGGTCCATAGGGCCAACAGAACAAGAGGCTACAATGTCTCTGTGTACTCTCATTAAATGTTTCTTGAATCCACAATAGGTGTAAAAAACAGAAGAACACCCATTCTCAACCCATTTCAAACGCAAAGTACGTCCTGGATACATAGCATGACTGAACTTCAAATGTTGAAAAAAAACAGAACAAGTTTTGTGCTGCAACTTGCAAATGAAACAGGTGAACATTTTCAAACCTCAATATGATCCATTTTTGCCCGTATTTCCTTGACCCGTGGACTCTCTTTGGTCGTGCCGATGTCAATCCCATATACCGTTGTCTGAATGAAGGTGTAGAAGTTGCACAAAGCCTCGTCATAAGATACAGCAAAGACAAAGTGGGCCTTAAACAGTTCGTCGAAGGCAGCCACAGCTGTCTGCGCCACGCAGGGAATGGCCTTCTGATCGAGGATGATGTAAAACTTATGGATGCTACTCTTCTTTTCTCCAACACAGAGGAGGAAGGGCTGTGCTGATCCAACTCTCTCAAGGAACGTCACCATGCTCGTCCCCACCTAAGAGTGTTTAAGGGGAAATTAGGAATAGTATTTTGTGTTGTTTAAAGTAGTACTAGAATTGACCATGCTGCTATCCAGCATATATAACTATAATATGTGTTTATAATATTTCGGGTGTTCATTTTGACATGTTAAGATGAATAATCTTAATGTTTGAAGTGGCACTTTTTCACTTCCGCATAGAAACACTAGGGGGCGCCAAAATTGCAGCGATGACGTAGGTGAATGATCCTTTTCACAGCAGTCATGGCTGGAATCTGTATGAGCAGCGAGTTAATTGATGAATCTGGGGGAGAATCGGAGGTTTCACTGTCCGGGGACCGTAAGGGCAAGTAATTAGTTTGAATCTCACATATAAGGCTAAAAAAGGTTAAAAGAGTTGCACACTATTATGTACAAAACTGATGAAAATATGTTTATACCTTGTTCAGATGACAGTGAAACCTCAGATTCTCCCTCAGATTAATCAATTAACTCGCTGCTCATACAGATTCCAGCCATGACTGCTGTGAAAAGGATCATTCTCCTATGTCATCCCTGCAATTTTGGCGCCCTCTAGCGTTTGTGAAAAAGTGCGACTTCAAAGCAGTTTTTTTTAACATAATTAATCTTAACATGTCAAAATGAACACCCAAAATATTATAAACACATATTGCAGTTATATATTCTGGATAGCAGCATGGTAAATTCTAGTACTACTTTAATTACTGAAGACGCATAGAAAAAGGGCAGACAAATGGTGGCCCTGCCTGGAACCAACCAACTCCAGGCAGAAAGTCATGCTCGTCTCTAAAGGAACAGGAGACCTGCACCAGACACACACATACCTGGGCTTGCTCAGGTGCATGTCTGGGGTTTGGTTGTAGACTGTTTTTTGATTGACCCAAACGGTGGCAGCAGGACTCTGTGGGTGTTTGATCTAAGGACGCATGAGCAGGAGAGAGAGGAGCGATGGAAGGCAGGAAGAATACAGAGAGGTGCAGGCATCATTTGGAGGCAGTTTGAACAGTAAAGGTGACTCTAGAGCTAGCAGAGATCATGTGGAGGGTCAGGGCAGCAGACCAGCGCTGCACCCCAAAAGCCACAGAAAAGCGGACAATCATTAATACCATCACTGAGCCCACACAAGGAGCCAGCTGTAACGATGGCCGGACTTTTCTGCTTACTCCTGCTGCAAGCTCAGTGATAGCATGAGCGATAATCCGCTTTTCTTTTGCTTTTTTTGGGGTGAACCGCTGGTCTGCTGCTCTGACCCTCCACATCTTGTCAGTTCTAGAAAAACCTTTACTGCTCAAACTAAGCTTTTCCCTGGCTGTAGTCCTCCTGCCTTGTATTGCCTCAGTCTCTCCTGCTCACAGCGCTCAGACACTAAACTTTGACCAAGACACCCACAGAGCACTGCTGCCACCTGCTGGCACAATAAAACACGGTCTACAGCCAAACCCCAAACACACAGAAAATAGTGAAAAACCTTTCTTTTTTTCAATTTGCGTAATAATAAATCTATGGCAGTCAATGAGCTACGCACAGCTGACCAAAAAAGGGACAAATCATAGCAAGTTAAGTGTTAAGAGGCAAAACAATATTCAGTCATCATTTATGTCCTGAACGTACCTTCATGAACTTGACCACATGGTCAGTGGCGTCAGTTGCACTGATTCTCCCAAATTTTTTCCCCTTCTAGGTTGGAGGCAGGAGATGAACCAGGAGTAGGATAGCGGCCAAGTCACTGTCCCATCCTAGTGGATTAAAATGACAACACCCACATCCCATGAGTATACACAGTCACAGTTCTGGCAAACAATAGCCAACTTACCATAATCATTAGATCCCTCTTGAGCAGACAGCAGGTCATCCACATGGGGACCAGGGCGAAGGCATTTGCAGACACTGATGATCCTCGGTTTGTAGAATGTTGGCCATTTTGAAATAAACTTTCCTGAAGTGTCCTCTCCCAACAACAACTTGAAGTCTTGGTTAATCTAACAAAGACAGAAAACATGTCAAAACATGGTACCAGTGTTCCCCATTTCAGACAAAAAGGCCTCTGTCCCCCTCAGTCTGCTCTCGCTCCCCCTTCATCTGCTCTTGCTCCCCCTCTATTTGCTCTCTCGCTCCCCCTCTATCTGCTCTTGCTTGCCCTCGCTGCACCCCCCCCTGCTCTCGCTCCCGTCTTTGTTCCTCCCTGCTCTCTGTCCCCCTCCTGCTCTCGCTCCCCCTGTCTTTGTTCCTCTCTCTCTGTCCCTGTCTGCCCTGCACACCTTCCCTTCTGCTCTCTGTCCCCATCTGCTCTCGCTTCTTCCCTTCTGCTCTGTCCCCGTGTCTGCTCTGGCTCCTTCCCTTCTGCTCTGGCTCCTTCCCTTCTGCTCTGTCCCCCTCTCTGCTCTCGCTCCCCCCGTCTTCATCCATCTCTGTTCCCTGTATCCCCCTCTCTCTGCTCTCTGCCCCCCCCCCTCTCTGCCATCTCTCTCTCTAATAACCCCCCTCCCTTCCTGGTGGGTACACAACACATTTAAGAATCCGAATATAAAGCTTCTCTCCATTTCTCTTACCAAACCTGGTGTATCCAGAAATCTGGGAAAGTGATCTAGGATGGCTGAAGACTGGTCTGGATCATGTAGCATACTCTGACGATGCTTGAAAGTTGCCTTCATCTTCTCCTTCACAACTGGTTGGTCTGCTGAATGCTTCATTGCAGATATTGCTTCTCTGCATTCATCTCCAGACAGCTGTTCAGATGTCGATGTTTCACGCAGGTTCTTGGGGCCATATTGTTCAGCAGACAACAGGTCTGGGGAGGTCCTCTTGGAATCACTCATTGTATTGCGCTGGACTGTCTTGAGTCTATAGGCCAAGTAACCTTGGCCACTGCGAGGATCATAGTAATGTTCCTATCAGACAAGAGGTAGAGTCAATATTCAAATCCATCAAAGTTGATGACTGTATCAGGACTTCAAAATAAAGCTTCTACATACGAACAAATAACAGTTTCCTGTAATACTCACATAACCAGTTGGTGACGCCTTATCCTTCAAATTGGGAAAAAGGGTGACTATTCCAAGGGCATAGGACACACGGACATTGAGCGGTGGGACTCTCCTACACCAAAGCAAGAGAATCAATTTGAAATTTAGCTTAAATAAGTTTTACATGCCTGGGGTAAAAACTTGAGAACTGAGTAACAGATATTTGAAGTGTTCCAGTTATGAAGCAGACTACAATATTTAAAAAAGCATCAGTCTTTCAGAAGGGAAAGAAATGAAACGATATAGAAATGTTTGAAATAAATATGAAAAAACAATGGGGATATAAACATATATAGCAAATAAGATCATTAAAACATTCAGAGAATCCATGGTATTTAATTGATCACTTACCCATGACTCTCAATCATATCAGCCACCAGGATGTTAACGAGTTTCCTTCTCGTTTGATCAGAAAGGCCTTTGGTCATGTTGTACTCTTTCAATACGTCTTCACCTCCAGGTTTTTGATGTAGAGCTACATAGACCATCTGTAATAGAGAAGTTTTATGTAAACTAATGCATTTTGAAAATGTTTTGACATCCTATTGACAATCTTAGAACTACTTACATCTTTCGCTGTCTTACTGTCAGGCGGTCCTTCTAACAGTTGCCTGGATAAGGATGACCCCTCATCTGAGCAGAAGGAAGCCTCAGAGACCTCTTTCTCAGCTAAGGGAATAAAGGTTTAATAGTATTTAACTTTAGTTGGAGAATATATGTTACATAAGGCAACATTACCAATATTGCAAATCATATTTGTATTAAAAAGAAAACAAATAATGTTTCTATTGATACCATATTAGGCGCACATAAAAGCTTTTAATTTTAACAGTGCGCCTTATATGCCACTACACTCTGTATCATCATGTCACCGTGTCTTACCAGACTCCCCAGTGAACACCTTGAAAGACACTGCAGCAGATCTCACCAACTCATCAAAAATGTCAGCATCTACATCAACTCTTGATGAGTCTTTCAGGGCCACATCAGATTCATTTATCAGGTTGAATTTAGCTGAAACTATGATCCAAAACAATTAATGTAATTTCCAAACGATGAACCACAGATTATACAGTAGTTTTACCTTCTTGAATGAATTGAAAGTAATCATAGTGGTCTTCCTTCATTGGTACCTGAACCCATTTCAGGACACCCTTGCACTCCACTTGAACCAGCATTTCTTTGATAAAAAAATAAAATATACATGAATAAACAAATCTCAGACAGTGATTAAGAATAACATTCACATGGTTCAAACATTTACAGGAAACAGAAGCCTAATTTCAGTTCATCCCATTTTTACTAGATTTAGATCTAGTTTTGATGGCATTAAGCACAGCCTGTAAGTGCAGGATAGGATCAAAGCACAAGTCTTACATATTGACCTGAGCCTATCTGCCCAATACTACTCCTTAAACAGTCTTTATTAAAAATATCTATCAGGGAAAGGACTCAATATAAAAAATTGAATTAGAGACTTTGTTTTAAATGAATCATGTATTGTTTCTATACCATTGAAAAATAACTACTTACATAATCTTAAGCAAGAAAATGATTTGATTTTTTTGTTCAACAGAGTACAGCAGACCAGCGCATTTTTAAAATTAAGTTAACAGCACATGAAGAAAATATAGCACATTTTGCAGCCTCTTTTCTTATACCACTCCAAGTTGTCTACAGTTAAATGGTCTACAGAGGTCCAGGCCGTTACCTTGGTCCTTAAACCAGTCACGTAGTGGAAAGTGGTCCTTGTACTCAGGGTCAAGCTAACGTCCACGCTAGTTGCGGCTGAATTTGCTGCGGTGATATGCGAAATCCTAATTACAAAGCTTGCACCCAACCGTGCTCAGACACTTCCATCCGTTCATTTTTTATCCAAAATCCCCATCCACGGGGCCACCCAAAGCTCATGTTTACCGAAGTTTGTTTTCGTCTGAAGTCATGAACGCACGTAAAATGAGTCCGCCGGAATTCTTTTCCAGAAAATAACGTTCCGGTGCAAAATTACGTGCAATTATAATGCGTACATTATTTAACTCGTTATTTATGGGCAATTGATCATCTTCCCGTGTTATAGCCCAGGCCCTAATATGTTAATCTATATTTATTTGAAATATCTGACTGATGGTCAGTGGGAACATTTTCGTATTGTATTAAATATTATATTCGACTTGACTACCAGGGGTCTGCACGCGCTCCCCGGCATCTCACGCGCTCCCCGTTAACTGATATATTACAACACAATACCGTTAGCTACTACATTAATTCACATATATTTGTCTATGTATTTAAAATAGTATGTATAGCAATTACGAAATAGTAAGCAACAGTTTACACACGAATTCTAAGTGCTACAATCATATTAATTTTCCCCTGTTCGCCAAATCTTTCCTATTTTAGCTAACTAGGCAACAATCATTATTACCAAGCCTTCTCTCGTTACATTCTCAGAATGCCACCCGTTTTCTTCCTTTACCTTTTATCGTAGTTTCTGTGGCTGTGACTACACAAACTCGGAAAAGTTGGAAAGACACTTCGAAAGAAAACTCCGCTTTTTCCAGGCCTCGAATGGCGAAAGACCGCGAAACCGCTAACGTTCATGGGATATGTAGTTTTTAATACTGGTTAGCGTACTGCTCCTGCCACAAACTGCCAATTTCAGCTTTCAACTCTAACTAGCATTTTTTGTCTAATAACGTCACTATTTAAGTCCAACAATATACTCCCGTTTACACAGTAGGTTAGTTTCATTATTAGGGAGCAGACATTCACCAACATTATAACATGAGAGGGTCATGCTCAAATATTAGCTATAACCTAGCTATTACCTGATGCTACAATATAAAACTGACAGGTTGTTTGCATATTAGACTTAAGACTTAAGTCCTGAATACCCAGTCACACAGTCAAACAGTCAAATTAAGCACTTACCTCTACCGAATCGCAAATTCCCGTGAGAGAAAATGGCGCAGATGAAAGTTTTTCGTCTAGATCACGTCAGTGACGGCCGTTACGTAGGGGCGTGGCTTAAATCTGCGTCAACACCATTGACTGTGTGAAAAACTTAACACTATGATTTGACAACTCAAATCTGTATCAAGCAACACTAGCAGTGCTATTTTATAACTGTGTGGTGTTAAAATAACACCAACACTCATTATTCAACACTGTCCCTAACATTTTAACACTCATATATTTGCTGTGTATCCTCAGCGCACGGGACACAGAAACAACGCATGTGTGTGTGTGTGCGCGTACACGTAGTCTGTGGTTGCGCATGCAAAGTACCATATGCACTAATGGCAGAAGTGAAACATTTTTCTTGGTGGAAAACCGATCATATATAATAAGTAAATATAATAATTAATATAATATATTTAAAACATTTTAAATATAAAAGTATTCTAACAATTAAAAATACAGTTACTACTTTTTCCAAAGTAACGGAATACTTTACAGAATACTAGGGCCGGGACGCGATTAATTTTTTAAAATCTAATTAATTAGAGGCTTTGTAATTAATTAATCTCGATTAATCGCACTTCAATCGCATATAAATATTTGACCCGAGAACAGTGAGAAGTAATTTTTTTCACATGGATTTTTAGTTTACCATTGATGAAGGGCTGCTCCTACTCCGCCTCCTCCTTCTCCATTCACGCCGTTATTATAATCAGGGGTACACATAACTTATTCAGTGAGGTACTCCATTTGTCACGTGGTTCTTAATTGCGATTTTATACTTGCTTCTTTTTTAATGCTTAAGGTTAGATCAGCTAAAATAATCCACTCAATCCAAGTCTGTTGACTGTTAAGTGTTTGCACCGTGACTGAGCTCACCATATCAATTAATAGGGTCCTAGGTTTTCAGTGTACTATACACGGAAAAATAAATGTGTTTACAAACCGCCTTCTCAGGGACTTACTGTATATGTGGCATGAGAGAGCAAAGAAAATCCCTCTCCTGTGACTTACTTGACTGAATTGTCAGAGTTATTATAATCATGAAAGTTATGGAGACATGCACAATGTTCAAATTGGTGTAACATTATAAACGGTCCATCTGAAACTCACCCAGTGACGAAAGCTTCGCAGTGCAAAAACACATAAGATTAAAATGCGTCAAAAAAAAATTACGCGCTAACTTTGTGGTGTTAACGCGTTAAAGTTCCGACCCTACAAAAGTATTCTACCCAACACTGGAGAAAGGCGCTTATATACTGTACATAAAGATTATTCACTTATTTACTTACACATTGTCTCAGAGTGATTCATGAATGTTTGAAAACTGAATACTGCAGAATTCAAGATACCAAGCTCAGACAGACCCCATTTTGGCACGCAGCCACTGTTTACTGTGTTCCCCTTCCCCTTCATTGAGTCCACAAATAGTTGATAAAACTTTATATAAGGTATGTTGTACACGTAGCACCCGGCTATTAGTAACCTGCAACAGTGATGATAATGGGTTAAAATGGCTACCATTTTTGAGCTATTTCTCTGTTATTTTTTAGAGCAAGTTGCTATTATGCTCACATATCTTATTATGGCAGTGCAAATACACCATCCCCTCAGACAATGGCACTAAGGATAGCACTGGCAAGTGTACTTAATCAAATTGTAATTTAGCAAGAATAAAATAAATCAAATGGGAGATGATCCCACATAGATTGTAACAAAACAAACAAATACAAATCAATTTAGTTTTATTGAGACCAGAATTTAATTTACAGCTTATTTTCTTGAAAACAATAATTATTTATTGCATTCTACCTGATTGGACCTGATTCTTCTCAGAAAAAGCTACTTGAAAAAAATCTCTAGGTATATATTTTTGTTTTTATTTCTTATTATATAAGTACTTTTTTTTAACAAGTTGTGGCTAACAACCTGCTAATATTTTTTCTATGTTATTTGACATCCAACCAATAGCCTTGATTTAGATAAGAATGTTCAGAATAAATAACAAAAACACAATTTAGTATTCCTCCTTGTAATGTATGTTCCTCATTTCGAGTTGTATGTTGGTGTGTGCAACCCTCTGCAGTGAAATATCCGGAGGATGGTCTAATATGTGGAGCACCCAGGGAAATAAGGGCTTAATATTGGAGGTCAGACTAATCGCCTGCAGCCAGCCTTCCACATAGCACTTTATATTCATTTAAGCCACTGATGACACCGACACACAGAGCCATGTCCAGTGTTAGTTCCAGCAATATCCCCAGCGTAACCCCAAGTGTCCACGTGTTTGTGCCAGTTTGAACCCTGAAGAACTTTTGTCGGTTTATTGTAGCCCACAAGATGTTTGGCCCACAGGATATTTGCTTCTACGTATATATAATGTTTTAATGTCAGCTTTGCATATGACTGAGTTTTATATATTTAGTTTTCATTCTGACACCAGCAGGGACTTTGGGCAATGTGGGGTTAAGTGTCTTGCCCAGGGACACAATGACAGCAGACTTCAGTGGGAGCAGAAGTCTGTGGAGGGGATTGAACCCATGACCAATAGATTCAGAGACCAATGCTCTACCAACTGAGCCATTGTCGCACTATCATAATATTGATACTATTGAAATCATTCACACATTGGAAAATTCATGGATAAACGTCTGGAAAGTAGGGCTATAGTTGTCAAAGAAAAGCATGGTTGACCAAAAAGGGGGCGTGACAAAATCTCCCAAAACTTAGTTATATGTGTCTGGTAGAAAACAAGGTTTTTTCTAATCATATTCATGAGTTAATTCAGGAATCCCACAGTTACCTCCTATCATGGCAACATGGAAATCCTGTTCATTCACCTGAGTCCAAAAATTGTCAGGTAAGTTCTTGAATTTCTCCATTGGGATTCTTTACGCCACTTTAATTATTTTATTTACTGAGTTCTCCTTAATTTTTCCAGCAATCGTCCGGAGCGGGTATTTCTGATTTAAATAAAAAGCAGAACTTTTCAGCCTTGCCTAGAGTCTGCAACAATTTTTAAGCTACTTTTGATCAGCCGTGTTGTACATGTGTTGCCCGACTATTAGTGACCTGTGGCAGTGAAGATAATGGGTTAATATGGCTACCATGGCATGTTCTACATAATTGTAAAGCTTTGTATTTGTTTTTTTAGATCAAGTTGATATTGTGATTACATATCTTATTAGGACGATGACGCAGAGTATAGAGGAGTTATACAGAACTTTGTGGACTGGTGTCAGCGGAACCACCTCCTCATCAACGCGGGGAAGACTAAGGAGATGGTGGTGGATTTCCGCAGACGTCACTCTGTCGCTCCAGCCCCAGTGAACATCCAGGGAAAGGACATTGAGAGAGTGGACTCTTACAAGTACCTGGGTGTTCATCTGAACCACAAACTGGACTGGACTCATAACACAGACGCCCTCTTCAAGAAGGGCCAGAGTCGACTCTAATTGCTGAGGAGGCTCAGATCTTTTGGAGTGCAGGGGCCACTCCTGAAGACCTTCTATGACTCTGTGGTGGCATCAGCCATCTTGTATGGTGTGGTCTGCTGGAACAGCAGCATCACAGAGAGGGACAGGAAGAAGCTGGACAAGGTCATCAGGAAGTCCAGCTCAGTCCTGGGCTGTTCCCTGGACACAGTGCAGCAGGTGGGGGACAGGAGGGTCCTGAGCAAACTAACATCTATGCTGGACCATGATTGTCACCCCCTGCAGGACACTCTCTCTGCTCTGGAGAGCAGCTTCAGTGACAGACTAATTCACCCTCGCTGTGTGAAGGAGAGGTTTCGTAGGTCTTTCCTTCCTGCTGCTGTCAGACTGTACAATAAGAACTGCTAAGCCTGTAAATTTAATTAATCTGTAATTAAGTAAATTCTTAATTTATGTGCAATACTGCAACTTCAGAATGTCACAGAACAATGTCACTTTACCTTATGTCACTTTACTTATTATCCTGCACTATTTAATTGTACAGTATATAACTGCACTACTACTACATATATATATATATATTTTTGACTGGTATTGAAGCATTTTCAGCATCTGCAGCTAGTTATGTTAGCTAAGAAACATAGCTACGACAGTACTTATTTGTACATACAGTATTGTGTGTGGTCCCTGTGTGCTCTTACTACTGTCCTATATGTGCGCTGCAACATCAAAATTTCCCCACTGTGGGATGAATAAAGGAATTCTTATCTTGTATCTTATCTTAGGGGAGTTCAAATACACCAGTATGTATTTGTTCCATGCTCATGCAGGAGAGTCTTTAGCTACGTTCACACCGCCGACGCTTTAATGCAACGTCCATGCACACTGGACGCACATTCTCTAAATATCAGCCGTGTGAGTTCAGAAAATCTGAAGTACAGCCCCGCAGGGCTTAAGTGGCAGGCGGGTTTTGATTATAACGGGGTTAAGCTAGCAGCTTTTTGTGTAAAGTTAAATAAAGGCAAAAGAAAGATAGCGGAGTAGGACGTCTAGGTGCTGATACCCCCCGTGCTTTTTTGCTACTAAAACCAGTTTATTGAAACCCTACACGCCACCCTAACTCAAGATCACCAGCGTATTACTTTCCCTCTGCTTATGTCGGGTTCTACACGCTCAAAGGCCAAAATGAGCAAGCTACAAGCGGACTATGAGACAGATACCTCTGCCCGTGCGCTTACTGAAGCCTATCTTGAGTCTGCTCTGGAAAAGTTTTTCAAAAGAGCGGAGGATAAATCTTAGGAGCGATTCGAGCGCCTAGAGGATCAACTAGGCTCAATCCAGAACACTTTCTCTAAACATGCGGCAGAAATTGAGTCTCAGCGTGCCATTGTGGCCTCCATTGACACCCGTGTCCAAAGCAATGAGGCAGCACTGGTCAATCTCTCACAGGCTCTCAGCCAAATGGAGCTGAAATTAGTGTCATATGAAGACAGGAGCAGACGCGACAACATTAGTATTCTAAACATCAAGGAAGGAGAAGAACGCGGGAATATGCTGTCTTTCCTTACAATAAACCTTCCCAAATGGCTCCCTGGTTTAGCTGAAGCTCCAGTGGAAATCATGCATTGGGGCAACCGGGAAAAAGCTCCTATCCCAGGGCGATCATCGCTAGGTGTCTCCGATTCACGGATAGAGACCGGATCCTGAACGAGGCCAGGGAGAACCCCGTGCAGCTTTTTGGGAAGTCCATTCGCTTTGTCCCAGATTACAGTGATGCCACCTCCAAGAGAAGACGACCCTGCTACTCGATGATGTACCAAGCTCGGAGCGCTGGCTTTAGTGCTTTTCTGTTGTACCCAGCTACGATTAAACTTGAAAAAGGAGGTGAACAACACTTCTTAGACAACTCTTTGCACTTTGCACTGGACTTCATCTCCAAGAAATAAATCCACGGGATCGGCTTATGGGTAAGACTCATGGATCTATCCTGTAAGGCCCCGATCAACAAGTTGACAGTTTTGGTTTGTTTTCTTCCGTACGCGATGATGTTTCCGGCTGGTGATAGAAAAGAAAAAAAAGAAAAGTGAGGTAGGCGTTTTGTCTAGAGGTTAGAGCCTCCGGGTAGAGCCTTTTTGTATTTAATTGCATGTTATCACATTCTAGGACAGATTGCTCAATAAACGGTAGAAGACAAAGGTCAAGACGTTTTTTTGCAGATTATAGCTTAATTGTAAAAAGAATCATTTACGACCATATGTACCCCAATTAAAATAATGTTAGTCTCTTTTTGATGTGGGACGTATACATGTTTGTCTAAAAAATAGGGAATAAATAAAATTGAAAGGTGATATCCTCTGGAGCAAACCCTGATGTTGATATACTGAAGAAATACGTTCCAACATCCAATCTTCCCACTCCTATTTTGGACATCAATTGCTTATTTGGATAATCTATAATTACATTGCTTTTATTTAGTTTTGTGTTTTTTATCACAAATGTCCAAATAGAAAAAATTCAACATTAATTCAACATTGGCATGCCTCATGGCAATGTGAATGGAGACAGACAAACAACTGATTAAATAATTCCCTGTGTTTGCTACTGGATTTGGTGTGTATCTGGCAACCTGAGTCAGGGAGAGTGGGAGAGGACTACAAAATATTGACTGTGACTGCAGTACCACTTTTGGCCAGATTTTTACATATTGTTCCTTTAAGTCAATGTGTATCTCTGTGTGTGGAGTTAATATTTGGAACGGACTGTCAGATGAATTGAAATAATCCTCAAACATTAGAATATTCAAGAACAAATTTAAAAACGAACTTGGAGGAGAGTGTGTGATGCCCTGGGCTTGTTCTGGTGTTGAGAGAGGGGTGGGGGGGTCGGAGAGTGATTGGGCCAATGTGAGTGTTTGTGTGTTTGTTTTGTATGTTGGTGTGTATGTTTGTGTGTGTCTTTATGTCCTGTCTGTATGTGTGGAATGTAAGAGAGGAGGTTGGAAATATACAAGCATTTGCTTCAGCCAACCCCCTTTCCAAACCTTGTATATTGATTGTATTATTCTGTTGTCCAATTATGTTAATGATGTTTTTTTGGAATAAACAGATAATCTAAAGTTCTTCTCCAAGAATGCAGCTCGGCAGCGCCTCTGTATCCAGAGACCTTCCAGAGCCTTTACTGTATATAACAGCAGTTTCATGGAGGTGCGCCATTCGTTTATTATATTACCCAGTAGCCACTGGGTGGAGCAGGACAGGTAACAAGGTGGTGGTAGCCACTTGGTTTTGACCATTTTTCTGCTCTAGTCCAAAGTAAAATGCCAAATGCTTCATTCGCATTTTTTAAAAAGTTAGCATTCCTCCAGTGGATTTTCACCTGACCCACTTGGTTCGAACCATGAATCCTCTCCGCTCCGGTCTGGACCAGTGTAAAACCATGAACACTGGTCATTACATCATTATCAAGCATGATGTGATGACTCATGAGCTAATGTATTTAAGAAAACAATACAAGAGCAGAAAAAACGTTAACATGTGAGAAAATACATTTTACACTCATGTTGTAAGTGTGTCTCCGCATATTCTTAGTCGCTTTATAAAATGTGAATATACTGCTGGTGGTTATAAAATGAATGACTATAATGGAATACTCAGGCTTGTCAAACTTGTCCAGTGTAATAAAAATGCAACTAATGTAATGTAATGTATGAGGTAATTCTAACAATAATGATTGCTTTTGCAACTTTATTCAGTCAGAATAAAGTTAAGAATTTGGAACATAAAGCAGTGAAAAGGGACTTGCAAAGGAGAGAGCTAATTGTATTTTTATTCTAATCGCATATTAGTTAGCTATCTTCAGTAATAAAATTATAATTGGAAAGTGTATATGGGCCTAAATGTTATTCTCTAAATCCAAATCATTAAGATACACATAATACATTAAACATTAAGCTGACTAATATAGACACAGTCAATAGCACCATCAAAGACCTCTGGGACCATAGAAAAAACAGGACATCAAAATGAAAAACAATGTACAGTAAACCTCTCATATCACAAACGTTCACTTCCCAAGCTAATATGATAAAAACAAATTAAAGCACGGTTTTGAACTTCCATCCTTATAATAGTGGAAAGAGGCTGATTTGAACATAAGCTAGCTAGAAACAAATTTACTTCAGGGGCATTTCTTCACCGTAACACGGGCAGACATGTTGCTAACATGTTTTTTGTGAGCAAGCTGGAATTTCCCCCTGCGAATGAAGGCATGTGATTGATCAATATTTGTTTTTCTCACATCTGGATTTACAATATCAAAACAGAAACACCAGGATCACAGAGAGCGCTAAACCACAGATTCTTTAAGCCCATTATGGAGTTGGACCAAAACTGGGACAATATGGGCTGAAAGGTGATTTTCTGAGTGAAGGTTTTCTGTTTGGAAAAGCTCAAATTATGAAAGAGTGAAAACTAGTGATAGAACAAACTTGTTTTGAGTGGAACAGATGGAGATAGTTTCATTTAGTGTGGTTTGAAAGTTAAGTGTGCCCTCTTTAATTCAGTTGCTTGCTAGTCTTTATGAAATATTCCAAGTCTGTTAACCTTGTGTCTCTCTAGCCCTGTGCAGTACTTTCCACAATTCCTCTGGTTGAGTCCCATTAACCCCCACAGGCTGTGGTTTGGCCGTTCACATGCAGCACCAGGCTCCAAGCTCTGGGAAGGTCACTCATTTGGACACGCTCCCTGTAACCCAGATTGAACCCCCAACCGACATGTCCCAAATTTAAACTTCACCCCTCGCCAAGTGCACAACCCATGAGCAATTTGGAAACACACATCCACAGTTCATTGAGTGAATCCCTGTAAGCTATTTGAAATACATAGTTTAACACTAAATAATCTGTAAATTGTACAAGTCCTCCCACTTAAAAAATATGAGAGAGACCTGTAATGTTGATCTTAGGCAGGGCCGGCCTCATCAGGCGGCCCTGGCGAAAATATATTATGGCGCCCCTTGCACACTTGTAGAGGGCATCACATTGAACAATTGTGCAGTGAAAGTAGTCGCAAATCTCCTTCAGATTTATAAATAACTACGTTTAAAATTTGCATTTTGGCGGCTTCTCTTTCCACTTTTACGTAAGAAACAGTCAAACAAAGCCACCTGCTGTTAATCAGTGTTGGGCAAATTACTTCAAAAACTTAATACATTATGTATTACTTATCACTGTTATTTCAAAATGATGTATTAAAACTACAATATTACTGTATCTGAATTGTAATGCATTACACTACTAATGCATTACTTTTAAATTACTTTCTCCCCATACTGTATATATAGTTAAAGAAGAAAAAAGGATTAGGATTTAATCATCTCAAATTCAATTATGATGTATTAATTGTAGTCTAATAATCGAAGGGGTTGTTAAACTTGGGGTAAACTGGTTAATCCTGGTTCAGGTTCAGCCCTGGTTCAGTCCTGGCTCAGTCCTGGCTCAGTCCTGATTCATTCCTGGCTCAGTCCTGATTCATTCCTGGTTCAGTCCTAGCTCAGTCCTGTTTGTCTTGGTTCAGTCCTGGCTCAGTCCTGGCTCAGTCCTGGTTGTCCTGGTTCAGTCCTGGTTCAGTCCTAGCTCAGTCCTGGCCCAGTCCTGGCTCAGAACTGGTTCACAGCAGCTCACTGCTTTATTTACCAAACATGATGGAAGTGCATCATTCTTAGTCATAACTCTGTGAAAACGGACTCGTTTTGAACGCTTTAAAACCAGAGCTTAGACTCATCTGTCCAGAGGTTGCATGTCTTTGTCCATACCTCTACTTTGAGCCTGTTTTTCATTCTCTTCTATTCTTCTGTGTTTTTTGGTGGCACCTGACGTCTTGGACTGCCTTTTCGTAATAACGTTGACCAAAAACACCAAACGTTGACCAAAAACACGTCCACCTATTTTCATACAATATTTGTATTTCTCTAACTGACAGACATATATTGATCACTAATACATGAACACACACAGAAAACACACTGTACATTGTAAATGTTCAAATAAAAAAAAAACAAAACAACAAATCATGCTGCTGCTGTGAGCAGTCTGCCCAGACGCGCGCCTCCAGGTGATGCGCGTCACCGCGACCCTCCTGCTGCTGCTGTCTCCCCTGCTGCTCTCTCTCTCATCTACCCTGATCTCTCTCGTCTAACACACACAAGACAAGGCTTCTCCAACACGTTACTGTCCCGGTGATTACGGGAGGCTTGAAAATAAATATGTGGGAAGCACTTTTAGCGGAGACTTTAGCGGAAACTTCAGCGGAGGCTGGAGGTCGCGGCGCGGTGCCCCGACGCGACCTCGCGAGTTTCAGGCTTGTTTTCCGCAAATCTAACCTGTCTCCGAACTTTCCAATGACTTTGCCTTACTCTAAGGCCTGGACTCCACCGGGCGCGTCTCCGTTGACGCGCGTTGGCTGCTGTCCGTCAGACGTCCGTAAAACGGACTAGTGGTCAAACCGGTTGCAGCAGCGCGGAGCTCTTGCTGTGCGTTTATCAGCCTGCTTTGTTTTTGTAGGAGACACGTTTGGGCATTGTGTAAATAAATGAATGTTTGGCTGATGGAGGAGTCATGTGTTGTCGGCGTGCATGTGTGCGTGAGGGTGGGCGTGTGCGTGAGAGCGCCTGTGTGTGTGTGTGTGTGTGTGTGTGGTGGGAGGCGTGTGCGTGCATGTGTGTTTGGGTCTGTGACCGCAGCGTTTATTATCCAGCCTCTTCGTTTGTTTTCTATACTTATTTAGCGCGTCATACACTTTTATCGGACCCAACTCGCCTCTCCGCGGCTTTAGGCAACAGGCAGCCGCTATAGTTTTAAATAGAAGAAGCAGTGTGTGATTTGTATGAGCTGTGGCTATGATCTATGCAAAGCACAGCATATTGAAGCATTGAGGACGTCGCAATGGATGAGGCAAAACTTAGGCCCTGTCCACACGAAGTCAAGCTCAGGCCTAAACGCAAAAATACTTTGTCAATCCAGTGTATCGTCCATACGAGGCCGGCGTTTTGGGGGGGTGTAAACGAACATTTTTGAAACTAGGTCCCAGAGTGGAAAGATTTCAAAACTCCGTATATGCCGCTCCGTGGTTACTGCCGCTCCGCAATGTATCTGAGACGCTTGCGTCATCGCCCCGCCTCTTGTTAAAGCACGCATGCGCCGCACTCAGAAAATAATGACAACAACAATGTAGCTTGTTGGTTTTGTAATCCAGTGTGACCCGAAGCAACAGTTCAACCTCATCGTCCGTCCATACTAATGTAGTACCAGCTCGCCCACTCGCCATGTTGTCTGTTTACAAAATTCCGCGCATGCCCAGTTCCCGTCACGGAAGTTTGGGCTTGATTCCGTCATTGCGTCACAGCGCCACCAACAGGTCTGGCATAGTTTCACAGCGTTTTCAGGCGTATTGACTACATTCATATGGACGCACACATTTACTGAGCTAACTCCGTGTTTACAGAAAAAGTTTCTGAAATTATAAGCGTTTTGTCTTCGTGTGGATATAGCCTTATTGAAAGCAATTGGAAAAAGGGGAGAGAGAAAAGAACTCCAACATATCCAGTGTTGTGAGATCTGTCTCTCATAAGTGCAATAGCTCTATGTGTGTGTGTGAGTGCGTGCGTGTGTGTGTGTGGTGAGGAGAGAGCGCCTCGCAGGTAGAGGGGACAGAGCGAAAGAAAAAAGAGCGAGGTGTATGTAAAGTTTAGCGTATTAACATTATGCGAAAAATAAATGGTAGATGTACGATCAGGAAACAATTATTTAAATTAATACATGAAAAAAATTACACGCGTTTGTTAATAATCATTGTCATTAACAAATACTTATAACCAAGGACTACAGCATATATCAATACATGTTTAATAATGTGGTAAATATATTATTCCGTTGTATTTTCAATGGAAAACGGACCCGACACGCGTCAACGGACGGAACAAATCGGATTGTTTCTATTTCGTCCGTCCGCGTCCGTTGCACCCTCCGTTGACGGAATCCGTCCGATGCGCGTCGGACGGATGTTGGAGGCAGTGGAGCCACTTCCATTCACTCTCATGGAGATAACGGACACGGAGACGAAACGGACATGTTTCGACGGATCCGTCGTGCGTTTTACGTGCCCGGTGGAGTCGGGGCCTAAGAAACACTGTTCCCACTGCAGACCCTGTGCAAAGTTAGTGTTTGGTGCGCTATAACACTCGCAGGCTGCCCCACAGCTGCATTCGCTTCACAATGATAGCTGCACTGGTTCAACGCGGTCTTGGCCGAATATTTTGTATGGGAGCATTACGTTTTTTGGGGCCAGGGAGGTAGTCTAACATGTCTGCCAACTAGTGGCAGGGAGTATGAATGAATTTTGACACTCAGTTGGACACACTCGGCCGTTTTTAACAGTAGCGCAGCTTGTCGACTTAAGTCGACCGTGGCCTAGAGGGTTAAGACTGCATTTTTGTGCCATTCTGGTGACCCAGGTGGTCTATGCCCTGATCATAGGTACACCTCAACTGTGAGAGACAAAATGAGAAAAGCATTTCAAGGTCCTGGAGTGGCCAAGCGGTAGCCTGACTCTCGCCAGACCCATGTAGTTCGCTGCACTTCACACATGAGTCTGGTACTGAGCCATAGTGGTTGGATTTCAGAAGGCAGGGCCTTGTAAACAAATCCTTGTATGTGATTGGATAGACCACTTGTCCGTTATCTTGAATGAAGTCTGCTTTCAACCACTCACATCAAAGCACACGGCTCCCATAGGTTGCCAAATCCCAGCAAGATTTTCCAACCCAAACCCAGCGAGAATACCCACACAAAAACAAAACATTTTGGCTAAAAACTTAATGTAATCAATTTGGGCTATCATGATTCTGTTTATTGTCTGTCTGTTTATTTAATACCTACAAGTCTCTTGGAAAAAAATATGCGGGAACCACCAAACCTGGCAACCCTGCTGCATAGTGTGTAAACAGGAACACTGAACCAGTGCTTCAACCAAACTTTACAGGAACATTTGACTCTTAAAACACACATATATCAACATAGAACCATCAACATCTCGCCTCAAATTGCATTAAATGTGACATCCGTGTCTTAATTCGATCGTATTTACTCTTTTAAAAAGATTCGCGGACTTTACGTCCGCCATCTTGGATTCCTCCCGTTGCTGCATGAGAGAAGCTTGAGAAGGCAGTGCAAACCCTACGTAACACCGGCAATCCTGATTGATCGATAAAAAAATAATCTGGGGAAGGCGTTCGCTATGGCGTCGATACCAGACCCATGTGGTTCAACCAAACGCCTCTGGTGGAGCATGGCGGAACTACAAGGGTTTGGCAGAGCCAGGCTAGCCGAGCGGCCTAGAAAAAAGTAAATCCACCTTTGGACAAGTCCTGAACTTGTCAGTTAGGCTGAAACACCACAGGTCTGTGGTAATAAATCTCAAAGTCAGAGGTGGATGAAAAAAGGATAGAGACATATGTGATGCAATCTGGGAAAACCCGTTGGATGCCGAGTGTCATTTTTTTGGCTAAATTGTGTTTTCATTAAATAATTATTATATAACGTCTTTTCTTTAATTTCTGAAAATATCTAGGTGAACTTAACTAGTTTTATACATTAAAAATTGTGATAAACCGAACGTTACGTTACATCCTCCGCTCTGACCCCGGGAGCAGCCGCGGCCGCTTTGTGACAGCCGCTGTGACAGCTCAGTGAGAGCACTGCTGTAACGGGGCTCCGAGCGCGGACCATAGACAGGCGGACAGGACCATAAACACGTGAACAGGACCATAGACACGCGAACAAGACCATAGACACACGCGAACAGGACCATAGACACACGCGGACAGAACCCATAGACACGTGAACAGGACCATACGCGGATCACAGAGTTGGACAGGACCATAAACACGCGGACCATAGACACTCTCCTGACAGGACCATACGAGGACAGAACCATTGACACGCGTTCAGACAATCCCCAGCTTGTTGCAAGTGCAGGTCTCCCCCGTGTCTCCAATGCGCTCACGAAATTAAAGCTCGGGTACCTAATTTTCTTCTGGCATTAAAAATGCTTGGTGGTTGTGGATATTTATACTGCATGATTGGATAGAATAATACTGGCATTGTCTAATACATATATAATGTTCAGTAACTTATAAAGAGAAAGAAACTAAAAAAGAAGAGTTAGAAAAGTTTTGTAAAACAAATTCGATTCATTGAATTTTCAAATCATTCTTGATTTCCATCTAATTCATGAGGTTTGTGTGTTTAATTGGTGCCAAAGTAACATTTGTTTATCTTTTAACACATAGTGACTAAAATAAGTGTGTGCCATAACAGAGTTTTTCAAATGTAACATGTTATATTTGTTTGTGGTGATTCTATTTAGAAACTCCACCTTTAAACCTGTTTTTCTCAGAATTCTGTTTCATAAAACCATGTGAATTCGCTGACTTCAGATAATGATAACTTTTGTTACAGACCTGCTATGAAAAAAAGGAAAACAGATTTTAAAAGAGATTGAAAGCAGCTTTAAGATGGTGTCAGAATCTTAAATTGGTCAAATTTCACCATGTGATGGGTTTTCCCAGATTGCATCACATATGGTTTAAAGGCGCCATACCCATTTCTGCAAGGTTTGAATGTTTAGCACCGCCCCCCAACTCTCTCAATGGCTTCTCATTTCCCCTACGCTCTCATCCCACAGAGCCATCTAGCTCAATTTGCGATCTGACATGTATGCTAACGTTAGCATTAGCACAATTTCTTGTAAGCTGTACAACAATCACCGATGAAATGGTACTAAAGCAACGCACTGCTAAAACAATATATAGGTAAAACTCAGTGACAGGTTTAAAACAGCCGCAAGAAAATTATGTAAAACAACTACATATCTATCAATCAAACCCATTCAATGTTAATCGGACAATACAGTATACATATACATCCTAAACACACATGCACGGACTTTTTCAGAATTTCTTGTTATCGTTTTCATGACCAAATTACTATTTTAACGTGACAAAAAGCGATCGCGAAAAACCCGGAAGTAACCATTAACATGTAATTCCAGGGAGCTAGCTAGCTTAGCCGTTACCTGCCGGAACCTTTGGGAATACTATTGTATTTGCAGTTATTGAATACATTTCGAATTATAAGGGCTGTCTAATATGTGTTCAAAATATATATATATATATATATAATTTTTTTTTTTAGAATTATATTCGAATTTCGAAGCCGAAGCCCTAGTTTTTAGCAGCGCTGTAGGGGCTAGAGGACGCAGGCCGTTCGCTGCTCGTTCTGTGAGCGGAAGAGAACGAGCGGCCCGCTCAGACTCTACTCAGCACTTTTCACTGCTCGTAATTCTTACACAGCTGAATCAATTACCTCAAGTTTTCAATTAAATTACGGATTATAATACGACTTGAATGTAGTAATAAGCATTTTTATCAACTACTTAGACAAATAATCGGGTATAGCTTCTTTAACTGCAAGATCTAATACAATACCCAGAATGTTTTAGTTCTGTGATCATACTGTGAGGCTTTTGATTGGTTGAGCTTATTATTCCCTTCAAGTACAAATAACTGCATACACTCACCAGCCACTATATTAGGTACACCTTTCCGACTCCACTTTAATGCAAATTCCTAATCAGCCAATCACATGCATTTAGGCATGTAGACATGGTCAAAACGATCTGCTGCAGGTAAAACCGAGCATCAGAACTTTGAACGTAGCCTGGTTGTTGGTGCCTGACAGGCTGGTCTGAGTATTTCAGAAACTTCTGATCTACTGAGATTTTCACATACAACCATCTCTAGGGTTTACAGAGAATGGTCCGAAAAAGATAAAATTCCTTGTAGATGCCAGAGGTGAAATGACCAGACTGGTTCGAGCTGATAGAAAAGCAACAGTAACTCAAATAACCACTTGTTACGACCAAGGTATGCAAGAGAGCCTCTCTGAACGCAGAACACCTCAAACCTTGAAGCAGAGGGGCTACAGCAGCAGAAGACCACACCGGGTGGAACTCTGTCAGCTAAAAATAGGAAACTGAGGCTACAATTCTCATAGGCTCACCGAAATTGGACAATAGAAGATTGGAAAAAGTTGCCTGGTCTGATGAGTCTCGGTTTCTGCTGCGACATTCGTATTGTAGGGTCAGAATTTGGGGTCAACAGCATGAAAGCATGGATCCATCCTGCCTTGTATCAAAGGTTCAGGCTGGTGGTGGTAGTGTAATGGTGTGGGGGATATTTTCTTGGCACTCGTTGAGTCCCTTAGAACCAATTGAGCATTGTTGCCACAGCCCACCTGAGTATTGTTGCTGACCATGTCCATCCTTTTATGACCACAGTGTACCCATGTTCTGATGGCTACTTCCAGCAGGATTAAACACCTTGTCATGAAGCTCAAATCATCAAAGACTGGTTTCATGAACATGACAATAAGTTCACTGTACTGTAATAGCCTCCACAGTCACAGATCTCAATCCAAAAGAGAAACTTTGGGATGTGGTGGAGATTCGCATCATGGATGTGCAGCCGACAAATCTGCTATCAAATACTGTATGTTGCTATCAAATATTAGACCAAATTAGGCATGTAAATAGGTAACCGTTTAACCGGTGGTTGAACGTCACAGCGTTAACCGGTCAAAGCTGTCGGTTGAAAAAAAGAAAAGGGGGAGAGGCAATTTTAAGCCCTATTTGCACGGTGTGACGAGCGGGTCCGTCTTTAGCTGTGTGCGACAATGTATTAGTAAACTCCAGGCCGACTTTCATGCCGCACAGACCCACACACACACCCACACACACATTCCCCCCCCCCCTCCATTGATACGTAACATCCACAGTTCATTTCTCCCCTCTGTTACTAGTCCGCCAAAGTTGCACACTGGTGCGGGTCAGAATTACATTAGAGCATACATTTACACACACATACATACTGTACATGTACACACATACCGGTCTGTCGGGATCACGGAGCTCTATTTATTTAAACTAATTAGAACATCTCAGGTTCATCAAAACATCAGTATCATAACTTTAACAAACATCATGTAAATTACTTCAACAAAAATGTTCCAATAATGATAATGTATTCTAAATCTAGAATTGTTGCCTTCTGATACATAGTAGACTTGAAAGTCTCCAAAGTGCACTTTAACCACTTTGTGTTAAGTGACAAACTGGCTTGAAAAAAACAAAACAGATGATTTCCTGTACTAGATTTGTTTGTTACTTCTGTCAACAACAAGAAACAACTCATTTGATAAAGAGGCCATTTACTGATGTTGTATCTGAATAAAGAGTGTGTTATTGTTTGAATGTGCTTTGCTAACTTGGCTCTCGTTGCACACTGGGTTGAAAGTTGAAAAACCGCATTGCAGTGAGTTATATACGTTATAGTGAATATTATACTGAATATCAAAATATTGTTTACAAATTATCAGCTCGAAATGGAGTGGGAAGAAGAAAAACATTTTGACTAGATAGATAAAGATTTTTCCTTTTTTTTCTTACATATATGAGTATTGAACATTGAAAAATAATTATAGTTTTAGTCATATCCAGCTTGGATTAAACTTAATGCAGCTAACACTGCAACAATTATCTGTGAACTGGGTGCAGCTCTAACTGCCACCCCCTGACTCAGAAATGAATTAAGGGGAAGAAGATGGATTGATAAATGGACATCGAGGAGGAAACGTTCTGTGCCAAAATGTAAAAAAAAAATAAAAATAAATATTCAGTCACAACTAAACTTCTCCTTACTAAAGGACAGAGGAGTTGTATGTATTAGAGGTGTAACGATACGTTTTTAGAACGACACAATCCGTATCAATATGAGCGCAAATTATTTTGATAAACAATATCTTACTTTTCAAAACGATACAATTCGATACGATACAATAGATTTTCAACGATAGATCGATAGAGTAATATCGCCTTTTTCTGTAAATAAACGTAATACAGTAAGTCAAAAGATGTCTTTTCTTTTGAATTTATTAGAAATCCAACTCAGATTTAAATTGCTGAATAAGAAATCAGAATCAGAATCCTTTTTATTGCCACGTGGCAATTGCTTTGGCAGAGCATGCCACGGCGCCATCTTGCGGCGCTGTGCGACAAGCAGGAAACAGCAGAGAGCAGTACATACACGTTTCACAAGACAGTTTGGATAGATACAACTTATACAAAAATATCTCTTTTGCCCAAAAGCTAAATTATAATAAACTCACATAAATAAAAATAAATAAAACAGATGTATAACAAATAAATGCAGTGCATAACAACCACCTAGGTGTTTAAAATTAAATAATATTGTGTAGTTCTATAGTGATTAAATAAAAATGAATCTGGAGCTGGATTTGATGGAAATAAGTCCCCACTGAACAGATTCAGTGAAATTAAAAATGGATCAAACCAAAATTGGACCAAAAGTAAACATCTCTGTACTCTGCAAAGTACATTTATTTGTCAACAAAGACAATTTTGTTAAACAATTTGTTAATATTTTCTTAATATATAGGCAATTACTAAAGTTATTTATGTTGTCATGACAGGTGGTCCACAACTTTTGTTGAGCACTGTGCATTCTAATCCAAAATAACGAAGCCTTTAGCTCTTATAGAACTTTTAAAATAGTGTTTGTTTTAAAGTGCTAAAAAAGAGCAACAAAACACATGAAATTCTTGAACAATTCAACAGAACTGGGAACTCGTGCATCACTAGCTGCTTACATATTCTTCTTCAAAAAAATCAACTGGTCTACATGGTCTGGTCATTGTGCTCACAATGTCACCAGCAGTACTGCATACCCTTTCTACTGGCACACTTGTGGCCGGGATACATACATACCTTTTTGCAACAGAAGACAAAAGAGGTAGCTCTTCTTCATGTGCTCTCCACCAGTTCAAAGCATTGTCCGTCAGAGCCAGTGCTGGTTTTAGCTGATACCTTGTCACTTCTTCTGCAACTTTGTCTTCTTTTGAGGAGACTTCTTTTTGAGTGAAGGAGTCTCCAAACAGAACATTCATGGCCTTTTGTTTTGCAGGTGGAGGCTGATTAGAATCTAGAAAACACAACAGAATCAGTTCCAGGGTTCAGTTTAAAAAGCTAGACTCTATGTGTAGACTACAAATATGATTTTAGTCTTACATGTCACTTCTGTATTCCTGACAAGTTCTTCCTCTGGGTTTTCTTCTACAGAGATCACCTGTAGATTTATGCAAGCAAAGGTTTTATGTATTAGTGTTCACACAATTGGACATAGCAAAACATTGTGTGGGAGGGACACTTACATCAAGAGTTGTTCTCATTTCCAATGCCAGGTGAGCAAAAACCACGCCTCGGGCTTCCTTATCCATGTAGGGTAGTTGTTTGAAAAGAGGATCTAATACAGATGCTGCAAAGACCACAAGTAAACAATTATTGTAAGACACTTTGCCTTAAGTCAAGCTATCAGGGAAACTGTTGGTTGTGCTTCTTTACACATTAGTGTAGTTGCCATTTTCACTGGCTCCATCAACTCCTTGTCAAAGAGCAAAGCAATGTCCCCAACAACTTTGGGTAAATCCTTCGACATAAATGTAGCAACAGTAGCTGGCTTTTGTTACAGAAATCACTCCAACATATCGTAAGAACTGCTCCACCTGGTCACAATGTCTTGAATAAGTTTATGGTGAGGTAGATCAAGCACAATTTGCTTTTCTTGCAAAACATGACATGCATGGGGGCTACGGTGGAAATAGCCTACTATTTTGCGAAGCTTTCCAAGTAATCTCGATGCAGCATTCACTCCTAATCCCTTCTGAGAGGCAAGGTTAAGAGAATGTGCATAGCACATCACTTGAGGAGAAAACTCTGCCTTTTCACGAGAAAGAATCATGTTCCTAGCATTATCTGTGACAAGTGCTGGATTTTTGTCTTCGATATTCCATTCTGTGCAGGCATCACGTAATACACGGCCATTGTTTATTCCTGTGTGCGCCTCGTGTAAAACTCTGCAACACAGCGTTTTTCATTTCTCATTGTGAATCTATGAAATGCTCAGTGATGGTGATGTAGCTCTGGCTTGAGCACAATGTCCAACCGTCTGTGGTTATAGCCAAACTTGAGAAATAGATGCTTTAATTTCACTTTTTATGTTTTCATACAGGGCAGGAATGATTTTTTCAGAGAAATGTGGGCGACTGGGTATCTGGTAATGGGGCTCCAGCTCTTCAATCAATTCACAAAAGCCAGTGTTTTCAACTACCTGATAAGGTCTTAAATCCTTGCAGATGTACTTGGCAATTTTAGTTATAATTTTTTGAACACGTGGACACTTATGATCGAGTTTCTGAACAAACAAAGCACCTTTTTGGTCTCCTCCACACTGTTGCTAGGATCGATGCAAAGTAGCTGAGCGCCGATCGATTTAGCTGGATCGCAGGGTATACACATTGATAAATCGATTAAATAAATGTATCGTTACACCCCTAGTATATATCCATCCATCCATTTTCTTCCGTTGCCGGGTGCGGAGGCAGCTGTCTAAGCAGAGACGCCCAGACTTCCCTATCCACACACACTTCCTCCAGCTCGTCCAGGGGGACCCGAAGACGTTCCCAGGCCAGCTGAGAGACATAGTCCCCCCAGCATGTCCTGGGTCTTCCCCTCCTCCCAGTGGGACGTGCCCGGAACACCTCCCCAGGGAGGTCCAGGAGGCATCCGGAACAGATGCCCGAGCCACCTCAACTGGTTCCTCTCGACGTGGAGAAGCAGCGGCTCTGCTCCGAGCTCCTCACCCATCCATCTCTAATGGAGCGCCCAGCCACTCTGCAGAGGAAGCTCATTTCGACCGCTTGTATCCGCGATCTTGTTCTTTCGGTCATTACCCAAAGCTCATGACCATTGATGAGAGAGGGATTGAAGATTGACCAGTAAATCGAGAGCTTTGCCTTTCGGCTCAGCTCCCTCTTTACCACAACGGTCCGATACAGTGACTGGATCACTGCGCATGCTGCTCCGATCCGCCTGTCAATCTCACGCTCCCTCCTTCCCTCACTCATGAACAAGACCCCGAGATACTTGAACTCCTCCACTTGAGGAAGGACCACTCCACCCACCTGGAGAGGGCAAGGCACCTTTTTTCTGGCCGAGTACCATGGCCTCAGATTTGGAGGTGCTAATTCTCGTCCCAGCCGCAAACCGTTCCAGTGCATGTTGCAGGTCCTGGTTTATTGGAGCCAACAGGACAGGAAAATTCCCATGAACCCTCGAGTTTCCAATGGAGAGTATACATAGTTCCCACATGACGTCACTACATACGGGGATTTGCCGACCCGGCGCCATTTGTCTTGGCATTCTGTGGGTAAAACAATAGAAAAAGAAGCTGAAACGTGTTAATGTCGTGATAAAGTTGAAAATGGTCATCTCCTGCTGGGTCAATGGATGTTCAAATCGTGCCGGAGGTTCCGTTAAACTTGGATTTTACAGTATACCCATCATTAGACTTCATGAATGTGAGAAGACTAAGCTTTTGTCAGAACAACCACGGAGGTTATGGCTTGCGAAGATAAACAGGCAAGAAACTCCCTCAAAACACGCAAGAATATGCTCGGAGCACTTTGTGTCAGGTGCGTATCGTATCTTATAATGTGTTGACAGACGTAATTTACTCAGTACTAACTTGTGTATGCTGATAGCTGGTAACTTGAGAGTTTCATTATTTAGATTACTTTATTATGAGGAGGATCGGTGTCGCGTCCGAGGCTCTCGAGGGCAACGTAAATGTATTAAATAGATAATAATAGTTCTATGGTGGGCTAAAACAATGTTCACAAACAGCATTGCTTCTGTAAAAAGATCTGTGTCATAAAATAAACTGCTCTTTACGCCTGGAAAAATCAGTTGCCCACCATTCACCAAAACATACGGTCAAAACCGCGGAAATAAACAATAACAGCAATCCAGAGTGTCCGTGTGGCATTAGCATTAATTAAATTAATTGTTAATATAATTAAAATAATTAAATGGAGCTCCAACTGGTATTAAATCTAAAGTTTTTGAGAAATGTTTGCATTACTTGTTAATTTTTGCTGCATAATTTGATCAAATATGTAAAAAATGTCCGTAGCAAGTTAAACTGTGGTGCCATTGTATTAATATACAATTATTTGCTCAAAAGTTGTCCTTTTTTTCCAATTTGCGTTTGAATATCTACATTTATTCTCATTCTTCTGTTTAATGGAATTCACAAACACAGCAGCGTGCCATCAAAGATGGCGTCTCCGAGGAGGTCATGTGACATTCATTGGTCTGTGGGAACTATGTATAGAGCTGGTACAGTGTTCCGTGGCCAGGACGAAAACCACACTGCTCCTATTGAATTCGAGATTTAGCTATTGGCTGATGTCTCCTCTCCAGTACCTTGGAGTAGACCTTACTGGGGAGGCTGAGGAGTGTGATCCCACGATAATTGGAACACACCCTCCGGTTCCCCTTTTTGTAGAGGGGGACCACCGCCCCGGTCTGCCACTCCACTGTTACCGCCCTCAATCGCCACGTGATGTTGCAAAGACGTGTCGGCCAAGACAGTCCTACACCATCCAGAGACTTAAGACAGTCAGGACGGATCTCATCCACTCAAGGAGCCTAGCCACCAAGGAGGCTGCCAACCACTTTGGTCCCAATATCCTCAGCCTATGCATTCGGAACAGAGGAAGTGACGGGGGATTGAGGAGAACCTCAAAGTATTCCTTCCACTGTCCGACAATATCCCCAGTCGAGGTCAGCAGCTCTCCGACTGCCCCGTTCACTGTGTTGTCAAAGCACTGCTTCCCCCTCCTGAGGCGCCGTATGGTTTGCCATGATCTCTTCGAGGCCGACCTATAGTCATGCTCCAGACCAGCACCAGAGACCTTGCAAACACGGCTACGAGCTGCCGCATCGGCAATAGAGGTGGGGAACATGGTCCACTCAGACTCGATGTCCCCATCCTCCCCCGGGACCTGGGAGTTGAAAGTCCGTCTGACAGAGGGCTCAGCGAGCCGTTCCCAGCAGACCCTCACTAGACGCTTTGGTCTGCCAGGTCTGGCCGGCTTCCTCCCCTGCCCGCGGATCCAACTCACGACCAGGTGGTGATTAGTGGACAGTTCAGCCCCTCCCTTTACCCGAGTGTCCGAGACGCGCGGCCGAAGGTCAGATGATACAACAACAAAGTCCATCATCAACCTCCGGCCTAGGGTGTCCTGGTGCCACGTGCACTGGTGGACACCCTTGTGCTCGAACATGGTGTTCGTGATGGACAAACTGTGACAAGCACAGAAGGCCAACAACACTACTAGGATTCAGATCAGGGGGGCTGTTCTTCCCAATCACCCCTCTCCAGGTGGCATTTCCCACATGGGCATTGGAGTCCCCCAGGAGAATAATGGAGTCCCCGGCCGGGGCATCATCCAGTACCCCTCCCAAGGACTCCAAGAAGGCCGAGTGCTCTGCACTACTGTTTGGCCCATAGGCCGTCCAACAGTGAGAGACTTGTCCCCCACCAGAAGGTGCCCTTCACCTTCCGGTGGGGGACAAGACGCAACCCTCTCATTCACCGGTGAGAACTCCAACACGTGGCGGCTGAGATGGGTGGCAATGAGAATGGCCACCACTCAACCTCCCCCACGAGGTCGTGTTCCTTCCCCCCAGTAAGGTGAGTTATACTGTAATTTTTGCGTTCATTTCAATGAATATAGTTATAATCGGACAGGTGAAAAACAGGTCATTTTAAAGGTAGCAAAAGCCAAAATATTTTTTGGCTGGGTTTTGACAAGGTTTTGGGCTAGAAAACCTCGCTGGAATCTGGCAACATTGTCCATGTCTCATCTCACTGCACCATTGTATGCATGCACTGCTGCTTAGACATATGTTTCTCTCTGCCATTTAAGATCAGATGTCCCCTTTAAACCCTTATAAGTACCATGTTTTTAAAGTCACAAACTTCCATCATCAGACCGGCCTTTCCACAGTTGTGAGTATTATATTAAAAAATGACGTGTTCAAAATCCCTTATAAAGATGACCATGATTCAGGAAGTTAAATTCAAAAAGGTTTATTTCCCTAATACAAAAAGAATCTAAAACAGCTGTTCGGACCAAAAGTAACTATCCCTTATTCTCTATATAAAATATAAAAGTATGATTTTGGTGGGCGCTCCACGCAAATCACACTCCTGTCCCTGGTCCGGTCTAGACTAACACAAGCATGAGGTTATTATAAGTAAATGTGCAAAAGGAAGAAGGGGGCGTGTCGTATCAGTCAGCTCTTGGTCCAGGGTCCGGCCTCCATCAGGTCTTCTCCGTCTCGCCAGACCTAAACAGAAATCATTCACGCACTACCCCTCCCTAATTCTATCGATTTATTAGTTCCTTTGAGATAAGGCAGAGGGATCTCAAGGCTTCTCCTCCAGATTCTGGACTCCATCTCCTTCTTTCACAACTTGAAAGGATTAGCAGAATCCCCCCAGATTAACTATCATTAACTCACCCATGCACTTTGGACAAAATGGGACAAGGGGAGTTGGGCAATACAAGGTCTTTCTTTTTGCTTGGAGACAGACAGAGTTCAATTTCAGGTCAATCTAATTCACATCGCCTTTTAGCCTATATTTAATACAACAGTCCCCTCTTTTGGCCGCTATTAAAAAAGGCCACACATTTCAATAACCTTCCTCAGGCGACGGGACGGGGGAATCCTCAACCAATGCAAGCATTTGACCTCTCAGTCCAGGGTTAACAGCGGTGTCTATAGCTTTAACACAAAGAGATGTATCGTTATAGGATGCGGTATACAGGAGGCACCCTCTTAGTTAAATATTTGGAGGTAGTGCGCATGCAAACAGAGGATATTCAATTGCATCAACACACAGCAGTTTTTGCTGTTATTGATTTTCATTTATTTATTTTAGATATTTTTGATTCATCATATTTTTCTATGATTGATGTATGCAGTAATGCAGTTTGTGTCCTTGTGTGTGTCTATTCATGTAGAAAAGGTGACTCCTTTTCGTTGTCACTCGACGAGCCAACCTTCATTGCTCCGCACGCTACACCCTGGAAAACAAATTCACTCCTGGCCCTGTACCTAGCTGATGTTGGGTCCCCTGCTCACATATTTAACATTCTGACTAAATTAATAATGCACAAAGTAAGTGCATTAACATGAAAATAATAATATTACAGACTCGCGCGTCGCGCTACGCGCCATTCTCTCCTCTGCTCTTATCATTCATTTCTGAAATCATTTGGCGAGCTACCTGGAAGGAGGCAGCGAGCTACTGGTGGCTCCCGAGCCAGGTTAGAGACCCCTGATGTAGAAGAAGATGTACTTTAGTGATTACACAATGGAAAAGTTCAATTCAATGAATACACATCAAGGCATGCAGCAAACTATTACTTCCGAGCTCCTTATTGGCTATGTGGGGTAAGCATCTTGCCCAGGACACCACTGACAGCAAATATCAGTGGAAGTCACGGTGGAGAGCACTCCACTGCCACCTACAAAGGGCCCATCCTTCGCCCGCACTCCCTCTTTTTTCATAAGATTACCATGTTCCCAGGAGTAGATGGACAATGCTAACCCTCCCGTCTCAATGAAGGCCCAATACGGGAAAGTGCTCATGTTTATTTCTCAAACTTGGCTTGGATTTAATTACATTGAAAAGTAAACTCCTGGCACAGTAACCGTTTGTGTCACATGTCCTTAAACATCCTTGTTTACCACCACTTTCCTTAGACCCTCCTGCATCTGCAAGGAACAACTCTAAAACCCTTTGAAAAAAGCAAGAATATCGAGAAGGCCCACACTGAGAAAAGGATAATTTAGGATATACATTTTTATGTATAGAATGTCGATAAACTAACCCGAACCCATTGTTAGGTGGTTGTAGCCAGTTTAAAATGTATCTTTAATTTGTTCCTGACAAGGCAATACCATTTTCCTTAAACAAACAGCTAATACATCCTGCTCTAAAAACGTCCAGTGAATATCACTTCAACTAGTTCACGTTATCCTTAGCCTGAAGAACCACTTTACCTTGCTTGGACTTATACCTCACCGCACTAATCCAGCTTTGTATACACACCACTGGAATCAAATACATTTAGAGCGTGGGCCCTTTGAAGTGGATGGATGTCCCCTACCTAGGCCACACTTGTTATCACCTCTCCCTCTGATGTCGATGCGTTCCCCATTTGGAAGTCAATGCCTGTTAAGGGATGGCCGAGCGGGGAGCCTTAAACGCTGGGTTGACTAATAGCACTCGATGGTCAGTTTGTCGCATACTAAATATGGGCTAGTGCTTCTTTATCTTACCTATACATTCAGCGGGTTGTGTCGTTAGCAATATTGAGCAATCGGACAGAATGAGGAGCATAGAATGTCAACAGTGTCAATAATAAGGATCGGTTCACAAGCTACCATTCATTATTAAGGCGCTAATGAGTTAATCAAAGAGTTGCTACTTAGTTGATCATTGCCGCAGGTTAGACGATAATATTGACTGAAAAGAAGAATTTAGGTTTAAAGACAAGCTCAAGACACAAATGAATAAATAATAACGTAAGGCTGGGATGCCTGGAGGAAGTAGGGGTCTAATTCCATCCAATAAAACCCTTTGGAATATCACTGGTATTCATTTGCATGGATTTTTGGAGTGTGTGCATATCTTTAGAAAATCTCTTTTAGGAATTGAAGCGAGCAAGGTGGGTTGCCATCGTACAATCAGCATGAGCTTATCCCCAAATGATTTTAGCTATCTTTCATCCAGGTTTGTGATTGACAAAATGTTTAACTATTACATGCAGAGAGCTTGCAGCAGTGTGCCGTTTTCGCAAAGTAGGGCCTCAACAGAACTATCAGTCTGGAGAAAGCTATAAACTAAATTTCTTTATTCACGAGTTTAAAGGGGGTGTCAAGTTTTAAGAAATTGATATGGGTGAAGGGAAACATTTATGTTGCCCTCAGACCTTTCACCATCCCCAAACCTCATGTCTTCCCCTATTTCAATTAATCGGAATGACTACCCAACTTCATGAATGTCATGTATAACCATGGCAGGTTAGATCAGATCAGATTCATTTATTTGCCATTGGCAGTATTTTTTTGTTTTTTATTTTTTATTTTTTCAGGTTATGCCTCATAATAATTCATCAGAAACATTAAACTGTCATCATTACATAGGATTCTTCAGCTTTAGTACATATTTGGTTCAGTCCAAGCAAGAATCTATATCTGAAGACAAAAATATATGTATAAGCCATATCTAATAAAATAAACATATCCTTTAAGTATGTCCCACACTACAAAAAAAATATTGCCACTGATGCAAAACTTTGAATATCTTTAAGTTTCCTCTCCTTTTCTTCTGTGAATACTTGTGTTTATCAATTACATATATTTTACAAATTAATTTAATTTGGAACATTTTGTTCCAAATTAATTTAAACCACATGAAACCGTGTCCGGCTATCCACAAAATACTATAATCCCAACAAAATAAATTATTGCCCACGCTTGATCAAAATGGACTGGCAGATCATTAAACGAGAGAAGATCCGCTTCTTGCTTGGCTTCAAAGTGCTGCCGTTATTTTTATAGGAACTATAGATGGAAAAAATATTTTCTTATTTTGTAATAAGTTTTAATTTAGTGGATTTTTTTCTTTTATATGGTACATTTTCTCAAGAAATAACTATTATTCTCACTGTGGCTTATTTTTTATATTTTTTACAAAACACTGCAAAGAGTGACACAAAATAAGTAAAGAAAAATCTTGCAATTGCATCTTAATTTTAGACGATTTGACCTACATTATAACATGGATTACAAATGAGACAGGCAACAATGTTTTAAAAATATCATTGGAAATTCAAGAACATCAATGCGAAATAAATACTTATTTCAAGTGTTGATTTATTTTAAAAATCTCATCATATCTTGTTATTCACAATATTCAAATTAGGATGAAGGCCACTCAATTCAAGCATTTATTAACATATAGGTTATCATAATTTGCAATGTGTCTGTTGGACTTGAATAATAAAATATAAAATTAAGTTTCATATTGTCTTGCGAATTAAGTTATTTGTTTCTTCTGTAACAGACAATTGTTAGATGTCAGGGGTAAGACGGAATTCTAATTCAATCCCTCAACCACTATTGAGTCCCTGCCACAAATGTCCATTGTTGAGAAATTGCAAAACATGCAAACCTCCCTAACAAAGGCCTTACACTGTCTAACTAAATCTTTAAATCCTCTGGCTGTGAGGAAGGAAAAACTGATGATGACCAAATTAAGTTAAAGAAAGAAAATAAATCAGATCTTATGGGGTATTGGCTCCTAAATCACACATTCTCCTTTTCTAAACGAGCACAAAGTAAAGGCACACATTCGCCAAAAGCCAAGAAAATGCTTTGTTGCTGCTAATGGTTCTGCTTCTCGCCTTCGGGGTGATGCATTTTGTTCTGTTCTAGTCTAAAATGCGTCCAAATCTCCCTTCCTTTCAAGGTAATCTCCACAATGGTTCTGTTACAAAGTGCCGCCGGTGCAGTATAGCAGGGATATTTGCGCCTGAAAGTGCTGTTTTAGTAAGTACAGGGCTCGTGAACATAGCGCTGCACTCTCTGCCATCATCTCCATCAAAGCCGAATTACGCTCATTGTGAGGAGGGTTGGTGAGATATGTTTTCTTTGGATCCACTATCTCACTTCCAGACAGGTGCTCTCTGGCCTCTGAGTGCCGCTGCGTGGATTACAGGCTCGCCAGTAGACATCCTCACGAACGCAGCCCAGACGACTCAGATATGAAGTGCCAGCGACATATTGAGAGACTGAGCTTGGCTAATTTCTGCTTTCTTAATGGAAAGGAATACTGCACAGCTGGACTGGATATAAAGGGACTGGTTGTAGATGCTTAGAGGCAAAACATAGAAAACGCAATGTTGATAGATGCACAGTTGAACTGGGTGTAGGAGTGTATTTTTAAACTTGAAAACATCAAGTTATTTTTGGCTGGATTGTCAAATTGTAAAATGAGGATATATTGTAGTTTATTTTGATACGATTACAATCTAGATGTTTTTAATCAATCAATCAATCAATCAATCAATCAATCAATCCTTTATTATCTCACACAGATGGAGAAATTCAGTTCGATGAATAAACATCAAGGCCGGCCGCGTACTCTAATTTTCCGCGCTCCTTATGACAGTTATTCAACAGCAGAGAGCAAAACAGACACATATTTCAACAAAAACATGGGGAGAGACACGGTACATGTGGAAAAACATGCGGATCTTTTTTAATGGGAAGTCATCACTCTGGCCCGCCTCGTCCAATACAGCGCGTCAGAGGGGAGTGTGGGTGGGGGAGGTGGAGGGGAAGACCACCATAGACTGAAAAAGAGAGAGAGGCAGACATGTAGAAGGGGGGGGACTGTAACTGGTGTTATGGGTTGTGAGTCTGAGATAGATAAGAGTCCAGTGTCAGCCTTGAGTGGCCGTGTGTGGTGGTGGAATGTGAAGGACAAAGATAGCGCAGGTGCCGCAAACATTGGAGACAAAACAACACATGCCCTTGTGGGAAATTTGTTCCACTTTAGCTGATCAATGAAAGGCCAGTGTAAACAAGTCCAATATGTCAATTATACTGGAACTCCGTTCACGTTAAGAGTTGAACGTACGAGGTTCCACCGTGAGGCCCATCCCAAAGATCCTTCCAAGCGTTTAAGTCCATCCAGATCTCACTACCCAGGGTTAAGGGAATGTTCAATCCGGCTCACCCCCCGCTGTGTCCCCACTGTGCCCTCGACCACGACTCTGACCAACTCGCGGAAAACTCTCCTTGTTTTCCGCGGACAGCCGCTCGTAAATCTTCTGAGTGGACAGCCCTCCAACTTTGCGGTAGATCAAGCCAACTCCAAATCCAATCAGGAGGAACCCTGCTACCATAATCCAAAAATGTATATATCCTCAATGTCCTCGATGGACAGTCCCGACAGACAAACGGGGCGCCACTTTTGCCAGTTGTCAAAAACGTACCCAGCAGCCGCCGTACCATCCGGGCAAACGGCATCTCCAGAACCGCCTTTACGTGATGAAAAAATAGTATCAATTGCGTTGAGGGACCAGTTGATTAATTCCATCATTTTTCAAGTTGTATACAGGCAGAAGTCTAGGAAAAAGACAGTCAGGGCAAGCAGAGCAGGAGCAGGCAAGAGACACGTCTGACCTCGAGGAGAGCAGGAAGAGAAGATTCCTTTTATATAATTAGGCTCGAGCCCCGACTGGGGTAAGAAGAAGAAGAAGGTCCTTTATTCGTCCCACAATGGGGAAATTTCAGTTTGATGCATACATACACATATACATCAAGGCAAGCAGCGATCATCACTTCCGCGCTCCTTATCGGCAAAGTGGGTTAAGTCTCTTGCCCAATGGTGAATGGCATCTGTCACACACCGTCAGTGCCCGTCACTCACCAAAACGTGACTGTTGCGTGCGCAAACTCAAATGCTTTAAAATGATGTATTATGTGCCATTGAAACCTATATTGTTCTGGCTCGTAAGGGCCTTTTGCTTTCACAATGGTGAATGCAAGGGGCCGCGGTGCGTGACGGATGCATCAGAGCTAAATATGTGTCAAAATTTTGCCTTTTGGTCTAAAATAGCCGTTATTGTATATGGCATATGTTCTCGTTGACCAAATAAATGAAGTGAAAACCCATTATATGGAAGACTTAATCATCAGTTTCTTTGTTCACAGTGCACCTTAAAGAGACAAACTTCATGAGGATGAGCTGCAGACAGATGAATCCTGTCCTTCGACAATTCTGTTGCAAGTGAAATAAAAAGAGAATAAGGGAAGGCGACAGAAGCGTCCAGACTGCCCACAATCATTGGCTGCTTTGTCCCTGTTGTCCTCCGCTTGCTCGTTTCCATGCGGATGCTTTGACGGCAGCCATTTGCAAACAAACAAATCTATTTTGCCTTTTGTTCAATCGGCTGTTCCTCTGAGATGCGGCAGAATCCTATATGTTTTCTTCAATTTGTTCTTCTGTCCACATGCACTCTCCTTCCACTGTATCACACCAGTAAACATCCAACATATTTCACTATTGTCATTTTCCATCTATGAGTGCGATTTTATTTTGCCTAAAGGCCAAAGAGTATTGAATTTACACTGATAATGCCAGCTGCATTTTGCTATAGGCTCCTGGTTAAAAAATGTAGTGATATTGCACAAAAGGTTGTTTAATTAGAAAACCTTCATAATTTCAAACTAATAGACATCTTTTGGTCTTATGTAGTTTTTGCGATTGTTGTCATCGGCCAAATTACCATATGTTTTATTCAGATTTGAACCTTACGCACCCAGTGACTGAGTTGGTAGCACTGAAAAGTTGGCTCTCAGTTGGTCACAGTTTCATCTGGAGACAAAGTTTACCTTAACCGTATTCCTTAACCTTGAATATTGCGCTGGAAAAGTCCTTACATCCATCTTTGAATATACGCACACAGCAACGCTTGACTCTCGATAAGAGGGGACTGCTCTTTTCCCCATGTCATATTTTGATCGAGCTCATCTGTGCGTTCTCCATGCCACAGCCGCACCCTGGGAATCGTAGCCTCAGTATTTGGGTGCGCGCTGTCAGCTTGTCAGCGCTCCTTCCTACCCGTGGGGACCTGGGAGAGCACTTCCCAGAGAGTTGCCTCCGAACATCCCTGCAGCGCCTCATCACCCAGCTGTGACCTGTCTCTCCCTGCAATTTAGTGCCATGTTGTCATCTGCAACTGTGGGAGCTAAAACAGAGCTTGAAATGGAAAGCCTTTGCCCCCCCGCCCAGTGTCTCGCACATCTATCTTGAAGTCTCTCCATCACTGGTGAAGGGAGGAAGAGTTGTTCCCCTGACGATTTCCATTCCTGACTCGCTGACCTACTTCTGTCTCCGCTGGGAGCTTGATATGTGTTACAAAATATCTGTTACAGCTATTCCAAGAGGAAACAGGCAGCGTTATTATTTAGTAGGAGACAGGAGTGAGGACAAATCGTTGGTACTCACCCTTGAGATTACAGAACAATCTTGTATCTTTCTGCATATAGATGGGTGACCTTTCTTTCGTAACCTCATACATTCCCATCAAAAGAATAATTCTTATATAAAAAAATCTATTTTTTGTATCTATTTTTTCTCAATATCTCATAAAAAGTTTTGGATAAAGAAACATTTTGTGAAGTTTAAGTTAACCAGGCCTTCATAAAAATCAAACTCTAAATTAGGGATGGACCTATTGTTTTTCTTTCTGCCATTATTTTTTTTATCTTATTGTTTTATAGATCAAATATCTTAAATGATAGATCTTGATTGATGTGTGCATAACCTGAATGCTCTTATGTTGCCTTTTATTCTGCTGTATGTGCGCAACTATGACATTTACTCACTGAGGGACACATAAAATAAACCTTTATCTTAACATTTTCAGGGATGATACCAATAATTAGCAGTCAAGGAGGTTGATATTGGTGCAAATACTCGGTCAACCTCTACAAAAAAATATTAGCAGCACCAATCAGAGCAAGACAAGGCATCCATAGCAATTCAAAGTCTGTTAGAAGGGTGTCAAAAAAAAAAGATGCAGTCAAAATACTTTGATTACACTTTGATAAAACTCTAGATCCACTATGAGAAATGGCAGTTCTGGATGAGGTTCCATTCTAAATCCTGCAGCGTGAGCCTGGATTTAGTCACTCACTTCACATCAAGGGCACTTTCCTTTCACTCAACTTTCTGCTTTAGGGCCTGGAGGAGCGTCTCATCTCTAATATTAGTTCTGATTTGACAGGGAGTTCAAAAGTCCACTCCAGATTGGGCACTCAATATGAAACGGTTAGCCTTCAATGTTTAGCACCAACGCTTGACTTTTGAAAAACTTCTCCACAGATGTTTGAAATATTCTGTTTTGCCTGAATTTGTTGGAGTCATAGAGTAACAGCTGCAGGGTAAAAGAAGCAGTTTATTATGAGTGTGTTTTTTTTTCACTATTTGTAATTATATGGTGCTTATGTGCAAGGGGCCTCCATTGTCTTCAAATGTTACCAACTCAAAATCATGTTTTATTTGTGTCTGCATACATGTCCTTCAGGTGCAGCTGAAGGACATGTATGCTTTGTTCACACAAAGATGAACGTTGATTTGTACTGATAATGTGTACAGTAGATTCTAGATTTCCTAGAAAATTTGGAAAACATATTTGGAAACACTGAACTGTACTTTCATGAGATTGGGAAAAAATCAAACAAAGTGTATAGATTTCTACAGTGTTTCTGTAATTCAACTTAAAATGTGAAACTAATTTAATTATACAGACTCATTACAGTCAAAGTGACAGAGACCAAGCCTTTGTTATGATTTTGTTTTTTAATGATTACAGCTTACATTCCATTTTCTATTGAGATTATTTTTGGGTTTGTACAATCTGTGAGCCAATTATCAATACAACAAATAAAGGCACAACAGGGAGCATGGTAAATCTGGCATCACATGTTACCTCTGACAAAGGCGGAAGTCTACCATTGAAACATGTCACTTAAATACTGTAAGTACTAACTTCTTTACACTTTTTGTCCTATTTCAAACTTACATAACCTTGTAAAGTCTTGCTATATCTCTTACATATTGCATGCAACGAGTCTGTCATGGGTTTCACGTTTTAAGTTGAATTTCTGAAGTAAATGGATTTTTGAACTTTTTCATTTTCAGAGTTTCTCTTGTAAAGAAGGACAGACTTCATTGATAACAACATTTGTTTACATTTATTATCAGTGGTCTTCCTGCTCCCTAAGGACCAATAGCTGTATGTATTTGTCATTAGTGTATTTCCTGTGTTTTAACTTTTGTTTAGGGCTATACACAAGCTAAGTTATAGTTAGTAGTGGATCAATATTTTAGAACATGTTCAATCTCATGATTCTCTGAAACATGAAATGGTTGTATAGAAGGGAGACTCTTTACAACAAAAGCAGATCACAGCGCAGAACTAACACTGCATATTTGACCAAACAGTATTTTTGACAGTAAAGCTCGGTTTCATGATGTGTAAAAGCCATGTGCAGTCGGTGTTGTGGTTATACTAATGAAGCATATAGCCGTGTGCCGTGACTCACTCTGGCTGGAGCACCCTCCAGCTCAAAGTCTTTTCCCAAAATAGGATTAAATATTTCCTGGCTTTGCTCATGGCTTAATTGCACACTTTTAGTTGACCTTTAGAGTTTAGAGGTATTATTGCTTTTACTTTTTTCAGCCAAGTATAATCATTTTCCGCTTCCATTTACTTAGGTTAGGATCCAGGTACGTTGAAGTGAATATAAAAGAAAATAGGTTTCTTCTTTGGTTGTTTTTTGCACAGAGAAGGATTGCCAATAGCTGACAAGTCTTCTTGAGCTTTGTACATCCAATTTTCACAGATATACTGTGTGAATTGTAATAAACGTTATTCAAAAATGTACTTTTCTTTGAGTGTTACAGTTAAAGAAGCAATATGTGAGATTTACATGTCAAGTCATCATTAAATGGCCCTAATAAAGGCCTCAATGAACCATGCTGTTTTGAAATACTTCTTTAACTGACAACAGTAGTTCAGCCGGGATATTTGTATTTCAAAATTAGTTTGCATAGCCCCTAAATCGTATTATTGTTTTCATTTCGATGTCCCGCCTTCCCCCGTTTTACCAATCAGAAAGTCCGTGATTGGGGTTGCCAGAACTCACCGCGATGAGCTACTGTAATCTCAGGAACACGCTGCACTAATAAAGGTTTTGTTATGATTCTAAAATCATTAATGACAAAACAAGGAATACAATGAGTATTCATATCAGGGTCTCTGTGAAAAAGGTGTTGGTTTTAGATTTGTTGTTGACAAAATTCTTGTCTAGTATGCTATTATGGTCCCAGCTGGATTTGTCTGCATATCTGGCAACCTCAGTCAGGGAGAGGACAGTACCACTTTTGGCCTCATTTTTACATATTGCTCCTTTAAAGTTATTTAGCTAACTGCTGCAAGTTATTATTTTTTTGTTTTTATCAGAACAGTCTGAGGTCATAGATTTTCTGTATATATTTGATAAGACTGCAAAGTGAATGCTCAAATCTTATTCATCCAACCGATGAAAGGTGACGTGGTGTGGTTTAAGATTGTCTGAAGCCAAATGTTTATCATATGCGTCGCACGTATGCACTATTTTACAGTGGTTCCCAAAGTGGGGGTCGCGGGAACCCCGGGGGGGGGGGGGGGGGGTTGCAAGATGATTTCCGAAAAATAATTTAAAAAATGTATTGAGCAAATATATAGCCCTTAAATATTTATTTTGCATTTGAATTGATTCTAAAGGACTACTTGTTAAATTGTGTTTTGAGAATATAATATATTTTAATTACGTTTGTGATTATGTCCCAGTCATTGACAGCGTCAATCAAAATCAAGTTACGCAGCTTACATCATGCCACGACAAAGCGTGTCCTGCTGTTGTTTGCTAAAACTAAAGGTGTTTGGAGGCTGCAAACAAATAATACCTGTTTTAAAATGAAACGTGGTTAATATCCAAAACAGAAAAACAGGGAGGGGGAGAAAAGTCACATGTGTCAGAGGTCAGGCTGATGGTGCGAAGAGGGGGGAGAAGGCAGCGGTAGAACAGCGCGGTAAAGAGGCCCGGCTTTTCGGAGTCAGCGGTAAAGAGGTCCACACATTAAAAGCGCGTGGACGCTTTATGCTGTTACTTACAGTAACTTGGAAAGAGAAGCCGCGGGGATGAACCGCATAAGTAACAGCAGAAAGCTGCCACCTGCTTTTAATGTGCGGACCTCTTTACCGCTGACTCCGAAAGGCCGGGCCACTTTACCGCGGTCGGAGAACAGTGAGGGCGAGCCGCAAGAAATGCGCTCCACCTCTGCTAAGAAGGGAGCCCACCAAGCCCATCACTGTGTCACTAAGTGAGTAAAAATACACAAGCCTCCTTTTTTGGGCTGGACAGTGCAGCTCGGTAGTGGAGTCTCTATAAAGCGTTACTCCGTATCAAGGAAATACATGCTTGTTTCATGTGACGATAAGGGCTGTTGAGGTGGGGGTCGCGGGGGAGCAGGACATTTATCATGGGGGTCGCGGGCTAAAAACTTTGGGAACCCCTGCACTATCATAGTGTTTTAACCCAATAATATATGTTCAGAAAGAAAAAAATTTTGACAAGTGAAAAAGAACGGTGTTTACTCGGGCTGTCAAACAATTAAAATTGTTTAGTTGATTGGTCGCATAGTAATGGTGAGTTAACTCACCATTAATCGAATGAAAGGCAAAATGTACGTTCTACAGCTTTAATTTAGTGAGTTAAGTTGCGTTTCAGGAGGAGACACGGACACTTCCTGAGGCTCCATAGTTCAGCTTCAGCGGAGTATTTAAGTCCACAGGTTACGCAAAGACACGCACACAACATGCAGAGAATAGTTCTGTGCGTGTATGGTCTTGGATATTACCACGTTACCGCGGCACCATTCGCCGTGTTGTTGTTAGCGGCTCACAGCCAGCTAACAACAACTAGAGCGGCCGCAGCTGCCCTGGGTTAGAACGCTGCGGTCACGGAGGATGCGGACTTCAGTTCATACAGCAAACAACAGCAAGTGTCCCGTGGTCACGCGCATATTCTTTTAAAACTTGAATTCCCAGAGACCTGCTCTGTTGATATCTCACACGTGTGATATCTCATGTGTCCACAGCATTCTGAGTGATATTATAGGATACATGGGCGGGTCTTTCGAACGTGCGTTATACACGTTGATTTTTTATTAACGCATTAATGAAAAATGTAATTAACGTGAGTTAACGCGATAATTTTTACAGCCCTAATGTTTACACATAGAAGCCAAACAATGACTGCTGTTTGTGCAAGTTTAACATGAAGGAAGATGGCTTTACTTTGGGTTGCATCCGACTCTGTAAACAAGCGTCTGTCTGTTCCTTAGTGTCATGTCATGTGTCATGCCTCCCTGATTGTGATTGGTTCCCAAATTGATGTCAACCTTTCACACATAATTAATATGCAAACATTAATAAATAAAAAAAAAAAAAATATATATATATATATATATATGTATATATAAAATTGTAGGATGGTGTTGAGAGAGGCGACTCTCAATGTTTTAGCGAGACCCTTATATTCAACTATGCGAAACGGTCCAGGCCTTTTTTTTTCACGTTATTTTCAAAGTTATGCGGTATGTGGACCACATACTGTATAGGATGTATGTAGTTTCAACATTTGAAATAAAGTGCAATAGTCTACGTTACGAGACAGTGATGAACTACACAGACTGAGGAAGATGGACACAGACCAAAAGTATTGTTTGTTACAGGAATGAGAACGGGACATTCAAAAAAAGTCTGAAATGCATGATGTCAGCCAATGGCTCTCATTAAATCTGTTTGATTTGCTCACAAAATTTGCAAGGGAAAAAATAGGTACCTCAGCTTGAATTTAGCAAGTCGAGTTGCACTTTCTGAGGCTCCATAGTCCAGCTTCAGCGGTGTATTTATTGCATGCACAGGTTACGCAAAGACACGTACACAACAAGCAGAGAATAGTTCTGTGCGCGTCTTGGATATGACCATGTTACAGAGGCGCCATTCGCCGCGTTGTTGTCAAAGCGGCTCACAGCCGTTGGAGGTGAACCAATGTGCATAGCAAATAACAGCATGTGTCCCGCGGTCACACGTGTATTCTTTTTAAACTTGAATTCCCAGAATGTCGCCATATTACACATGCATGTGGCACTTGAGGGTTATTATGGGATGCATGGGCGGGTCATTCGGCACATGCGTCAAATGTGTTGACACATATATATATATATATATATATATATATATATATATATATATATATATATATATATATATATGTTATATATATATGTGTATATATATGTGTATGTGTATTATATATATATATATATATATATATATATATATATATATATATATATATATATATATATATATATACACACATATATACATATATATATAATGTATATATATATATAAATATAAAAGCCTACGACTCAATGCCACACACATGGATCATGGAATGCTTGAAGTTGTACAATATCAACAGGGCTCTAAGGGACTTCGTTGCAAACTCGATGGGAATGTGGAAGACCACCCTTGAGGCAAATGGCAAGCCGCTCGCACAAGTGACCATCAAATGTGGTATCTACCAAGGAGATGCTCTGTCCCCACTACTGTTCTGCATAGGCCTCAACCCTCTAAGCCAAGTAATTGACCAGACTGGCTATGGATACCGCCTCAGGAACGGAGCAAAGATCAGTCACCTCCTCTACATGGATGACATCAAGCTGTACGCCAAGAGCGAGAGAGACATCGACTCTCTGATCCAAACAACCAGGATCTACAGCCATGACATCGGGATGTCATTCGGGCTCGAGAAATGTAGCAGGATGGTGACTTGGAGAGGCAAGGTAGTCCACACAGAAGGGATCTCACTCCCAGAGGGAACAATAGCAGACGTTGAGGACAATTACAAGTATCTCGGTATACCACAGGCAAATGGCAACCTCGAACAGGTGACGAGGAAAGCGGCAACTGCCAAATACCTCCAGCGAGTAAGGCAGGTCCTAAGAAGCCGGCTCAATGGCAAGAACAAGGCCCGGGCAATTAACAGCTACGCCCTGCCAGTGATCAGATACCCTGCAGGAATAATCAGGTGGCCAAAGGAAGAGATTCAGACCACGGATGTTAAAACTCGAAAGCTCCTTACCATGCATGGCGGGTTCCATCCCAAAACCAGCACCCTGAGACTGTACGTAAGCCGTAAAGAAGGAGGCCGAGGACTAGTGAGTGTGAGAGCCACTGTCCAGGACGAAACATCCAAACTCCATAACTACATCATGGAGAAGGCCAAAACGGATGACGTACTCAGTGAATGTCTCAGGCAGTGGCGAGATGAGGAGGTGCTGGAGGAGAGCCCATCATGGGAGAACAAGCCCCTACACGGCATGTACCACCGGAGCATAACAGAAGTGGCTGATCTCAAGAAGTCCTACCAATGGCTAGAAAGGGCTGGCCTACAGGACAGCACAGAGGCACTCATCATGGCTGCACAGGAACAGGCACTGAGCACCAGAGCGATAGAGGCCCAGATATACCACACCAGACAAGACCCAAGGTGTCGGTTGTGCAAAGAGGCACCTGAGACGATCCAACACATAACTGCAGGGTGCAAGATGCTGGCAGGGAAGGCCTACATGGAACGCCATAACCAAGTGGCTGGCATAGTGTACAGAAACATCTGTGGAGAGTATGGGCTGGAAACCCCAAGGTCTAAGTGGGAAACTCCTCCAAAGGTGGTGGAGAATGAGCGTGCGAAGATCCTGTGGGACTTCCAGATACAGACCGACCGAATGGTAATGGCAAACCACCAACCTGACATCGTGGTGGTAGACAAAGGGCAGAGGACAGCCGTGGTGGTGGACGTGGCAATTCCAAGCGATGGTAACATCCGGAAAAAAGAACATGAAAAGCTTGAGAAATACCAAGGTCTCAGAGAGGAGCTGGAGAGGGCCTGGAGGGTAAAGGTGACAGTAGTGCCCATGGTGAATGTCGGGGAAGCATTCTACAGCCTCATAAAACCCAATTCCTAGCAGTCTTCCATCACATCCAAGTTATGATTCGTTATCTTGATTCTTAGCTTCGGAAATCAGTTTTGGCAAGCTCTCTACAGTAAGATCAGCAAAACTCTTGAATCTGTCCACCAAACTGCATTGGGTTAATTTGAGCAAGAAATACTCACAGCAAACTTTAATTTCTCTCTCCACAAGTCCACATTTCTCTTTCAAAACTTCTGGAACTTGCAACATATGGTGTAAATTGGCGTGTGGATGTGTGGGGCGCAAATGTGTGCATGAATGTGTGAGCGTAAGTGTCGGCAGCGAGGCGGTTGGACAAGGGTTGTGTGTAATCCCCATTGTTGCTGAAATGCCACCGCTGTTATTAGGGAAGATTTATGTGCTGTGCCCAGGGATGGAGTCAGAATGCCAGCCTGTGTTTGTGTGTGCGTGTCTCTTATTAATACATTGCACTTGGGGATAGAGTGGCCGTGCCAAAATACATCTATGTTCAAATCGCTGTCAGGTGCATGCATAGTTTTTATAGTTATTAATGTGTGTCTATAGGTAGAGAATTTAATAAGACCAATTGGCGTTGTCAAAAAGATATAAATGGTGTATTATTTTCTATTTATGAGCACTTAGAGTACTTAGAGAATATGCAATCTTCTCTCATTGGAATAAAAGTTGAGCAGCAAGAAGTACTTGTATTTGTTGGGGTTGTGTATTTTATACATTGACATTTGGGTTGATGTTTTGGCAGCTGGCCTTTTCTGTGTTAATAATTAATAATGCAGACATTTTGAAGGCATTGATGAAAATAATTTTCATAATAAATAATATAAGATAGTATTTGGTTAATTCAAAAAAGGTTTGTAGTGAAACTTTGAAGACCACACATTATATTAGGTTCATTAATATTCAAGAATAAACAAGCTAGTACAAAACTACCAACTCACTAATTCCACTTGTGACAGATGCAATTCTACATGTAACACCAAGCAAAAGCAAAGAGCGGCTTTCCGGCTCTGTTCCATCATAAATAAAATCCTTTTATCTTCCTATGGTTACAGGTAGGTCGTTCCATAACAGTTAACATTGTTAAATTAAATAATAGTTGAACTGTTTATACAAAAAGAGCAAAGAAGGTTTGAGGTATGTCTCAACGAGGACTGACTCGTCCCACAGACGCATTCACTATTTTAGGTTTTTATAAAACGATAATGTTTAATAAACTATAATAGATCTATCTGAGTCAAATCAGAAAACCGTCTAATAGGTTGCATTCATGTTGTGGAATTCTATTTCAATTGGAGGGCATGGAGGGATGTAACAATATTCATATCACATAGTACGGTCATTATTGCATTATTGTAGAGAGGCTGTCTGTATTGCTTTTTTAATTGATATCATAAAGTCAAGTTCAAGTCAGGACCATCAATACACTATTTGGCAACATTTGGTCACAGATTTGTATTACTGTATGTGCCATGTATATGACAAACAATAAGGAATTATTAGAATGCACCCTATGCATTTGATGAAGTACCTGGGGGTTCCCTGGCATATTTAAAATCCTCCTCTACGGTTTCTGAGTGGACAGGACTGTCTTTGTCTAAACATAGAGGTCCATCAAATGACTCGCTTGTTGCTTGTGTATCTTCAGGTAGTGACAGTTCGCCCGCCGCTTCTCCGGTAAGTGTACTGCAGCATCTTTACACACGGCCAAACCAAAATGCAGATGTTTGACACAGTATTTTTGTTTAACAGCGCGCCGCCATGTTCACTGTTGTTGTCTATTGCAGGATGCAGTGCAAAGGATTATGGGCGATGGAGTTTACAATGCTTCGCGTTTTATAAAAAAATATATAGATGCGTTTTATTACCATACATTTACAATGTTGCAATATTATAACAACCCTAGTGCCAATACAACTCAATGGAAAAGAAGATGAAAACCCAGAACATTATTTGATAGTGATTAGATTTACAAAGCTATAACATTATTCTTGTGTCTAGCAAGGCAGGTTTATTTTTATAGCCCAGTACATACACAAGGACACTCAAAGGGCTTAACAAAACATAAATAATTACAGTACATTAAAAAGAGTGACGAGACAATCCTTCAGCTTTTAACCTGGATTTGAACAAAATAAAAGCTTGTCTTACATCTGAAAGGCTGACTTTTGAAATCATTAGACATTAACTGATACTGTATGTGGTGACATATAAGATACAGAACTTTGTGATATTTGTCTTTGACAGTAAGATAAGATAAGATAAGATAGACTTGATCTCACACTGGAGAAATGTAGATAGATAGATAATATTTATTTCAAAACCTGCACAAAAACCTGGAAAAAAATCAACATAACAGATATACAAATGCATGGTTTGAAAAGGAGGTGGATGAAGCAAACGCTTATAGGAACCCCCTCACACATTCAACACAAAGTACAGTACAAGAACATTATACATACATGATCATTCATAAACAGCAGTAAACTTGTACAGTAAATAGAGTGAAACAATATATGACATGACCACAGAGACAAGACAAACAAGACAACGCACACACACCACACCACAGACACAGGCCCAAACACTCTCTGACCCTACACCCTCTCCCCTTTGCTGGTCTATTTTCACATTTAATTGGTTGACTTTATGAAATTATCACTTTGTATCTAGTCTATGTAAAAAAATAGACTCTCTTAATCAAATGTGGATCTGAAAATACGTAACAAACTTCCGCAAAGCTCATTCTGTCAAATCATCACGTCCGTTAAATAAAATAAACAGGGCCTCCTTAGGAAACTTGTCTAATGTATAAAACAGTTATGTTCTAGCAACTTCTAACGGACAAAGGATGTATTTCGATACATGAAAAACATAAAATATCTTCTGATTATTAAAATCAATTTTTTGGCCTTTTGTCACACTTTTGTGCCCTTTAGTGTGACAAGCCCATAAATGAAAATACTCTCTGGTATTGTTCAGGGGGCCGGAGCAAATGTAGAGGCGGGCCGTAGTTTGGGGACCACTGCTCTATATATTTCTTTAATAATTTTTTTTTAAAACAACTGTTTGAAATGAATTATGCTTGGTCAGTTTTTTAATTCATCCGACAAGTTATTCCAAAGTTTTACTCCCCGCACTGAGATACACATTGATTTTAGAGTGGTTCTAAATTTAGGTAGATATTTAATTTTGTTTCCTCTAAGTTTGTAACTATAATGATCGTGTCTATCGTGGAATAAGTTTAGAACATTAGGAGGCAGAGAGTTTTGAGATGCCCTGAACATAGTTTGAGCAGTTTTAAAGTTGATCATGTCCTGCTGTTTGAATTCTTCCAACTCTACAAACAGTGGATTAGAATGATGTCTGTAGAGTGCACCAGAGACAATCCTAATGGTCTTTTTCTGCAGGGCGATCAAAGGCTTTAGATGGGATTCATAGCAGTTTCCCCAAACTTCAACAAAATAATATAGATATGACATTATGAGTGAATGATACAATAGAAGTTGAGCTTTGGTGTGCAGTAAATTACATGATTTTTTTCATCATTCCAACATATTTGGCAACTTTTGTTTTCAGGTAACAGATGTGGGGAGATTTTTTCATCAATGGTAACACCCAGGAATGTGTTTTATTGGACTTGCTCTATTGGTGTGTAATACATAACAATTCGAATAGGTACAGTATATTATTTTTACGATTACTAAAGAGCATGATTTTTGTCTTTGTCAGATTCAATGACAGTTTGTTAATGTTAAACCAGGTTTTTAACTCATTCAAATCCACTGTTACCGAGGCCAAAAGAGGCTCAAGGTTTTCATCGGCATAGATTGTGTTGGTATCATCAGCAAAGAGGATGAATTTCATTTTGGTTGACACTTTACATATTTCATACATACAGTACATTAGGAATAGTGTAGGTCCCAATATGGACCCTTGCGGTACTCCACAAGTAATGTCCAGAAAGCCTGATTTATGTTGATCAATCTCAACAATCTGTCTCCTCTCGCATAGATAGCTCTACAACCATTTATTTGCTATTCCCCTTATGCCATAGTCCTCCATCTTTTTTATTAGAATCTGATGATCAATGGTATCAAAGGCTTTTTGAAGATCTATAAAAATTCCAACAACAATTTTTTTTTCAATACCATTTGTAATTTGATTCTGTAAATCAATCAATGCATGTAAAGTACACCTATTTTCCCTGAACCCATACTGACGCTTTTCGATGAAGCTCCGGAGTCTTTTGTCATATCATTTTTTGTAAACTGTGGCAATAGGGAAAAAGGTCGATAGTTATAGAAATGGTGTTTGTCCCCTGATTTGAAGATTGGTATGACTCTAGCGGTCTTTTTTTTCAATGGAAAACTACCAAGTTGGAAGTATAAGTTGCAGATATATGTGAATGGATGTATAATCTCTTCTGCAACATTTCGAACAGTCCTCATGTCGATGTTATTTATGTCTTGAGATGTTTTGTTCTTGCGCTTCCTGATGACTTTCATGACTTCTCTCTCATTGGTTGGGGTGAGGAACATACAGTTAGGGTTTATCTCGATTAGTCCCTTAATTTGTCAGTCGGTAGATGGGATTTTTTGCACCAGTTCAGGACCAATGCTCACAAAGAAATTGTTGAATTTACTGTATCTGCATTCATTGTTTTTTCACGTATTATTGTGTCATTTTCCACAAAGTACTCCGGATAACAGGAGCTGCTTGGATCACGACCAATAACGGTATTCAAGACTTTCCAAATTCCTCTAGTATCATTTCTTTTATTAATCAATAAATCGGTATAATATTCTCTTCTACTTGCTCTTAGTAGGCTGGTTAATTTGTTTTTATATTTTTTATATTTTTGTTCAGTTTCACTAGTTCTGTACCTGTAAAAATTGTCTATAGAGAACATTTTTCTTTTTGCAAGAGTTTGCAAGCCCTTTTGTTATCCAGGATGTATTTGTGTGTAGTGTCTGTAGATTTTTTGATGGGACAATGTTTCTTATAGAGCGTAAGGAATGTATCAAGAAAGGTATTGAAAGCTGCATTTACATTGATTAGTTTATAAATGGGTTCCCAGTTTTGGGTCGCCAATTCATTCTTTAGTGCAGAAATTGATTGATCAGTTATGACTCTTCAATAAAATTCACTTTGAACAGTTTTAGATAATTTACTGTTAAGATCGTATACCATGAACACTGGTAAGTGGTCGCTGATATCATTCACTAACAAACCACCAGTTATATTATTGTCTAAAAGATTACAGAATATGTTATCTATGAGTGTGGTGCTATGTGGTTTAATTCTGGTGTGTCTGGTGATGGGTGGGTGCAAAGTCAGGGAAAACATGGTGTCAATAAACTCTTCTCTACTTTTTATGTTTTTGAGGATTTCATAAGTTAATATTAAAATCCCCACATATAATATATTTTATGTTATTATTAATAAATACTTTTTCTATCCATTCCCTAAATGTTTTCAGGTCAGATCCTGGTGTCCTGTAAATGCAGCTTACAATGATATTTTTCTTTTTAGGAAGTACTAATTCTACGGTCACACATTCAAGTGGATCGTCTACTACTAAACACATGCTGTCCACAATACTACAGTGAATATTTGTATCAATATAGAGAGCCACACCTCCCCCTCTCTTATGTTGCCGATTTGTGCCGAACATTTCATAACCTTTTAGATTAAACTAATCATCATCATTCAACCATGTTTCTGAAATAGCTATGATATTAAATTTAGACTTGAGTTGATTCAAGTAGTAGTAGTGATTCAATTAGTAGTTTAAGTCTTGAATGGCGTCAAAATTAAAAACTCCGACTATTAAAATGAATTAGAGATATGTTTTTATCTTGAGTAAATGTTTTGTCATAGGTGCTGTCAGTATAATATAAACAGTCATTTTTAAGAATATTGCTGTCTGGATCAATTGAGTGCATGAATGTTTGAAATTTATAATCAATATGGTCAGATAAAATATTAATTGTTTGTAGATTGTGAGCATTAGTGCAGAGCTCATCCTCGACTTCAGAGGAGCTATCATTACTATAAAGGGTTATACATCTGGTATTATGTCAGAAATATGGTCAAAGGGAGAGGGCGTATGATTAATACAGAATGAGGGCCTCAGACACACAACAGACACAGGCACACAGCAACATGAACATTTAAGTGAGCACATACAATCTCCCTCAAAACACACACACACACACACACACACACACACACACACACACACAATGCAGGCAATCAAGTAGAGAGAAATAAAAAAAGGAAAAAAAAATAGGATGCCTAAGGCACTGACTATAATAAGTAATTTTATTTATTCATATTTTATTGCTGCTTTCTTAGAGTTAAGACTAAAGCAGTGGAGGGGGAAAGAACAAATTTGAATTAACTAGACTAGTGTGACACAGGTAGTGTTGCAAAAAAATAAATACAACTCATAACGTCTTTCGAACCATTTTGCCACAGTTGTATACGTTCATTACTTTACGGTAGACACAAACTTGCTATGCTCACATTCACGGCCAGCCAATACATCGTCCCCAAGAACAAAAAATAATGAGAGAGAAAAAAAAAACAACAAAAAACAACCTGGCTTAGATTGGATTTAAGGTAAACAACAGTCCTTGGCTGGTATACTCGCTTTGTGCTTACTTACGTCCCCTCCGGGAGGTCTCGATAGAACTTCTCAGCCTCCTTGGGACAGTGGAAAAGTTGTGGTTTCCCTTCCGCGATTACCCTCAGCATGCTGGGATACTGCAAAGAGTATTTTATATTAGCGGCACAGAGCTTATTACATGTCACATTTGGCATAGATGGAATCACTGAGATTGTGCAAAAGACAGGAAGTATGCAAACATGTTGAAGGTTAAAAATATAGTCGGTGCAGGATATAATAATGCACAATAAAAAGAAAGAGTGCAGGTTTTTTCAGTCCTAGTGCATTAGTGACTTAAACTGACTTGTACAGTCTGACAGCGAGGGATAAAGGCCCTGCGGTAGCGCTCCTTGTTGCACTGTGGGTGCCTCAGTCTTCCAATGAAGGAGCTTTTGACTAGGTGACTTTGGCTAGCACCCTCACCTCCTCCAGAATCCAGGGAGCAGTCCCGCTCTGTCCTGCCTGGGGCCCAGCACACGGCAGCGTAGTATATGGCAGAAGCTACCACAAACCATAGTTACCTGGAATTTTTTCTCAGTTGCCTTCACAATTTTCAACAATAGACTCCTTGGAATGTTGTGATGTCACATGAAAACAACCTAGTGGGGAAAATCTACAGAATTTCTCTGAAAATCAGTGATGGGAATAACGCCATTGAAATAAACAGCGTTACTAACTCAGTTACTTCTTTCAATAACGACTAATCTAACTAATTACTTTGACTGTCACTATAACGCCATTATCACTGCCGACACCCCGTTACTGCACGTTACTCAAGTCGCACAATTGACTTTTTTTTTACTTCATGATAGGACTTGTGCGCGTGTTATCATGAGAGAGGGGAGGATGTGATAACCTCTCAACAATTATTGGCTGATGTATAGTAAGATTACGTCTTCAGCCAATAAGAGATATTGGGTAGGTGGGTGTTTCCGCATTCACTGTGGCGGGTGCCAGCAGCAAAACAGTCTTTTCCAGATGGTAAAAGTTTGCAAGTCGTGTTTTGAGAGGTGCATGTCTATCGGCTGTCGTTTACGTGAGTTGCAATAAATGCAAACCTCTGTGCAGGTACTTGTCTTTGTTGTTGTTCACTCTGTTTATTTGGCTTATGAAACACAATCTGAGAAGGTGAGGGCCATAGGGGGGGGGGGGGTTACGGGGGCGAGAAACGAAAAAGTAACGCAACAGTTACTTTTACTGGTAACTAGTTACTGGCGTGACTCAGTTACTTTTTAGGAGAAGTAACTAGTAACTCTAACTAATTACTTTTTCAAAGTAACGTGCCCAACACTGGTGAAAATAAATGAAAACATCCTCCATGGATACATTAAAGTTGCAGATGATTCTCCAGAAAAGTAAAACCTGCACAGAAACCCTCCACACCACAGCGAGAAAATCCTGCCATTTTTAACCATCAAACCACACGAGCGCATGGAAAGGTCAATGTCACGCTTTACGAGGCTCCTTGATATTCACAGGGAGTTTCTTTAACTACACATGTCGCTGTTATTGCTTTTATGTGTCTGGCTGCCGTGGGGCCGCTCTGTAAGTGTTGACTTTGTCCTTGTACGATTGTGTGTAAGTGAATCATGTGCGAGTCTATATCTGATCACTGGAGGATGAATAACCGCCATCCAATTTCAGCCGTAAAGTTTCTAACTCAAAAGAGAAAAAAAAGGGAGAGACGGAAGAAGAAAAAACACATTTGCGTTCTATAAGAGACATGGAAATATGCACATGTCTGTCACGGGGTGTTTCTGTAATCATAAATACAAGGTCGGAAAACAAATGCCATATCGACCTAAGATTAAGTGAATTTTGAAAGGCAGTTGACATAGTCTCCTTACCCACTTCAATCATTGGTTGTTTTTATCAATTTGTGTGATCGTCAGATGGGTATTATAACTTTTTCTGAGACCGCATGATTCAATGTGAAGTAATATCTAAGCTCTGGGATATTTTTAGCTGGATGCATCAGCCAGTTCCGTTTCACTTTGAGGAAGCAGCAATATTAGCATTTGCTCACTCCATGGAAGGCGGTTACCTTTTTGGCTTTAATCGCTAATGTTTGTTGCGACATACATGTGGAAACCAGGGAAAAAATGGCTTTCCACTGGACACATTTCTCCATTCTTATTGTTCTGGCTTTAAATCAACATTTTTGGAATCAATGTCAGCACAGAATGGATGGTGGTCTACATTCACCTCGACCTCTTTGTTTGCTGATTGGCTGGGTGCACTTTGGTACCAGTTTTTGGAGCTGTTTGTGTTGCTGCAATACATGACTTATATGTTGTTTACACGATACCCACACTTTAGAGTTCGGTATTGGACTGGCCTTTCGTTTACATTTACAGTGTTTCAGGGGGATGAAAACGCAAGCTCCACGGTGGAACAGAGCAGATACGCTGAATGGCGGGGAGCTGTTTTACAGCTGTGTGAAGAAAAAGGTGTGAATTCTCTGGCTATAATGACCACACTACTTCCCAGCATGTACTGTACATTTGGATATGCGCAGTGGCCGAAAACAAACGTAAATAAGAATGCCGGCAGGTCAACTTAAGCCCTATTCTCAAAGTATTACCTGTGGACCTCTGGTAATTTTCAAATTACTGCTCCAGCTCTGTGATACATTCAGTGCATTCATACAGGATAAGTGAAGTCTGTAAATTACAATATTTTCACTAACATCTCATAACGGGCCACACATCCTTCACGCAGCCCAATGGATCCTCGTTTTTACTCGTATCAGTCCTTGGCACTAGATCAGCTCCACACACATCACTGTACCAGGAGGAGCAGGTTTGACAGTGATTCTGGACATTGTTTTTTCTTTTATTTAGTCTCACGTCTGACCGCAGCAGCCACAGAGACCATGTGGAGAAACACGTACATGTGAATGTAACTTCCACATCAATCTTCTGGCCAGTACTGTCCTCTACACTTATCCATAGACCTCAGAGGGACAGCAGCAGCTGTGTCCTCTGGCAGAGCTTAAGACGCGGGTCTACTCTCCTGAAGAGTAGCATTCGTCACTCGCTGTGCTTGCACTGTGTACGAGCCGTATAATGGCTTCCTGCTAAAAAGCTTCAAAACAGGGAATCAACATTTTTACCACAGCCTCGCTGGTTCGAGCCGGGAAGATATGTAAAAACGCGCAAGATATTGAGCGATATATCGGCAATAGCAATTACAATTACTGACATGCAGATTGTCACGGAATTAGTATTATTACCGGACATCTATGTTACAGGACGTATTTTGCTGCAGACTTATTACTTTACAAATGACAGACATCGCACATTCGCACAGGAAGATCTCAGGGCTCCTCCATCACAAATTAACAGAGGCCCACCGGTTAATACTAATCCCGAAACGAAACCACTCGAAGATATCACCAATCAATAAAAAGTAATTTAGAGTCCAAGATCAATGTCAACATTGTTTGCCTGGGATAAATATTATAGCCAACCAAGCAGGGTTCTTTGGGTTAGGGTAAATGTTGAGATGAGGGATAGGGTTCACTATGGTTATGGCTATGGTTAGTGCCAGGATCAGGGTAGGATCAACTTTAACAATGAGCCGAGACTCTTAATTACATTGGTGCATCAATCAAACAGTCACTGATCAGCAAATCACAGAAAAAGATTTAAGTGATTGGTGACTTCACATTGTATCAATGTGGTCAAGTGTGGATTTTCTCCATTCCAACACCCCTTTCTGAGCCCGTATCTGTGTGTACAAACCACCAGCTTTACTATGTGTGTTTATGTGAGAAAGTTAACACTATTTGTGGCTCTTTAACAATGTGTCACTCCCACATCATGTCCAGCGAATGATGACTTTGGTGCATAGTTGAGTGAATACCAGGCGCAGAGACATGGCGCAAAGACATTGCATAGAGACATGGCACAGAGACATTGCATAGAGACATGGCACAGAGACATTGCATAGAGACATTGCATAGAGACATGGCACAGAGACATGGCACAGAGACATAAATATATAAATAAAGCTTACTTACTTACTTACTTACTTACATTGCATAGAGACATTGCATAGAGACATGGCACAGAGACATGGCACAGAGACATTGCACAGAGACATGGCACAGAGACATGGCACAGAGACATGGCACAGAGACATAGTGCAGTGGCAAGGGCACTGGTGTGGACTCTCTGCTCTGTCTGGTACATACTACCACTAATAACATGCACACTAGGTTAAATCCTCCAGCTCCAGTAGTCATGACCAAGCCGAGCATCATAGGCCACATAATACACTCTTATTACTTCATTTCCATTTCAAAGGCACACTGGTTGAAACACAGGGGTCTCCAAGTGGTGAGAGCCACTTTCGTTAACCAGACAACATGGATTGGACTGTTTTGAATGGATTCAGGCTGTTCAGAGCTTTTGGAAATTAAATATGAAGTTGTCTGAATGACACATGTTCACAATTTCATTCCACAAAAGAAAAAAGGGAGTTGATTAAAAAGTTGAAATGCTGAGATGCAGCGCTTTACAACAAGGAATCACATACCTATATTAGAGGAGCTGAAGTTGGCTGGATGACACAGTGAGCTTGCATTTATGATCCCAATGGGACTTTGGCTCAGCAAGGCTCACTATTTCCATTCATGAGATGGGAAGCTTTAGGAATGGATAGCAAGGTATGTTTACACAAATGGACTACAGTTACAGCCAGTAGACTTGAACCTTCATCCACCACTTGATGAAGCAGTTTCCACTCAACTGGAAACGCTTGCAGCGAGCAGTGGATTTACTCATTATTGAGTTTGAAACATTGAGATGTGCTTTGTGGGTGTTAGGAAGTACATATTTCTTTGACAGCACTTTTTATCAGCCATCCAAAAAGACATAAGAAAGACATTGAAACCATGCAAAGAAGCCCTGAACTTTTGTTTTTGTTACTGTGTAATATTTTAGGATTGTTTCAAGTTTGGATTTCAAGGTTCTCTTTACAAACAACTGCAGAATGCAAAACTAAAGGGTTTGTTTCCCATTCGCATTTGCTGCATCAACAAAGTACTGCTTTTAGGCCTTAAGTATACAATGTTATGCATCGTTTCCAATAGATTCCATAATCTGTACAGAGGACTTTATATGTGTAACAGTGACACACTTTCCCCCTCCTGCCTTTGATGTCCCTATGTCTCGCAGGCTTTAATCCTCCACTTTTATCTCTGCAGCTGAGATTTGTACCTGTTTATATTTTGCTGTTTGCTGGACGCCTTTGCGCACAATTTACATAGAAAGCAAGATTTGTTGGTCCAGTTCCGATAGGGGCTCTTGCTTATGAAAGCAATGAAAATGGCGCAGTATTCGGCTGTGAGTTCTGCAGAGTAGAAGCACCGTGAACACTGTCACGCTAAGTACCTCAAAGCTCCATGTCTAAGGATCATTTGAAGTCAAAAATTCCCAATGGCCCGCACCGTTTTTCAATGCAGAGGTCATTTTTGATGCCAGATCTAAGAACAGCATAACCGAGGGGGACACACAGATGAATAGACACAATTTCAGGCTGAATAAGAAGCTTTTGAAGGGGCTCATGAGGGATTACTTGGTATACAAAGACATACTCGGCATACAACAGGAAGCACTGGAGCGCAGCTCAGCAGTTCTCTTGTCTTGTTTTCTATTTATTCATTAAATGACCCTTATTACGCTTTTTGACTTTTCTCTGGTTTAAACATGATTACAGTGCTATTTGGCCTTCATACAGATGCCCAGAGTATTTTTTCATTGATTCCCCCAAGCTTTAGAGCAACCTTTCTTTTTCATTCTCAAGAGGCACAGAATCGGCCCGCCTCCAAGAGCTGATCTACAAAACCTGGTCTTATTCCCAACATAAAAGACGCTAACAGGAGCTTCGGTCTGTGAGTACAATGCAACTAATTCGCCGTATTCTGGGTGGAGGACATAGGGCTCTATGTGACGGATCGCCATTGTTGGAAAAAGTTTATTCTGGGGTGTGAAATGACTGCAACAAGCTGTACAGTTAGCTCTTATTAACCTCGAACTTAGGGTAATGCTACGTCACCTGGCGGGCGGTTGGAGGCGGGCTAACAGGCAGAACAGCACAGATCCAAGCGTTTCGCATGAGTTGACAAATTATTATACTCATTTTATCGCTGGTTTTGTTGTTAAATATTTGAGAATCATAACAAGACCTTTTTTAGTTTTGTAGCCACATGTTACTATACCAATTAGATTAACTCGATGCGAGTTCTGGCTACTCGGATTCTGGGACATCGAAATGAAAACAATAACAACATTTAGGGGCTTTAAAAATAAAATTGTAATTAAAAAATCTCGGCTATACTACTGCTATCAGTTAAAGAAGTGTTTGAAACAAACAGGGTTTATTAATGCCTTTTGTCATATCAGGGCCATTTAATGATGACTTGACATTGAAATCTTACATATTGCTACTTTAAAAAAAAAAACTAATCTGCACGCACAGCCTTTGCCAGTGTATGGACCTGCTGCCACAGAATATGCTCACTTCTACAGAACATGCCGTTTTTCTGCAATTGAAAGCGGCTAAAAGTGTTAGCATCATGTCAACTTGGAGAACATTTGTTTTTGGATGTAACTATTTGAATTTGACCCGAAGACAAAGTATGCACGAGTATAGCTGGACTTCCTATTCACGGGATCTGTCTTTGAAATCCACGCCAGTCACAGACTGCTTGTTTACTGTGAGACTGGACTTACTTTATAAACCTGAGTTTATTCTCAGGTCTGAAATGATTATGCACCGGTGAAAGCTAAATAGTTGAGTGCTTTTAATATTTACAGTCTAAGATTGTAAATATGTAAATATGTTTTATGGTGTAAAATTATTATTACACATGTGCTTAGGATGGACTGAAAATTAGGAAAAGTGAAACATAGTATCTTTATAATAATGTATGCTCTAAAGCTGGCCTTCTCAAATTATAGGGTGGGCCCGAGACCGTTCCATGTTCCATGTTCCATGCCAGAGGTGGGCACCTGGCCACAGGGAACATGCCCTTTTTGCTGTACATACCACAAATACATATAGGATTCCACATGCTCTGTCTCTGTTGTCTCTGTCGAAGCAATTGTTGATGCTTTGTAAAGAAGGACAGCAGTTCCCCATCACCACTCAGGTCTGCCCCAGATCCACCACTCCAACGGCCTTTGAAAGTTTGCTCGGATCTTGTCCGCCTGCATCTTGCTCAGGCGAATTAAACTGGGTGAGGTGAGTTATGCACATCCCTGATGCGTTGGATTTGTGCTGGGCATGAACAAACAGGCACGAGCTGAAAGTACCATCTGTTGAAATAGAAGGTCAGCTCCATCAGCTCTGTGTGAAGTTCTTTGTGAGTTAAAGTTAAAGAGGTTTAGTTCTGTTTAGGAGGTACCACCTGCGTTTCCCTTTACACTCTCAAACAACTCAACAAATGAAGCCCATATAAGTTTTCTGGTGAATGAGCTCCCAGCTGCTTACCCCAACTGAAAAGGTGGCACAGGGGAAGAAAAATGCACTTCCTGAAAGTAAAGTGAATTATGAAATTGAGAATCAAATAAAGAATTTTACAATTCAGTATAAGAACCATACCCTTTTTTTTTCCTTTTCTTTAAATTCACGCAATAAAAGACAAAAAAGAACTGTACTTCTCGGGTGTTTGTATACACTTTTGAAAATAAAATAGACTTTGCACATGAACAGATTGCAGCTGAATGCAAGCAGCAGGTTTTCATGTTGTGGAAGTTACATGTAATTGAAAATGGCACAAGGAGCTCTGAGGACACTAACATTTAATAGTTAATATTGAATTAAATGCCTACAATCTTGTATTTTTTCACTCAGAAGCTATGCTAATGCTCATGGTGCTATGAGCATTGGGTGGCTAACCCAACACAAAACGAGTACAGAATACATGTTGAAAAATGTCCTGGATCATCACCACAGTCCTTTTTGTTGGACAGTAACTGTCCAACGGACCCTCCTGCATCGGCAAAGAAAAACTAATAAGAAAAAAGTAGCAAAGTAGCAAGAGGCAAAAGTAGTGCTATACAATAAAGTAAAGCAAGTAAAAATAAAGTAAAATACAACCATAAAAAACTCAAGACTAGCATTCACTTATATTACTTATTATAACTTTAATAAATATTTTATTTTGATATATTTTGTCTATCAGACACGAGTGTGGCAACAGTAGCTCAGTTGGTACTGAAGTCTTTGTGTCTCTGGGCAAGACACTTAACCCTGTACTGCCTGAGGCCCCACTAAAAGACCAAGACTGTGTTGTTGTTGACGAAGCAGCCATCCTTCTATGAACTCACCACCTGCTGGAGTATCTTTGAGGGGCTGGTGCTCTGAGCATTGGGTGGCAGCTCTGATTGCCACCCAACCGACCCAGATATGGACTAATACAATGTAAGATAGTGAACGAGTAAATGAATGTTTCATGGTTCAGGTTTATTTTCTGTTTTATTTTGTAATTTGTTACTTCCTGTGTCTTTAGTTGTACTTCCTGTTGTCTGATTACATACCCTGCCCTGATGTGTGTCTCATTAGTCTTGTGTATTTAAACCCTGTGTGTTCCTTCACTCCCTGTTCCGTCAGTGTCATTCCACGTCTGTTTCAGTTCTGTCCTCGGTCCCAATGTTTTCTCTGAGATGGGAGCGGGGTCGCCAATACAGGAGGCGTATGCCAGACGTATTGTACATGTTTTTAGTGGTAGGGGAAACCACAGTACCTGGAGGAAACCTACGCAGACACAGGGAGAACATGCAAACTCAACTCAGAAAGGCCCTGTTCCAACCGGGATTCGAACCCAGGACCTTATTGCTGAGAAGTGAGAGTGCTATCCACTCAGCCATTCTCAAGATATACACATTATTACTTTGCCGTCTTCCGAGGGAGGGATTTTTAGATTTTTAGAAGTGGCAGTGGCCACCCTGGCTACCCCTCTGGTTCCGCCACTGGTCTGGTGATACATGATTTACTGTACTGTAGCGAGAGTACGTTGCGTTTCAAAAGAGAAAACAGATGTAACTCAGTTTCAATGGAAAATATATTCCAACATTCATTTACAGTGATGTCTGCCGTTCATGACACATAATGTGAACTAATTCATGTTCAAGTTCTTTATTAAAATATTTGTTGCGTTCAGTTCAACGTTCACAAAAAAATGAGCGTGTTCAATGAACGCATTCTATTGAACTCGTTCACGCACAAGACTGTAATACTGTAACCTCACTGATCTTGTTCTCCAGATACAGCAGCCTTAGACAGCCCAGATTAACACTGACATGCAAGGAATCACAAGTGTATATCGAGCACAAACATGTGGACTCACTATAGTTTCTATTTTTTTAAATTGTGGGACCTGCCCTGAACACTTCCCAGGGAAGCAGCCAGGAGACCCTAGCAAACTCAACTGGCTCCTTTTAGTCAAATCAAGGATCACGTGTATACATATTGGAGCATATGTTTCAACAGAAATAAGTAAGAAAAATTCAAGGTTCTCTGACATGAGACACAGATCAGCCTGAAGAGGAGAGAAAGGAATCCTGGAGAAAAGTAAAGCAGCGAATAACTTGCAACATCCTTGAGGGCACAGTATACCTTCAGAATAAAAGGCGAAAAAACCATATTCTTTGTCTCTGGTTTCTACTTGAATGAGAGTTCAAAGCAATGCAAATGCACTGAATAAAACAGAGGCAAAGGATGTCCCAGGGTATACAGCATGACGGAGCACATGGTTGTCATGGAGAGGTGAACGGGAGGCTGAACATGGAAGCAGAGGACGGGACATGGGACGACACATGCTTTGTGTAAGAGTAGATTACTGACTGTCCAGGGAAACGTGACAGCTGGTAAAGACAGGGGAAAAAAAAGCCCACAACAGAGACTAGGCTGGATTTGCTTTTTCATGTGAACTAAGTATTTTTCTTCTTAAAACCGCAGAAAAGAGGAACGTTTTGAAAGCTGGACTAGATGGAAAGCCGTATGCTCTTGGTTAAAAAAACATTAGATTCTTTGTGACAATGTGAATGCAATGCAGTGTTTGGGTGTGAAATTGGTTTACCACAGTGGGGCAGAGGCAATTAACAGTAGCAGGCAGGTAGACATACATTTAATCTGCTGGAGGTCTTGACTAAGGTTCCACAGAGTGCGCCAGGTCAGTACACTTTGGGGCGAGGAGTCTGATCTCCTCCAACAACATCTCTAAGGAAAAGAAACTATGGAACACACTCAGATTTGTGTATGTAATATATTATTATATTAATTGTATTATATTATCATCACTTTTTACTGCACATCCTACGCAAACTACATTTTTAACCTTTAAAGAAGCATTATGTAATATTTGCATGTCAAGTCATCATTAAATGGCCACAATAATTCAAAAGGCGTTATTAAATCATGCTCTTTTCGAATACATCTTTAACTGATAACAGTAGATCAGCCGAGATACTTGAAAATCAAATTAGTTTTACGACCCGTAAAAGTTGTTATTGTTTTCATTTCAATGTCCCACCCTCCGCCGTTTCACCAGTCAGAAAGTCCGAGATCCGGGTTGCCAAAACTCCCCACAGCTAGCTAAAATAACATGTGGCCGTAGAACTAAAAAAGGTCTTGTTATGATTCTCAAATCATTAATGCCAAAACAAAAACGAGGATTTATATCGGGACGCCTTTGAAAAATTGAGACAGAGGATAAAAACGTTTAGTGTTATGCAAAACTTGCTGCTTTGAGTGCGTTCTTCATTGACACTTAACGTACCTGCCTCGATTCATTTATTGTATTGTATGTATTGTATGCAATGGTGGTCTAATGGTTAAGGCATAACGCTATCACCCCAGAGACCGGGGTGCAAGTCCGGGAGCTTTCTGTTTGTATTTAATTATATAATATCACATTCTATGTGAATGCTCAAAAAACGGTTAAAGACAAAAATCAAGACGTTTTTTTGCAGATTACAGCTTGTAAAAAGAAGATTATAGATTGTAAAAAGAATCATTGGAAACCACATGTACCCCAATTAAAATAATGTTAGTCTCTTTTTGATGTGGGACTTATACATTTATGTTTAAAAAATAGGAATAAATAAAATTGAAAGGTGATATCCTCTGGAGCAAACCCTGATGTTGATACACTGAAGAAATATGTTCCAACATCCATTCTTCCCACTTCTATTCACATCAATTGCTTATTTATTTTGCAAAATTAGTGTATAATTACATTGCTTTTATTTTGTTTGTTTTTTTCATCTCAAATGTCCAAATAAAAAAAACATTCATTCAAAACATTCATTCAACAGTTGCATGCCTCATGGCAATATGAATAGAGACAGTCAAACAACCGATAAAATAATTCCTTGTGTTTGCTGCTGGATTTGGTGTGTATCTGGCAACCTGAGTCAGGGAGAGTGGGAGAGGACTACAAAATATTGACTGTAACTGCAGTACCAATTTTGGCCAGATTTGTACTTAATGCTCCTTTAACATGTTTGCACGCTTCTGTCTTTTTGAGCAATCTGAGTAATTCTATCTATGCCAAATGTGACATGTAAATTTCTCCATTGTGAGATCCATAAAGTTTATCTTATCTTATCTTATTATAGTATCCATCCATCCATTTTCTACCCTTTAATCCATTTCTGGGTCAGGGGGGTGGCAATCAGAGATGCCACCCAAGTCTCATAGCACCAGCCCCTCACTGACCCTCTGCAGGTGGTGAGTCCACAGGAGGACGGCTGCTCTCTTGAGTGTGAGCATAGCCTTGATCTTTCAGTGGGGGCTTTGGGCAAAGTGGGGTTAAGTGTCTTGCCCAAGGACACAACGACAGCAGTCATCAGTGGGAGCCGGTGGAGAAGGTGCAGAGGTGGGAATTGAACCCACGACCTTCTGGCCTTAAGGCCAATGCTCTACCAACTGAGCTACTGTCGCCACCCTTATTATAATAATCATAATATATTACAATAAATACAGTCATTAATAATATTATTTTACAGAACCAAATTCATGTTTAATTGATTAAACAGCGATGGCTGAACATTTGGTCCTCTTAATGCAGCTCAACTTCACCCAGACCCACCCTCACACAGCCCATAGATGAATAGTTTGCTCTGGATCAAAGCTGTTGTGAGTCGCAAAGCTTACAACAGCTGCAGCCTATAATCCCATAGTCTAGCTTTGTTCACGTAATCTCAGAAATTTAGAAAGCCTGACTTCCAACTCTTAGAAAAAAATTGTTTGAACGCTGCTCCACTCGGAAATGTGGTATGGCTTCAGAATTCCCATGTTTTTTATACTGTGACGTGTGTCAGATTGTAATTATTGTGATTTATATTGTGGATAGGGGGGTTTGTTTTATACCACACTCATGGTTTGCATTAATCTTAAACCAACTGTGAATTATGATTCATGATTTATGAGTAGAATAAATCTAAGATTGTATATAGATGAGCACATTTATTATAAGAAACACCATATTTTCTCCTGTATTCTTTTTAATCATAGCATTGAAGGTTTCTGTTTCTGTTGTTCAGCTGCCCTCTGAAGTCAGAGTAAGACATTTTCTGCTGATTGATCATAAAATGTACAAATGTTTTGTATACATTAGTAGTTTACAAAACATTTGTAAACTACTAATTTTACCTTTTTCTTATAGGGAACTCTGGCCGTCTCTGCTGAGCTGTTACTGAATTCATTCCCCCCGTAGTGGAACAGTCCTATCTGTAAAAATATAATAACATAATAATTAGTGGGTTATTTAGTGAAATGATAACTAAATATGAACTCATAATTTGTTCATGAATGAATAGTTCTATAAAGTGTTACCATTGTGTTTCTTGAGAACGCACACAGCATCACAGAACATCTGCAAACCTCCGTAAGACTCTACGGGTCCTCCGAAACGAGGACCGCTTGGGACTTTGGCCCCGGGAGCCTCTGGATCCTCTGGAGCAACTGGAGCCTCGGGAGCCTTTGGATCCACTGTAGCCTCAGTTGTCCATATTGAACAATTAAAGTTCAATATGGAACACTATGGAACAATTGCAGTGCACATTTTTTATTATTCCTAACCAAATGAATGTAATTGACAAAAAATGATGAATCTTTGGTACCTTTGCTTTCATGCTCTCAATGAGATTGTGGTCTTTCATTATCTTCACAGCCACATTCTGGTTCCTATCCAGGGCCTGGCACTTGGTGACATGGACGTAGTAAGAACTGGTCCTACCCCGGAGGGTGTGACCGATGGTGACCTCAAAGCAGTGTTCAGGTGCTGGGGGCGAGAAAAAGGCTCCATCAGTTTCAGTCTATACAGTACATACAGTATATACAAGTTACAATTACTAAAATATACACATCTATGACTCCTGCTACAACAACTACTGCAAATATTATACCATTCTAAAGTAAGTTTTCCACTAATCTATGTTGGATATATATCACAGTACTGCAACTAAAGATAGCTACCAGTCTTGACATCTCTTTGTCACTGCGGTCGATGAATACTTAAACTATTCTCTGATTATAAATATTTCTCTCACTTATGTTTCTGACTCAAGTGTATATTCTTTGCTGTCTCCAAGTGCAGTTTCGTGATTGCATAGTAGTATTGATCAGTGAAAAACAATACTTTTCAAATGGGTTTATAGACGGGAAAATGTATTTTCTCACTCATGATTTTTCTTCTGATTCATGATATATTCATAGATATTGTGCCTGTACAGAAACTGGTACAGAAACTGCTGGTTGTTTTTACAGTGAATACAATGTATTTATTTTTTCATCTGAAACAAAGGCTGCGGTCACAAGCACAACCTAAAGCCAACCGCACACTTTTCATTCTTTTTTTCTCATTCATTCATTTCTCAGGCTCAGGTTGTTTAATCTAAGGCGTTCTCCCGTGTCCGCTGCGTGCCCGCACACACTCACACGTCACCCACTATGCTGCTGCACATTGGAGAAAGACACATTTCACACATTGACTCTGATTGCAAAGAACGTGAGCCATGCTTGAGCTCTTAGCGAAACCAAAGCGGGCCCATTTACACTAGCTACTTTCTCCTTTTCAGAACAAAAACATTAGCAAACAAAGCTGCTTGAGCTCATTAAAGCTGCACTAACTGACTTTATTTTTGTATTCATTACAAAAGTGCAATCCATGTACATGTAGTGCATTGGAATATACGTCCTTTTGAAGAAAAAGTAGCGCAGATTTGTGCTGGCGTGACATTATATTTTAGATCGAGTTTTGATGAAACAAGGAAGAGAATGTGTTTCGGGTCTCAGATTGTGACCAATCACAGCGGACCACTAGCCCCCACTTTCGTGAGAAATCTACAGGTCCGTTAGCATAGACGGCTGAGTTAGCACAACAAGCGGCTGAGCTAACCTGAAGCTTGTGTCTTCGTCACCGGTTACTGCTTACACAGCGGGACAGCCATCCGAAAGAAAGTCCTGTTCCTCCGCGCTTCCCGGTTTTATCCTTCTATGGTCACGCCATCCACGTGCAAATCCACATCCATGTATTATCCATATTGGGAGACGCTAGCTCCGTCAACAACAGTGGGTGTGTGTGGGGGGCGATAGCTTCGTGGGTGCGGGGAGGGGAGCAGAAAGAGAGAGGCCAGCGAGTCCGCAGCTTCAAAATCAGTTAGTGCAGCTTTAAATGTGTTTCTAGGTGTGGGTTTATGTGACAGTTCTATAGACTCATTGTTTCATTACTATTTTAACGTGATGCTGTGAATAAAGACACAGATCTTGATGGGAACATAGTTATTATTAAATCATGTTTTTGCACAAACAGCAAAACAATAAGTGGTAAATATCTGAGACAAACATGAACTATTTACAAGGGCAGGAGGAATGCTACAGCTGCAATAAACTACACAGATTCAAACAAAGACAGGCGCAGGAACAGTGCAAAACAAACGACTGTACAGTTTATACGTTGGATATGCAACAGAACTCCAGTCCACAGTCTCTGCGTATATCAGGCTCTATCATGAGCCCAAATTGCTTTTCGTTCGGTTCCTTGGAAGCATGAAGTAGTCTGCTCCAAAGTGCCTCGTCCATGCTCCCCGCAGCCGCTCCATGCTTCCGTCCAAAACATACACAAACACACACGCACAAGGACCAATCATTACAGAGCTTCTCTTTGCAGCGCCGGCTGCGTAGTTAGACAATTTCGAAGGAGCAGGGGTGGCTACGCAAGGGTTTTGCGGTGATCGTTGTGTTGGTCTAGTGACGTCATGTCACCACCATAAGCTCCGCGACGCGCGACTAGACACTAGGCTTTATGGTTACAGTGTTTGTTCAGCGAGTGTCTATTATATGTTACTATCTGCTGCGTTACTCTCTAAGATGCCATACTTGTTGTAATGGTCAAAGTTAGTCAGAATATATATTGCTCAAACTCTTATGGATCTCAGCAGAAGTGGGGATAAACAGTACTGGTTGTAACTAAGAGGCCGAAGCATTCAAGTACACATTCTATATGCATACATCTGCATATGCTCTAATCTGTAAAGTGGCTATAGTGTGAAGAATGAAGAGGTTTTTTTTAAGGTTGGGGACACTATAGACAGACTCCGAGAATACATTAATAATAATACTAATACATTTTATTTCTTAGGCGCCTTTCTTGACACTCAAGGTCGCCTTTCACACAAGTAAAAAAGTGTATTTTAAAAACAGTTAAAATACAAAATTAGGAGCATTATGGACAGAGGAGAGTGAGGTTATGATGTTAGTGAGTAGGCTTGTCTAAACAGATGAGTTTTGAGGGAAGATTTGAAGAGTGTGAGTGAGTCAGTGTTACAGAGCTCAGGCGAGAGAGTGTTCCAGAGCTGGGGAGCAGAGCGGCTGAAGGCTCTACTCCCAATGGAGACCAGCCGGGCAGGAGGGACCAGGAGCTGGAGAGAGGAGGAGGAGCGGAGGGAGCGGGCAGGTGTGCCTATCTGGAGGAGGTCAGTCTGGTGTGGAGGAGCAAGGTTGTGGATGGCTTTGTATGTGAGGAGCAGGATTTTGTATTGGATGCGGTGAGTTATGGGGAGCCAGGGGAGCTGTTGGAGGATAGGGCTGATGTGGTTGATGGAGAGGGTGTGTGTGATGAGACGGGTGGCTGTGTGGTGACCATTTGGAGTTTATGGAGGTTTTTTTTGACCGAACAGGAGGGACTTACAGGAGTTGACGAGGCTGTGTATGAGTATGGCAGTGGAGTGAGGGGAGAGAGAAGGGCGTATTCGGCATATATTTTTGAGATGGAAGTAGGTGATGCTGGTGATGCCATTGATGTGTGTGGTGAATGATAGGGTGCTGTCGAGGATAACACCCAGACTCTTTACCTGAGGAGAGGGGGAAATGCAGGAGCCGCAATGGAGATAGAAAATGTTTTGGTTTTATTAAGGGTGGCTTTGGTGCCGATAAGGAGGAGTTCAGTTTGTATTGTAAGTTTTATGAAGTTTGCAGTGAACCAGGACTTTATTACTTCGAGGCAGTTAGTGAGAGAGGAGGTTGGGAGTGTGGAATCTGGTTTGCTGGAGATGTAGAAATGGGTGTCGTCCGCGTAGCAGTGGATGTTTCGGTAAATGTGACCAAGAGGGAGAAGGTAGATTAGGAAAAGCAAGGGGCCGAAGACAGAACCCTGTGGAACACCAGTAGATATCTATCAGTAGTAGATATCTACTGATACTGTAGATATCTACTGATATCTACAGTATCAGTAGATAGAGAGGTTTTTATTATGTTTGTGGTTAGAGGGGAAAGTGCAGGAGTGGAGGCTTTAACAAGGACGGTTGGGAGAGGGTCAAGTTGACAGTAGGAGGATTTGGATTTTTGGATGTAGGTGGAGATTTGGTTGACAGATAGGGAGGAAAAGTAAGAAAAGAGGTGGGTTGAGCTGGGAAGAATGGAGCAGGAGCATTGGGAGAAGATGGAGTGAGTTGCTGGTGGATGTACTGGATTTTGGAGGTGAAAAATAATGCCAGGGTATTGCAAGAATCAGATGAATAGAGATGAGAGGGAAGAGAATCTGGAGGTTTTGTGATGGATGAAAGTTACCTTCATTTGAGCTGATTGATTCATATCATTTTTTTGTTTCCTCTTAGTCTTTAAAGGTCCTATATCAAGCTTTTCTTCATGTTTCACACTCAATCCTATACACATGTGTGATATTAATGTGTATGATACACCACACAACAATCAAAGCTTGTGAGATTAGAGCCATCTCTTGTATAGAGGTGACGTCACCTCGACTCAAACGAGCTGATCCAGAGAAGAGTCTGCTCCTCTGCCTGTGAGCCCGCCTCCCCCCGCCCGCACGGTGACGTAGCATCACGCTTTTGTATCACCTTTTATCACCTGTACTTAGTAATTTCATACATAAGAATAAACTTTTTCCAACAATGACAATCCGTCACATCGAGCCTCGATGCACAATCAGACCCTAGTTATTTAGTTTACAGAAGTATACAGCGAGTTAGCGTCACTACTTACAGATCGAGGGGGTCCGAGTTACGTCTTTTACTGTGGGAATAACGTGTTTCCAGATCAGCTTTTGAGTAAGTCCAGTTCCATTGTCCCTGTAGTTCTGCAACAGTCTCAGTGAAGTGTCGCAGATGAACCGGTATTATAATAGATCGATGAGATGAACAGATGAAAAAAGTCGAGCTGCTTTCTTCCTCTTAGGGCCAAATAGTGTGTCACATATTTACACCCATAACACACTTCATTCAAGTTGACGTGATCCTAACACTTTTAGTTGCTGACAAAAGCAGAAAAACAGCCTGTGCGCTTTGATTCGCTGTTTTGATCACCTCCCGCCGGCTTTTAATTTATTTTTATTTTTATTATTTTTGACAAAAAACAGCATACTAATTGTGTATTGTTTACCCGTTTTGACAAAAGTATTTAACAACTATTTTAAATACAAAGCAAACGGGGTCATGCGCGTCATCAGTGTGGTTTTCGTCACTGAAGTGGACCCGAGCGTTTCTGTGCCTCACGCTGGGGAAGGAGACAGATTGCTCTCTTACAAAAGATTGACAGAATCAATGAATAAACTACTGTGGGCTTGTGTATGAAGGCCAAATAGCATTGTAATCATGTTTAAAGCAGAGAAAAGTCAAAAACCGTGATATGGGCCCTTTAACAATGGCATGTACTGTATCTCTAAATGTAATAGGCTGTGTAAATTAGGTGCAGAGAGTTCCCAAATGCCATGAACATTAGCAGTTTTAAAGTTAGTTACATCCTACAGTCACCCTCCCTGTACAGGGAGGATTCAGTTATTTTTCATTTAACAGCATCAGTATTAGAATTCACTTGTGTCAATATAGTCAAGCTATATCTCTTTTGAAAGCTTATTCCCACCTCTATACACGTATTCTCGAGGTCGGCGTTACGTCACGAATCATGTGACCTGCGTAGCAACCAACCGCCGCCATGTTTGAAGGGTAAAACAAACCGAAGGCGAATCCAAAAGGTATCTATTTACATATGTTTTGCCGTGGATTATGTCAGTTATGGATACTAACGGACAACTTTGAATTATTGATGAATGATATCTGTGTATGCGAATGTATGTTGGTGGTGTAAACATTCAGGGCTTGCTTAGCTGGAGGCAGGAATCTAAATTCCTATCTATTTCCATTGTAGCTGTTGTCATAGTAACAATAAAGAAATGTCTAACTGTTGTTGGAAATATCAGATAAACCTTATTTTATTAACGCAAATGTCATTCCTCTTGTTCTTGCACCTTAAGCCACAACAGGACCACCTTTTTCAGTTGTAGTTTTACACTTATAATCGCCAGTTTTAGTTTACATTCACTCCATACATGTGAGATTAAACACTCATGTAAAGCGCTTTGTGACTAGCTACATGTCTGTGAAAGGCACTATATGAATACAGATCTTCTTCTTCTATTGCAGCATGTCATATCAGTATATTGACAGTCTCCTAGCGCCTGCATTGACCAGGTACCACTAGCCTGGTTTTACCATACCCTCGTACTTGTTTCGTACAGAGGGTACATCCCGGGAAAAAAAGATTTGACCGGAGTTTACGGATGGCAAAGGCCAGGCTAAGGTACCACAGAAAGCTGTCGCTTGTAGGTTTACAATCTTGTCCCTATCGGCATCCAGCAGAGTCCTGGGAAAACAACCCAAAGGCATGGCCCAGGCTCGAGTATCCAGACATATACAATTACCTCATCAAGTCCCCTGGTATGAACACCATGTGTACATACCATGTGTCCTACACTTGTAGTAATATTTAAATACCCATCAAGCATCGATAACATTAACTATGTTATGACATTCAAAAGCATTCTGTTACAATGTGGCTGTAATGAGCTCAGTCTGTCAGTGGCACAGCTTGTACAGTGTAAGTGAGGGACACAGTTTTTTTCAAAAGCCAAAAAAGGCTAACTGCAGAAATTCCACTTATTCCCCACACAACTAGTGCATTTCATTGTTGCTTATCGGTGTAGAGCTGCCGACCATTATGCATAGCGATGTCATAACATAGCAACAGAAAACAGTGGCATGGCATTGGTATTATTTTGTTATTCTTTGATTTGCCCCTCAATGTGTCCATTCATTTGAGATTACATTTCTATTTAAATTTTAAAGTAAAATGGCATACCCTCTATTCACACTTTTTATGACCGGTTATTTTTTGCAATAACCAGTCATCAGATTACATTTTATTATATTATATATGTAGTGTCTAACGACAACAGCAAGACTTTAACATTTCTAATGAGAAATAGTTTATTAGACATTGTATAAGTAGAAATACTAAAAGACGTGAAGATTGACATGAAAACATTTGTATCATTTACTTGCAATTTGTCAGTGTTTTTGCTCTGGTCAATTGTCACTCTCCTAGATGTGATATGTTAATGTATAAAAATAAAATTATTTCCCTTTCTTCATTTTCTTTTGTTTCAGGTGTATTTAGTATTATGATGGTGGAGACCGAATCATTGCTGATTTTGTCAATGCCTAATTCCGTCTGCTGCAGGTCTTGCATTTCCATGCAGGGTGTTGACACTTCTTGTTGCAACTCTTCTGGGACACTTGTCTCCTCAAATTCCAGTTGCTTCTTCACCTTCCTTTCCTTTCGTGATACTAGAGTAGTGGATGGTGCTGAAAAAAATAGATAAAAGGTATATATTTTGCAAATGATCACAGAAATTTTAAGTCATGGCCTCATATTTATAATAATAATAATAATGCATCAGTTTTATGTAGTGCTTTTCTGGACACTCAAAGACGCTTAACATTGCACTATTCATTCACTCCATACTTGGTGGTGGTAAGCAACTATTATAGCCACAGCTGCCCTGGGGTAGACTGACTGAAGCGAGGCGACCAGTCTGCGCCATCGGCCCCTCCGACCACCACCAACCACTCACTCACTCGGCTTCCTGGTGTTACTAAACGGCAGTATATTTAGTATTGAGTTGGATTGGGACGATAAGTCATAATAGTCGACTATGACTAGAAAGCAGCGACCAGTAGACTAGTTTTGTACTATAAATACCATCTTACCAAGAATTTCCAGGCTAGGCATTATGTACAAAAATCTGCATGACTAGTTACTTTGTAGATGCAATGACTTTTTCATACAGGAGGTAATTTTGTTTTCAAGGAAAATACATTTGTTAGCAAAATCTGTATTTTTACACAGATTACCATTTTTGCAGCAGTTAACCTCCCAAGTACTACTTTTTCAAATTGGTCATTAGAAATCAACATGTATTTTTTATTTATGTATTTCATATGGGGGACAACATTCTATTTCACAAGGTGCTTGTATCAATTGTTGTACACAACCTCATTGCAATATGGAATCTTTTAATTCTTAACTGTGCATTGGAAATGCAGCTCATTATCTGCAGGTACGGTTTTACTGCAGTGTAAAATAAGAGCAATAAACACAATTTGCTACTATATATATGTCTGCATAAACAAAATCGACTGCAATTTGTTAGTTTTAAATTTCAAGTGTTGTGTCAAACAAATTCAGATAATTTTTGGTCATTGATCTAGGAGCAAACTAGATGCATGTTGATCACACTACAGTTTGATGGGTTTTTTTCTGTTAACGATAGGGTACTGTGGGTAGCAAACTTACCTTTTCTTTTCTGTGCTCTCTTGAAGCGATCAAGTGTGGTACTCTTAGTCAATTCCTTCAGCACTGCTTGCGGGAAAATGGACGGAGTGTAATCTGGGTATGCGGGGTTGTTGTTCTTCTTTCCTGTTCAAGGAGCAAAGTGACAAAATCTAAAGATTCCCACTGAGTAGCTCCAAGCCAGCTGGAGCCATTTCTCTCTCCTTTCTGGCTCAGTTGCCTCGCTAGGGATCATGTAAAAGGATAGGTCACTCCTTTTTACGCTGTTGTTGGTACAACCAACAATACAACAGTTTTTCGGCATGTTTTGTAACGCTCGTTTGTCTTTCGCTTCGTGTTGCTTAATGGCGGGCGCTGGTTTGTTTTACCCTTCGCCGCGTTGCTATGCGCGCGCAGTGCATTATGGGAGTCCAAGTTCCCGGATGTCCGACCTCGAGAATTATGTTCAAATAAACATGAAATATAACCAAAAGTAAGAATAAGTAGTCAAACTGTATATATGTTTAAAATATATATTGTCGTTTCTTACCTTGTCATGCTAATATTCTGGGGCAAATCACGTCTAATCCACACATGTTTGCATTTGTTTTGTTCGTTAGGGTCTAGAGAATAATTATATCCAGTTGTTTTTTCTTCAAAGTCATCCTTATAGTAGATATCCACTTGCAACAACATATTTGAGTATTGAAAGTTGCACAAACAAAAACAAAACCTGTTCTTTGCGCACTGTATGAAGAGGACATTTTACTGTTTAGCTAGCGTCACTGGGTAAGTTCGTCTTCCTCACAGTCTTCCCTTCAAAACAAGCCCATTCCCGGACTTTTCAGTGCTATGGTTTGGAAGGTAGAGTAAGTTGAGTAAAACAAGCGCACCTAGATTTAGCGCTCCATTCACATAGATATCTGTGCGTCATGACAGCATTGTCTTGACTACCATTGGCCGATTTGGATGTCAATCAAATCATCTTGTAGCCAATAATCTCAAGTTTCAGGCGATGTGTCGGACTTCTAGGTTCCTCCCACTGTTCCCGTCATATTTGAATGCGTAAAGAGGAAGACGGAGCCTTTTTCACGGAGAACACGCGCTATAACTATATAAATAATAGCTTTTCTGCAAACATTTCAATATCTGGAAAAAATGCTATTTATAGCAAGAGTAATAGCCAAAAAATTATATAAATGGATTTTTGGTGTAAAAACATTGATAATTTGCATGTAAAACACTTTTGCACAGTTGGCACAAAAATGGACCAAAAGCCCCCAGCATCAAAATAGTTCCACCTAAAGGTCTAAAATTTCATACAGGTGTTTCCAACACCACAAACATCTGCTCTGGTGAGTTTGAACATCATACCATAAAGTATGTCTTCAGGAGAACCTTTTGAAATTGCCTTTTTTTTTTCGAGACAAAAAAAACTAACTTTGACTCATGTTTGAGAAGGTGTAGTGCAGACTGTGTCCTTCCTAACAAACTGTAACATACATTTTCAGAAACTAGAAGGTGTTACCTTTCAAATGAGGCATCATAACACAAAATCAGACACAAGATGTCCACACAATAAGCATTTCCATTTGGGTATCATTATTCGAGAAGGAGCAGGCGAAATTAGATGATCCTTAAAGGGTTAAGTTCTTAATGTTTATGGACTTTTTTTTTCTTAGACGCCATATGCTGAATTAAAGACACGGCTTTTAAGCCTGGCCTTGAATGTATAGACTGTTATACCTTTAGTTTTGTTGTAATGGCATGGGAATAACAAATAGTAAGCACTTTTTACTCTTCATACTTGTTGCAACATATTTTTTCCCCTGAAGATTTTATTTCACATGCCAAATCATGCTGTTGTACATTTCATTGTAGCTTTTTTATAAAGCTTAAACTAAATAACTAAATGACAAGTAAATTATCTCATAATTTTTAATGCCTAAAAATAATGCACAATATTTCTTCTTTAAAACATTAAACATTAGTTGCGTTCATATCACTTTACATTACACTGAATGCATACATTGTATTTGCCCATACTGGTTCTTATATTGCATTAAATAACACTCCACTCAAACTGACTCTTGTGTCATTTCGTGATGCTCATACATTCTAGATATTCAGTCAACCTAAACCATTCCTCTTGTTGCACGTCAAATGTCCTCTTCAAATGGCTCTCCTCTCTTAAAAAAAAGTTCCATTTTTACTGTTGTTACCCAATGGAACCAGTGCAGATTTACAGTTGACAATCATGCATCTATTGTGACCCAGAAAGACTAATCCATTTGCCATTTTCTTGGATGAAATCAGAGAATTGATTGGTGTGTTTGTGAGAGCCGGTCATATTGTACCCAGTCTTTGAAATAAAAATGATTGTTTTGGGCAATGCGAGTACAGCTGAATTTATCAGAGCATTGTTTACTAGAATTCATAAAAATGGAAATGCAGTCACAGAATAAGCCCTTTACGAACATGGCTTTTCCCCTAGTGCTCCTTCCCTTGTCTTGTACCCTGCATACATATTCACCTGATCTGCATTTGTACACTTGATTTTGTCTTTGCATTTTAGGTTGTATTATCTAGTAGCGCACACCCTAACCTAACCCTAGGCCAAGTAAATCAATACAATAAAGCAAAGTATTGCAATATTTGCAATATTTCATTATATAATTATCTGTTTCACTGATAATAATCACTCTGAGTTTTATTAATCTAGTCTGTTGCATTTGAAAAGCTTAAGTTATGTGCAGAGAGCTCACCATTCATGTGAGATGTCCCCTATTCAGATGATAACTATGCCTTGGCCTTTAATAAAGTGTTGTGAATGTTCAAGGTTAAAGTTTTTGAACAACCCTCCTAAGTTTTTGCACTGAAATTAATTTTCTTCTTTTCTGTAATATCAGAATAATATGGGGGACATGAGTAGCAATGTATTGCAAAATCGTTTTGCAATACTGTCCACCCCTAGTATTGTCCCTGGTATTACTTGAGTGTAGTTTTAAAACCTTCTTCACCTGACCCACGTGTAAGCAACAGGCTTTGAAACAGTTCGTTTTCTATTGCAGTCTAACCTCCTAAACGCCAAGTTTAAAAAAAAATATAAGTACGATGTCCATCCATCCATCCATTTTCTTCCCCTTAATCAATTTCTGGGTCGGTGGGGGGGGCAGTCAGAGCTGCACCCAGTACACATAGCACCAGTCCCTCACTGATCTTCCTGCAGGTGGTGAGTCCACAGGGGCCTTGATCTTCCAGCGGGGCTTCAGGTAAAGTGGGGTTAAGTGTCTTGCCCAAGGACACAACGACAGTAGTCATCAGTGGGAGTCATGAAGTAGGTCTCGTGGTGGATTTGAACCTACCTCAGGCCCAAAGGTGCCAACAGTACCAACTGAGCTACTGTCGCCCACAAGTACGATGTATTATTATTATTATTAAAATGAAATCTGGTCGGCCTTTCACAGCATACATGTAAACGCGTTTTGTCCAGTCTGTAGGTTTCTTCATTTCAGGCAGTTGATTGGCCTTTTCCTTCTCCTTTGGTCTGCTTCTCTCAGACACACAGCATCAACAATAATGACTATAAACCATCTGACCCACCTGGAGAACTGCAGCTTCAAAGAGACACTCAAACTGCACTGCAAATAACCACCAAATATATGGGTCACGCAATTTCCATTTTGTGGTCAATGATTAGTTGTCTCTGCATCTTTCAGTTCAGGGAATAGACAAAGAGAGTTTTACAGGGACCAGATATAAGATAGTGGTCAAATAAAATCATTACAATTACAATCCAACTTTAGTTGCCAGAATCTTCCTGTCTGTGACACTGAATACAGATGCAAACAATCTGCTAGCTACAATCGGTACAAACTCTTTGAAAAAACACTCATATGTATTATTTATTATATTAAATAAATCAGACAGAACAACTTAGTTGAATAATGTTATTATGAAAAATAAGAGCCAAAAAATGGTACCCAAAAAAACTGGCAACTACAATGAGAGACTCCCTCTACTCTCTGATTGGATAATCTGTTTGAAAATTGTCAACATAACTACTATGACTTTTGTTTAAATAAGAATAAATCCAGTCTAAACTTTTGTTCGGAAAGATTTTAAGAAATTTTTAAGATTTTATTCA